>CM042412.1:11738039-12117540 GCA_023634145.1 Thymallus thymallus | reverse complement strand
TCTCTCTCTCTTCTCTCTCTCTCTCTCTCTCTCTCTCTCTCTCTCTCTCTCTCTCTCTCTCAACCTTCAATGCCACTAAACCCAATCTCCCTTTAAGCAGAGGTATCCTGTAATTGAAGCTGAAGGAGATTCTAGGTAAATAAAGAGTAGGCATCACAATGACACAGTGTTGATGGAGCCAGTGTGCTGCTAGTTTCATCTGGCTAGGCAGGGCAGGCTGTTCTGTTCTGTTCTGTCCTGTTCTGTTCCCTCTTTGTATTTACAAAGAAAAACCAGGCATCTGCAAAAAAAAAAATGTCGGAGAAGAAAATGGAAAGAAAAACAAACAGGAGGGAGTGAGAGAGGGAGGGGGAGATGGGGAGGGGGAGGGGAGGAGGGAGGGTGGGAGGAGGAGGGGGGGGAGGGGGGAGGGAGGGAGGGAGGGGGAGAGGCACACTAACTCATATTTAAAGAGACGGCCGCCCATCCATCGTCCACACAGCTATACTATCAGTAAAAGTGATGGATTGTGGGTAGGAGAGAGAAGACACAAAGGGCTCTGCAGTGCAGAGGGAAGAGGTGTATTTAGAGTACACCAAGTAATACACACACACCCCCCTGCTTACCCATATGAACACACACAAAACACACCTGATCTCTCTCACTGATATACACACACACACACACACACACACACACACACACACACACACACACACACACAGTGTACATTAATCAGACTAAAAGCCTTTCAGAGGTGCAGTGATGTCATCGGACTATGATAATCACCAGTCCACTCCCTCAGGACACCCATGCTACAAAGGCTCTCTCTCTCCTTCCCTCTTTCTCTCACTCCATCTCTCTCTCTCTCCCTCCCTCTCTCCCTCTCTCTCTTCCTTCTCTCTCTGCAGGCGTATTAGTAGACGGCTAAACCTTTTGATGGGGGCCCATGAATTATGCAGAGTTTAACTGAAGTGCTCATATGAAAATGGATCCCGACCCATATTGACTCTTGGAAAGAAACACATCAGTGGAGGGCCCTACAGAACACCTTGTCTCTGTGTATGGAGACCCCTACAGAACACCTTGTCTCTGTGTGTGGAGACCCCTACAGAACACCTAGTCTCTGTTTGTGGAGACCCCTATAGAACACCTTGTCTCTCTGTGTGGAGGCCCACATGAAAAAATACTATAGTGTATACTATGGTAGGAATAATATAGTATTCACTTTAGTGTTTTTGCAGACTAAAGAATACTGTAGTATTTACTGTAGTATACTGTAGTATTTATAGTTTACTATAGTATAAATAATGTAGTAAAAAAATAAGAGTAGTATATACTATAGTATTTTTGTGGACTGAAGTATACTGTAGTATTTACTGTCATGTTTTTGCGGGCTGTAGTATACTGTAGTATTTACTAAAGTGTTTTTGTTTTATTATATTTGACATAGAAGTGGGGGGCTTTCTCCTTGAGGAAACCTACTGGAGAAATACTAAACGAGCACATTTTCCATAACCTGTAGGTAGGTAGGACTGGGTTCTGAACGGAGAGTTTCTATAACCTGTAGGGATTTTGTGGATGATACTGTAGTATTTACTATAGTACTCTACAGTATACTAAGAAATTATATACCAAGTACTACACATGATCGAGGGATACTACAGTGCGTAGTATAGTATTCTACATCATACTATAGTTTCCTACAGAATTCTATAGAAAGTACTGTAGTATTCTATTGTAAACTGTATAATTTTTTCTGTGGGTGGCCCTGCAGAACACCGTGGTAATCTCATCTCTGGATAAGAGCATCTGCTAAATGACAAAAATATAAATGTAAACGCAAGTGCCAGCTTCTGTATCATGATAAAAAAAAAACAGTTTGTTCCAAGGTAGCAGATAGATAGATAGATAGATAGATAGATAGATAGATAGATAGATAGATAGATAGATAGATAGATAGATAGATAGATAGATAGATAGATAGATAGATAGATAGATAGATAGATAGATAGATAGATAGATAGATAGATAGATAGATAGATAGCAACAGATTGTCCCCTCTGAGTCCACTAGGGAAGCCTAGGTATTACTGGGACAGTAGACAGGCTGCTGTTCTTGCTGTAGACCCTACTCTGTTTTTTCCCTACCCCCAATATCTTCTCCTCTCCTCTCCTCTCCTCTCCTCTCCTCTCCTCTCCTCTCCTCTCCTCTCCTCTCCTCTCCTCTCCCCTCATCTGTTCCCTCTTGCCTGCTCCCCCTGCCCAGCCCTGCACCCCCCTGTCCTGTCTGTTCTGCCCTGCCCTGCCCTGCCCTGCTCCCCCCCTGCTGCCCTGCCCTGCTCTGCTCTGCTTTGCTCTGTAGGAGTGCACATGTATGCTGGTCTCCCTGGAGTCTGGACACTCAGCTCATATGATCACAGCCACTGTAGATACTCACCCCCCACTGCTATCCTCATTATTTAACACAGCAAGAAAGAGAGAACAGGGGGAGAGAGAGAGAGTGGGTGTAATGTTTACTGTTAATTTTTTATTGTTTATTTCATTTTGTGTATTATCTATTTCACTTGCTTTGGCAATGTAAACATATGTTTCCCATGCCAATAAAAGCCCTTAAATTGAAATTGAGAACGGGGGAGAGAGAGAGAGAGAGAACAGGGGGGAGAGAGAGAGCGAACAGGGGGAGAGAGAGAGAACGGGGAAGTGAGAGAGAGAACAGGGGGGAGAGAGAGAGAACAGGGGGAGACAGATAGAACAAGGGGAGAGAGAGAGAGAACAGGGGGAGACAGATAGAACAAGTGGGAGACAGAGAGAACAAGGGGGAGAGAGAGAGAGAGAGAGAGAGAGAGAGAGAGAGAGAGAGAGAGAGAGAGAGAGAGTGGATGAGGGGACCCCAGTTACCCCATGTCACAGAGAACTGGTTCTCCACACATCAACAGAAAGGAAGAGGGGAGAGGGGAGTAAAGTGACAGCAGTACCTGATTGACAAATGGCTTCCTTGTAGGGATAGTGGTCCTGGGATGATAAATGACAACGAGCACACACCCAGATGTCGCACTGGAAGTGGACTATAACATAAACCCATAGAATTACGAAGTGAGACACAACATTAGAGAGGGGAAGAGAGAGATAGAGAGAGAGAGACATTATAAAATCCATGTACACAAACAACAAGTGTGAAGTAAAAATTGGCAAGAAAACACACATTTCTTTCCACAGGGCCGTGGGGTGAGACCTGGGCCCTGACAGTAAATCTCAGTAAGACAAAAGTAATGGTGTTCCAGTTGCCAGGACCACAAATACAAATTCCATCTAGACACCGTTGCTCTAGAGCGCACAAAAAACTATACATACCTCGGCCTAAACATCAGCGCCACAGGTAACTTCCACAAAGCTGTGAACGTGCTGAGAGACAAGGCAAGAAGGTCCTTCAAAAGGAACATAAAATTCGACATACCAATTAGGATCTGGCAAAAAATACTTGAATCAGTTCTAGAACCCATTGCCCTTTATGGTTGTGAGGTCTGGGGTCCACTCACCAACCAACAATTCACAAAATGGGACAAACACCAAATTGAGACTCTGCATGCAGAATTCTGCAAAAATATACTCTGTGTACAACGAAAAACACCAAATAACGCATGCAGAGCAGAATTAGGCCAATACTGGCAAATTATCAAAATCCAGAAAAAAGGAAGCGATTCCCGAACCTTCCACAACAAAGCCATCACCTACAGAGAGATGAACCTGGAGAAGAGTCCCCTAAGCAAGCTGTTCCTGGGGCTTTGTTCACAAACACAAACACAGAGCCTCAGGACAGAAACACAATTAGACCCAACCAAATCATGAGAAAACAAAGAGAATTACTTGACACATTGGAAAGAATTAACAAAAAAACTGAGAAAACTAGAATGTTATTTGGCCCTAAACAGAGAGTACACAGTGGCAGAATAACTGACCACTGTGACTGACCCAAACTTAAGGAAAGCTTTGACTATGTACAGACTCAGTGAACATAGCCTTGCTATTGAGAAAGGCCGCTGTAGGCAGACCTGGCTCTCAAGAGAAGACAGGCTATGTGCACACTGCCCACAAAATGAGGTAGAAACTGAGCTGCATTTCCTAACCTCCTGCCAAATGTATGACCATATTAGAGACATATATTTCCCTCAGATTACACAGATCCAAAATACAACCCATATGTATGAGAGAGAGAGAGAGAGAGAGAGAGAGAGAGAGAGAGAGGTGTGTGTGTGTAAAACAGATAGAGTGGAAGGCTCTGTGTCTGGGTAAAGCAGCTCCCAATGTGCCCTGCGGCTCTGGAGCGATTTCATGCCCCCATAAGCAATGAACCACACACACACATCCATACACACACGCTCTACAGAGCTTTCCTCTCTCCCTGTCCAGCCACCCGCGGCGGATGAAAAACAGCATAGCACGTAATAAAAAGTTGAGAGAGAGAAGTAGAAAGGGAAAAGTATAGAGAGAGTACTAAAACTCAACTATAATCTGCCTTTGAGAAACCTTGAACTATTCACAATATTACAGTCTTGTCATGGTCTCCGGCCTACAACACTGTAGAGCACATACAGTCCTATGGCTTGGCCTAGGTCAACCGTTCTCTCAATATTAGGTTATTAACCACTCTCTAATTCATCAAATCTATTAAGACATCCATTCAATGGAGGCTGGTGGAAGGAGCTATAGGAGGACAGGCTCATTGTAATGGCTGGAATGGAATAAATGGAACGGTATCAAACACATCAAACACGGAAACCACATGTTGACTCCATTCCATTGATTCCATTCCAGCCCTTACAATGACGCCGTCCTCCTATAGCTCCTCCCACCAGCCTCCTTTGCATCAATTAAAACATGTATCTGTCTGCAGTCTCAAATGCAAATGGTTGTGATACAGTCTGGATTCGAACCAAGTTGTCTGTAGTGACACCTCAAGCACTGAGATGCAGTGTCTTAAGATTATGATTTTATTTTTAATTTTTTTATGAGCATGGCCTTATTTCTATTACAGCATTTTGGATGACTGTCATTCATATTCCATTCACCCAGTTCAATGTAACAGTGATAGGTTTAGGCTACTACATGATACTAAAATGTTCCCTATAGCAATCATGAGGTTGCTACAACCTAGCATATTAATGAAAGGTTCCAACGTAGCTGTACACAGGTTGAGAGAATCATTTAAGGTGACAGACAGTGACACATTCATGTTTGCTTCCGTTTTTCAACAGAATCGGCGGAATGAATACACCCCTGATCGTGCATACACACAGTTAACTTTCATAGCAGCCACGTTGTATTCCTTCTCGCATCTATGCACTCTCCTCCTGTCACCTTGTCACTTCGCTTGTGGACTTCAATGCACAACACATCAGCTGTATGTGACCAGGTGAAAAAGCCTTTCCAAGCCAAACTGCTACACACAGCCTACATCGTTGTCACCATATTAGCTAAAGTAAGGTCATAGTCAACATAGCTAATATAACTAACTCGTTATTAAACACGCTACAAGATTGCAGTAACGTTACCGTGTACAAGTCAGTAAGCAGTTTAGCACTTACACCGGTGGACCCTGGTGGCAATACATTTGTAAAACCAAAGGTTTACCTTGACTTGGAAGAGTTCCAGTGTTGTGTTAGATAGTCATAGCCAGTTAGCTAACATAGCATCCCACTGTTTGAGCAGGGTGTTTGAGTAGGCTAAACAAGCTAGCTGCATTTGCTAGCTAAGTAAGTAAAAAAATAAAAATAAAAATAATATCTCTCACTTGCTTCTCCTTCATTTGTTTCTCCTTCACTGTCAGCAAACACAGTCAGGCAACCAGCCTCACAGGGCTCATTATATTTCTGGCCCATATCGCTCCTCTCCTCTCTAACCAGGCATTATATCTTGTTATGCAACGGGTGGGTCTAATCCTGAATGCTGATTGGTTAAAACCGCATTCCAGCCGGTGTCTATTCCACAAGTAACCAACGGCTAAATCTATGACGTTAAAATGCCTATTTACTCTGTTCCTATTTACTCTGTTCCACTGTCTCATCAGACCAGCCAGGCAATTTATAAACTAGAAATTATCTCACATTTCTTTTAGACTAACATTTAGTTTTCAACAGTAGAGATTTGTATAAACCTTTCTGTCTGTCTCGTCTACTTTTGCAACATTGTTTCAATATTCTGTAAGGATCTATGTTCAGAGAGGTCTCTGGAAGCCTTTATGGTTTGCAGGCTTAGTGTCCAGAGACCTCTCTGGATAACTCTATGTTTAGTTTGGGTTTGGTCCCCAATTAGAGGCAGCTGCGCCGCATTGTCTCTAATTGGGGAGCCTATTTAAGTTCAGTGATTTTCCCACCTGTGTTGTGGGTTTTTGTGTGTGTTCCTTTTGTGCACAACTGTTCATGGTCGCGTTCTCGCCTTTTGTTGTTCTGGGGTTTTTGCCTAATAAAAGTAATGTCTTTGCACCCCAGCTCTGCGCCTCGGGTCCTGTCTCATTGCAACCGTGACAGAAAAACCCACCACCACGGGACCAAGCAGGGTTGGACAGAGGAGGAACTCCCCGGATTTATGGAAGTTATCTCCCAGGAGGAGTCCCTCCACTGTTTAGCTCTGGGACAAGGTTGGGTCCACATCGGCGGTCAAGGAGGCTGGCCCAGCCTAGAGCGCCAAAGAACCCCCAGACAGTTTTTTTGGGGGGGGTTCTATGGGGGTGGTTGGGGAAGGAAGAGGAGGAGCCCCGACTGGTGGGGGTTCATGGAGGAGCCCCTACAGCCATGGGAGCAGGAGTACGTCAGGAGTACGTCAGGAGTACGTCACCAGTACGTCAGGAGTACTGGTCCGTCAGCACTCATCCACTCAGGACCTATTTATTCATACAGGTCTGTATATACATACTCATGTACAGTTGTTATATTATATCACATGCAATATTGTAAGTAATTATTGGACGTAGGCATTCACTCAGGAATGCATATTAGTATCCTGCCAGTTGCACCTTTTCTCATTGCTTTTAGTATATCGAATGTGCAATAAGTGCAGTTGTCTGTAATTAAACCCTGCGCACTAAGGACTGTATTTTTAAGGGAATTACTATTATTACCCCAAATGATATCATACACACATTTAGCTATTAAAGTATCTCTTCCTGTCATTTACCTGTACAGTTTGTGTAAACATGCAAGTATTCACTTATCTGTAAATATAACTGTATACCTAACTGTACAGCTAATTTAACCATGCAAAATTTTCACTTACCTGTTCATTTAGCCAGTCTGTCTATTAAGTAAACTATTATTACCCTCGATCATACGCATTTTTAGCTACTGAAGTATTTCTCTGCCATCGACCTGTATAGTATAGTTAACCATCCAACATCCACCAACGTATAGTGTACATATTCAGCCAACCACCCATACTATGCAATGTCCTTTTATAGCTTTTTTTTGCACTCCAGATATCTTGTATTTCTATACTTTTTCATACTGCCGCTCTATGTATCATGTACCGTGTATCTGTCTTTTGTGTACTTTCGTTGTGGCATTTTGCACCTGCCCTGTGTTTTGTTGTAGCTGCTTGACAATGAAATTTCCCCCCCGGGGGATCAATAAAGTATCTATCTATCTATCTATCTATCTATCTATCTATCTATCTATCTATCTATCTATCTATCTATCTATCTATCTATCTATCTATCTATCTATCTATCTATCTATCTATCTATCTATCTATCTATCTATCTATCTATCTACGCCCAGGTGTCGGACGACGATGACGAGGTGCTCCTGTTCCCCAACTCGTGCAGAGCCGGGATCGGCGGAGGAGGGAGGACGACTGGGGGTGTCTACGATCTCCCACAGCGGAGGACCGGCGGCCGGTACCTAGCCCGGTAGCGCCAGTACCGGTTCCTAGCCCGGTAGCTCCAGTGCCGGTTCCTAGTCCGGTAGCTCCAGTGCGTGTCCCCAGCTCAATAGCGCCTGTGCCGGTTCCTAGCCCGGTAGCTCCAGTGCATGTCCCCAGCTCGGTAGCGCCAGTACCGGTTCCTAGCATGGCGGCTCCATGGTCGGAGCCTCCCTCTGCGCCGGTGCCCAGTCCAGGCCCGGTGTCCAGCCCCGCTCCTGTGCCGGAGCAGTCCACTCCACCGGTGCCCAATCCGGGAAAGGGTTACAGCCCTGCTCCTGAGCCAGAGCCCCCCCTGTACTGTAAGGATCTATGTTCAGAGAGGTTTCTGGAAACCTTTATGGTTTTCAGGTTTACAGTCCAGAGACCTTAACTTTGTCTTGCACGGTTTGCCGGACCTCGACTTTGTCTTGGGTCTAACAACCCCCGTGCCAACTTTTCCTTCAAACACCGGCTTCTTGGGCATTATCACTTAACTGACCCATATCTGACACTCACATAGCAGGCAGGTGTGCAAACACACAGGTGCGCTGCAGGGTTGGGCTCAATTTGAATTGAAGGCAGTCAATTCAAGCAGTGATTTGAATAAAACATTCGGAAATGTAAAAACATTTGAAATAATTAGCTTTGACTTTTATTGAGAAGTCATTGAAAATAAATGCCCTTTTTTCGATTATTGACTGCCTTCAATTCTAATTGAGGCCAACTCTGATGCGTTGAGGGCTCATAAACACTGAGTGATAAGCAGAGCGGAGATGGACGAAGGGACCAGAGGATTAAGAATGACAACCCTGTTCTTCCTCAGCTCATGGGTGCAGAAATAAGGACTGACCTACAGGTTGAAGCCAATATTGCAAAAGTGAAAGAAAGATTCTGTCGGTTTATAATACTGTGCGCTAAGGTAGGATCTCGTTTTGTTTGTGTTAACATTGAACCCCACCGCAATACATGGAATGCACTAAAGCTAACCCCAAGCATTTTCCCCTGTGGCGTACATGTTAAACACTTGCAAATTACCCATGAAAAATAGAATAAAGACTTTGCCTTTCCTTTCCACTGCATTACTTTCGTACTCTACACACACACGGTCACATACAGCTACACACATCTTTGATAGAACAAAATCCATTGCCATAAGCCTCCTCTCTCTGTCTTAGTGTTCAGTGGCTGAGCATGGTTTCACAATGGCCCTCCTTCATCCTCTGAGCCTCCCCACCTCCGCCCCCCAGCCCAATGTCCTGGCACACAGTGGTGACTTCATGAAGAGAGGGGATTAGTGGGGAGAGCTTGGTGTATAGCAGACCCTGGGCCAGCCGTAAGACAATGGCTACAGAGCAGGCCCAGTCAGTCTGTAGCTAACCCTGACCCTAACCCTGGCCCTGACCCCCTGACTCCCACCCAACCAGAGAAACACTCTGTGGGTCTAAGGGAAACAACAGACTGTAAAACTGGAGCTCTCTGAGAGCCAGATAATTAAAGACATGAACATTCTACCGTTTTAAGAACATATATTAACTATTCTAACCTTGGACCATGATGTAGAACTCTGTCCTATTTTTGCATAACAAATCTGGGAGTGTGGCCACTGTGGTTAACTCTCAATCATGAATCTATATGGTCAGAGACAAATCCATATAGATACAGACTTTGGTGAGCACACACACACGCAAGACCTGGGTTCAAATACTATTTCAAATACCTCAATTACTTTCACATACATTCAAAGTAAGTATTCAGATATATTTTATTTGAAAAGACAAGTAGATTAATATTTGGAAGTACACTTGGAAATTATTTGAAAATACTCCAATGTACTGATTCATATACACTCCCATGCATTTAACCTAGTTTACTGAAATAGAATTTGAAGGTATACTATTCGTTCTTTTACAAATAATCATTCAAATACATTAAAAAATACTCAAACACACAGATTTTTTTTTTGTAAAAGACCAGATACTCAAAGCATGTATTTGAACTCAGGTCTGACACACATACACAAATGCACGCACACACGCACGCACACACACAAACACACACACCTCCTTTCAGCTCAGGCCATGGCTTCCCGCATACAGGACACAAACTGTTAATCTAGCATAATCTCATTTTAATCTGGTTTAATCAATCTGGAAAAACCTGCACTTGGAATGGATGAGTGAAAGGTGGAGGAGACGCAGGAGGGTGTCCCACATGAATCACGGCAGCGCTGGTTCACAAACCCCCCCCCCCCCCCCCCCCCCCCCCACCCCCATCAGATAACACACACAGCACTGTAACCATACGCTGCTGTCAGAGAGAGAGAGAGGTGGGAGTGGAGAGAGTCAGAGAGAGAAACCCATTTTTTTTACAAGAAAAATATATTTTGTGATATGATGGCAGCACAAAGTCACGTCTCCTTTCATTAAAGTCTAATGTCCCCTTTCTCTCTCTCTCTCTGTCTCTCTTTCACACACTCTGACACAGAAAGATAGCTTTATTGTAGTCAATTAAATGTTAATAAAAAACAATTTAGCTCCCCCTCTCTCCCCTTTCCGTTCCTCGGCTGGGTGATGACGGCTGGGTGATGGCGGCTGGGTGATGGCGGCTGGGTGGAGTGGCGTAATTGGAAGAGACAGGCAAGACAAAGGGTCAAAGTGGCAAGACAAATTCTAAAATTATAACTTTAATTTACTCAAGGGCGAGAGATTACTGGAGCGTAGGAGTGTATGTGTGTGTGCCACAGGGGTATTTGGGGCCCACACTGTAAATCCCACTATTTGGTTACCCTCCACCTAGATATTAAGCCCACCCTATACCCATATAAACTATTCATTCTACCCCCCAAAAAATGCCCCCGCCCAACCCCCCTTTTAACCCCAGCATCCCACCAGTCTGTGTGTAATTAATCAAATATGAGAATATGCCTGTCTAAAGGAAGACCGGCACTGGGGGCGAGGGGGAGTACTGTGGAGTATTACTGAGGGGGAGGACTGTGAAGTAGATTACAGAGGAGGAAGACCATGGAGTGTTACAGAGGGGGAGGATTGTGGAGTGTTACAGAGGGGGAGGACCGTGGAGTAGATTACGGAGGGGGAGTGTTACAGAGGGGGAGGAGTGTTACAGAGTGTTACAGAGGGGAGGAGGGAGTTATCAGAATGAGGGCCTTTGGAGCAATGTGGTTATCTGAGAAACTGAGAAGCCTGCAGTTAGGTAGGAATGTGTGTGTGTGTGTGTGTGTGTGTGTGTGTGTGTGTGTGTGTGTGTGTGTGTGTGTGTGTGTGTGTGTGTGTGTGTGTGTGTGTGTGCAGTAAGTGTGCGTGTATGTATATCAGTGTGTGTGTGTGTGTGTGTGTGTGTGTGTGTGTGTGCAGTAAGTGTGCGTGTATGTATATCAGTGTGTATGTATATCAGTGTGTGTGTATAATAGAGGGATGGTAGCTGCTACGTTCAGAGGGTCACTCTGTAATCAGCCATCACCCACACTAGGAGTCATCACCCGCATTCACCCGCTCTGCAACCCTCCTGTTGCCACGGCTACACAAACACACACACACACACACACACACACACAGACATACACACACACAGACACTCACAGTGTACCAGGCAAGGAGAGTAGTGGAGCGGAGGAGAACTCAACGTCGCGTGACTCGTGAACATCGCACTGCAGACCGGGGGGGGGGGGCTTAGTAAAAGATACGTTATTCAGACCATCACCATGGCGCCAACGATACTGACTCACAGTGCACAGACGCTAGATAGAGGACTGAGGAGAGAGCATGCATGCAAACACACACACACACTGTGGCAGGCTTAGAGGGGAAGGTAGTAATTTGAGGGTCATTAGAAGAGCCTGTGGTTCTCATCACGGCTGGCCAATGTCCCTTCTCTGCTCCTGCCCCGTAACACTTCCTGTTCAGCACTGCCCATTTCATGTTTCATCTTTTTTTTTAAACTGCTATAACTAGGAGGAATGGACTGTATAACCAGCTATAACTAGGAGTGGTGGACTGTATAACCAGCTATTACTAGCAGGGGTGGACTGTATAACCAGCTATAACTAGGAAGAATGGACTGTATAATCAGCTATAACTAGGATTGGTGGACTGTATAACCAGCTATTACTAGCAGGGGTGGACTGTATAACCAGCTATAACTAGGAGGGGTGGACTGTATAACCAGCTATAACTAGGAGGGGTGGACTGTATAACCAGCTATAACTAGGAGGGGTGGACTGTATAACCAGTAATAACTAGGAGGGGTGGACTGTATAACCAGCTATAACTAGGAGGGGTGGACTGTATAACCAGCTATAACTAGGAGGTGTGGACTGTATAGTCTCCAAGACATATTTATACAGGGGCAATTGGGACTAACTTTCAGCCACTACTGTTTGAGATGTACTATGATTGCATTAAGGCCTAAATACAACAGTTAAACCAAGCTTGTTATGATTCCATGGATTAGAAAGGTTTGGACATACCGTAAAACCATGTACGAATGGGCATGTGTGTTTCTCCGGTGACGGAAACCTGACACACACACAGAGTAAGGTATTCCACCTGCGCGTGCCAGTCTAACCACATCCCCAAATGATAAAAGGAGAGAATGAAAGAGAGAAAGATAGAGAGAGGGATAGAGAGCATAGAATGTGAAAGAGGGTGAGCCTTCCCTTCAGCCAAGAACAGGCTCTTAAAAATGTATACAGTGATCTGAATTAATCCAGAGAGCATTGAATAATTTAATTGAGAAGCAGATTTGAACAGAGCAGATCTGAAGAGTGTGACATGGGTTAGAGTAGAGAGGACAGAGAACTTAACTGCACTGAATGTGAAGGAAATGGTTAATAATAAATCATTGTTTTTAATGCCCCCTTGTCAGTCATTAAAAAACAGAGAGAGAGAGAGAGAGAGAGAGAGAGAGAGAGACATACCTCGGCCTAAATATCAGCGCCACAGGTAACTTCCGCAAAGCTGTGAACGAGCTGAGAGACAAGAAGGTCCTTCAAAAGGAACATAAAATTCGACATACCAATTAGGATCTGGATAAAAATACTTATAGTTATAGAACCCATTGCCCTTTATGGTTGTGAGGTCTGGGGTCCGCTCACCAACCAACAATTCACAAAATGGGACAAACACCAAAATATCCTCAGTGTACAACGTAAAACACCAAATAATGCATGCAGAGCAGAATTAGGCCGATACCGGCTAATTATCAAAATCCAGAAAAGAGCTGTTAAATTCTACAACCACCTAAAAGGAAGTGATTCCCGAACCTTCCATAACAAAGCCATCACCTACAAAGAGATGAACCTGGAGAAGAGTCCCCTATGCAAGCTGGTCCTGGGGCTCTGTTCACAAACACGAACAGACCACACTGAGCCCCAGGACAGCAACACAATTAGACCCAACCAAATCATGAGAAAACTAAAATATAATTACTTGACACATTGGAAAGAATTAACAAAAAACCTGAGAAAACTAGAATGTTATTTGGCCCTAAACAGAGAGTACACAGTGGCAGAATAACTGACCACTGTGACTGACCCAAACTTAAGGAAAGCTTTGACTTTGTACAGACTCAGTGAGCATAGCCTTGCTATTTAGATAGGCCGCCGTAGGACCTCAAGAGAAGACAGGCTATGTGCACGGTGCCAAAAAAATGAGGTGGAAACTGAGCTGCACTTCCTAATCTCCTGCCAAATGTATGACCATATTAGAGACACATATTTCCCTGAGATTACACAGATCCACAAAGAATTAAAAAACAAACACAATTTTGATAAACTCCCATATCTTCTGGGTGAAATACCACAAGATTTGTGGCCTGATGCTACAAGAAAAGAGCAACCAGTGCAGAACAAGCACCATTGTAAATACAACCCATATCTATGTTTTCCCATTTGTACTTGCACATGAACTATTTGCACATTGTTATAACACTGTACAGTATATAGACATGACATTTGAAATGCCTTTATTCTTTTGGAACTTCTGCGAGTGTAATGTTTACTGTTCATTTTCATTGTTTATTATCTATTTCACTTGCTTTGGCAATGTTAACATATGTTTTCCATGCCAATTAACTGAATTGAGAGAGTGGGAGAGAGTGACAAAAGAGAGGTGCATCAAACAGTCAGCTCTGTAATTGTCAAGCCCTCCCACTACCTTACCTGTCAATATGACCTCATCATCAGTGACGTCATTGTCCCTGCCACTCTTCAGCCATACACCATCACGACAACATCGTAGCATTATGGGCCTACTCTGCTTCAGAAGCAACAGTCATTAACATGGATGAAAAACTGTCAAATGGAAATATAACACGCAGCTTGTCCTTGGGGCAGCCAATTAAACAGCTCCATTGATTGGAATGTGAAATAGAAAGTGGGACTGTGATATAGCTGTTCAGTGGTGGAGAAGGAAGCCCTGGAGCAATGGGTTCCCATAACCTAGCGCCCCGACCCCCCCAAAACACCCATTGCCAAAGGGCAGCTGTAATACACCAATTTGGAGCAAAGCTTGTTAATTTACTCCCTCTCTCCCCCTTCCACCCCATTGTATTGCGTTTGCTTCAATTCCTCCAGATTGGCACAGGGCCAAGTCTTTAAGGAGTCTCCTGGATTGTGCTTCCACAGTCAGGGTACACACGCATGCTCGCACGAACACAGACTCACACACACAGACAGACAGACAGACAGACAGACAGACAGACAGACAGACAGACAGACAGACAGACAGACAGACAGACAGACAGACAGACAGACAGACAGACAGACAGACAGACAGACAGACAGACAGACAGACAGACAGACAGACAGACAGACAGACACACACACAGACACACACCACATCTAGGTTTCTCACTAGCGAAATAAACTCTCAGAAATGTCAAACTAGTGGTTGATTACAAATACAATCTCCTTTCACTTACAGTATACTAGACTCCATTTCGTTGGTGGCTCTATGCTGCTGGTCTTACAGAAGCCATGGCAATATGCTATCAACCTGTCACACTGCTAAATCACCAGAGTGTATTTGCATTTCAATGCCTTTCCATAGAACAGACATGTATTGTTAATGCCTGTCTCTATGACTCCAGACTGAAAGCATCAGTCTGTCGTGTGTACACACACACACACACTGACAGCAGAGCGGTGATCTCAGCACAATAACAAACTTCCAAACCCGTCTTCACAGAGAGATATCCAATAAAGGCCTAATCCAGTCTGGAAACCAACAGGAACCTGAACAGCTTCTACCTCCAAGCCAAATACTTCTAAATAGTTAGTTAAATAGTTAACAAAAATAGCTACCTGTCCTGGACTATCTGCATTGACCCTTTTTGCACTAAACTCTTTTGACTCATCACATACGCAGCTGCTACTGTTTATATCTATCCTGTTGCCTAGTTACTTTACCCCTACCTATAAAAACCTATACTTTTTTTTCTCTCTGCATTGTTGGGAAGGTCCCGTAAGTAAACATTTCACTGTTATTCTACACCCGTCACAAAGCATGTGACAAATAAAATTAGATTGAACGGCTTTTGTTCCCACCCTTCTTTCTTTCTCTCCCTCCCTCCCTCTATCCCACTCTCCCTCCCTCTATCCCGCTCTCCCTCCCTCTATCCCACTCTCCCTCCCTCTATCCCGCTCTCCCTCCCTCTATCCCGCTCTCCCTCCCTCTATCCCGCTCTCCCTCCCCAGCGTCCTCCTCCTCCTCCGTCTTGATAAGACCACTAATCATTGTTGGGCTGGTGACTCAACGCATTCAGCATGCAGAAGGATGGGAAGCCCATTAAAATGATAATCACCATCTAGCTCTGCTGGTTTATAAGGGGACGGTTTCATATACGCCCTCGGACCGAATGGGGGCTGGAGGTGGGGTGGGCTGCGGTCAAGGACATACAGTGGAGGGGAGTGTTGGGGGTGCTGGTGGCAGACAGGGACAAATCTAACGCATTGTTTAACAGAGACAAAGGCTGACAATTGCTACCTGGGGCCTGGGGATGTCTAATATGCTGGAATAATAGTCTAATATACTGTAATAACACAGTAATACATTACTTTGAACAAATTAAAGAATGAATTACAGTTTTATCATCTTTAAAAGAATGATTCTCTACACACACAAACTAATAATTGAAAGGGGAGACTGGGTGCGTGTGTGTGTGTGTGTGTGTGTGTGCGAGGTGTCTTAAAGATAATGAACATATGTGTCTGTGCATGTCTGTGTGCTGGAATGTACTACAAAGTACCCATGTGAGAACTGGAACTTTGGGAGGATTTCCTTATGCACATTTGTGTGTATTTGTGAGTCTTCATGGGTGTGTTTATTAAGCAACAGTGTATGTGTGTGTGTGTGTGTGTGTATTTATATCCCTGCGTCATCAGTGACATAACTGAGCCTGAGACTTGGGCTCTGCTCTGCAGCTGTTAAGGGGGGCTGGACTCTGAGCTAAGCTGAGCTGCCTGTTGCATCAGGTTTAAGTAACACAGAGGCCCAAAGTTCACTGGAGCAGCGCCAGGAACACACACTCCTTAACCACACACTGAGGTGCTAACACGCACAGAGGCACACACAGACAACTTAAACACACACACAAAGGCATACGCAAACACAGACAAAGGCGTACACACACACACACACACACACACTTAACTGCACTACAGGTATGTTTCCAGGTCCTATTTTGGTCTCTCACTCTGTCATACCACAGCTACTCTTAACACACATTTCAACAGCAGCGCCACACTATAACTTTCCCTCCAGACAGGAGTCAAGCTGTTACATTCCCTGTGGAGAAACCAGAGAGTCTACCATGGAATCATTAACTTAGGAAGACAAGTCTGACTTTACACATTTCACATTTGACTCTAAATTGAAGATTGATAATAAGGCTCACATGCAAGTCCACTAAATGCGATTGATCATGATTGATTGATTATCTACATAATGCAGGTATGTTTTGTGGTACTCTGTAGGCCTAGACATGACCCAGAGCGTCCTGGGTGAGGTCAGTCAGTGAGAGGAGAAAAACCCACAGGGATTACTAGGATTTGCTGAGCAAATCTACTCAACAAAGCAAGCTATCCCACCTCACATGTATGAAACCTAAGCTGACAAACTAACCACCCTGTCCTGAAACCCAAGAGTTTCTGAGAGTGAAATCACAATCTGAAAGCAGGTCTGTGAAAACACCATGGTTGCTATAGGGCCTTGTGAACACCTGCCACTAACGCTCTTCTCTAGTTTCATTGGTTGGCAGTAACCATGCCATGTCGATACCTTAAAGCTGGTGGAATAGGTTGTCTTATATTGAACTGCATTGGCCTGATATAGCTCTCCTGCTTCTAAGAACTCGGGAACGCGCCTTTGAGACTTAGGGAGCTGCAGGGAGCGCGCGCTGGTTATAGCAAGCTAAGAGCTCTCTGTCATAAATTGTGGCTGTCAGTGGCTGCACTTTCTGTGGGCTACTATAGTCTATTCTAAAATGAACAGGTCAGATTAACACAGATCCCCTTAAAGGCTAATCGACACATCAAAACATTTCAAAAGCAGCAACAGCTGGAGTCAGTGATTAAAATGTGTAATGACAGAACTATAAAAGGCATAGCCATGGGGATGTGGTAACGACATCCATGTTCTGGCGTCCTGCCTGTCCCATATTTTTTAACGGGCACTGAAACATGAGCACCCCACCCGCCTGACCGTCCCATGCCCCAAATTCCTGGAGCATCAGCCCCGCGGGGTGGCAATGAATGCAGCCTGTCTGGTCCCTTCCCTATGGCACATGTTCCAGCAGCCCACCCACCCACCGCTGGAGCACAGATAACTTGATAATTGATGGCCTTTTCGCCATCAATACGCAGTGAGAGCCGATCCGTGGCCTATGCTCTTTAGCCACAGATACCCCCTCACTCTCTCCCCCAGGCCCGGGGCCCATATGTCCTCATGCCTCATTTCTGGCTAGCATTCCCTTTGAAGGTAGTCTTACTCCTGGCTGTTCACCCGACCTCGCAGCATCCTAGTTGTTCACCAACCTCGCAGCAACCTGGCTGTTCACCTGACCTCGCAGCATCCAGGCTGTTCAGCATCCCAAGTTCTTATGTAATTCCCCAACGGCATTATCAACAACATTGGCAGTATAGTAGCCTACCTGACCCAAGATATATGCTAATTCCTAAGGTTTAGGCCTACATAACAAATAAAGAACTTTACACAGGGACTGCCCCATAGGCCTACATTCACTTGTTTTGTTATGTAGGCAATAGAGCACATGAATAGTTAATTCTGAATAGTTAATTCTGATCTGACAGTTGAACCACATTTGGCAACCAGCAATGTTTGTTTTTTACTCTGAAGTTGACATTAATTGTAGGATTGTACATTCTATGATGTATGTAATTTTAACAATATTTTGGCAAAGTAAACAGATTGTCACTCTAAATAGGTTACAGAGTAGGCCTACAGACTGATTTCCCTCCTATTCCAAAAGAGGGAGAGAATGTGTGTATGTGTGTGTGTGTTTATAAACAAAGGGAACATCCAAAAGCGCAAACTCTCAAGTCCCATGTGTTTCTTGTTATCTGTGTTGATGACAGGGGGTGGGAGGTGGGTGGAATGAATGAGTGGGGAGGAGACGAGGATAGCGTTTGTCACTTACCTTCCACCCAGCCGAACTGTTACTGTCGCCTTTGTCTTTGAAGTACGGCACACATCTCACCATCCAGTCATAAATCTGAGACAGAGTCAATCTCTTGTCCGGCGTGCTCTCTATGGCTTTGGTTATCAGGTCAGCATATGATAGATTCCCCCACGCGTTCCTGCGCGACGAGGACTTCCGTGGAGTCTGCGTCCCCGGGCCGCTGGTGCCGATTGCGCCCGAAGTGGTCGTGGGGGAGTGGGAGGAGAGCGGGGAGCCTCCGTTCTCCTGTCCGGACAGGAGTCCTTCGGCCGTAGGGCTATTGCTGTTCTGGTGGTCTGCTCCCACGCTGGAGCTGGTGGCATTGACGTTGATAGCTATGGAAGTGGCATGTTGTTCCTCTTCGTCATCCTCTTCCTCAGGTATAATGTCAGTGTCGTTGCTTTCTGGTTTCCCCGCATTAGACTCGGGTCGGGGCAACGGCCAGGTGCAAGATCTTGGCCGTTTTTGTGGCTCGAAGTCTGGGTCTATGGCCACGTCCAACTCATTGAGAGGGCTGGGGGCTGGGACCTCGGCCATCTCTCCTTCAATTACTCGCTCGTCCCCGTTGCCCGCTGATAAAGTGAGTAGATAAGTAGTGGAGAGCTGTCAAAGTCGCATTCCATTAATGCACGCCCCCGTCCTTTGTTGCTATTCCAGACCAGCAGTCCCCAAGGGTCACTATCAACTCCGTGCGAATTGAGAAATTAAATCCTCCGTATTACAAAAAGAGTAGTGTTCAGGGTAGATTTAAAACGTAGAATGTCGTGGACTATTATACATGTCTTAGCACCATAACTGGTAAAGGATGGCTATTCTCCCTGGCTAAAAAAAGCAAGCCACATCTACTTCACATTTGACAATCGCAACAGTTCAAAACGGGTTGCTGCATATTCATGGTATTTCTCCTCGCCTGGAGCAATGGTAATGCCTGGAGCAATGGTAATAATAACAGTATAGTGCGTACAGTTTGGTTCACGAGTAATCTACAAACAGTGTACCACGGGTTCGTTCAAAAATGAGCGGATTACGCGTTCCTTACTTGCGCGTTCAAGACCAAATCCCGCACTGAGTCAAGATAACTGAATACACCTATTGCAACGGTGAAAGTGTCCAAACGTCATCCTACTGAAGCTGTGGCCAGGACACAGTGCAGCCCCCCTCCGTGTTCAGGGCTGCCACGGTTATACGCGTGCAGTCACTGCGCGCTATGGTGAACTAGATGGCTTCAATACCAGCGATTAATTCCAGCATAGTTCTATTCCTCTTGTCATTGCTGCTATTTTAACAAAATCCCTTTCACTTCCAAGTCCGTTTTACTACTAGACTGCTTACAAGAAAGCTGCGTTTGTTGTCAGTGTCGATAGAAAAATGATATCTCAGTCTATTCAACGTCGCCTCTAATGACGACGCAGCTCAGTTAGTATGGAAAACGAAACGCCACCTCACTCTCAGTTACAGTAGCCTATCTCCAGAAGCACACATTAACACTAACCTATCTGCTTACCACATTCGGTCTTGAGACAGCCCTCAACACGCTCAAAGTTATACAGCAACAGTAGCAATAGGCTAGTAACGTTGCCACCCCCACTGAAAAAGCCAGCCCCCTGGATCCAGTAGACGGGATCGCCTTTTAAAGAGACACCGCTCCAAAGCAGCCTACTGCATATGCGCACTAAAGCAGTGGAGGCTGATGAGGGGAGGACGGCTCATAATAACAGCTGGAACGGAGCAAATGGAATGGCATCAAAACCATGTGTTTGATGTATTTGATACCATTCCACTGATTCCGCTCCAGCCATAAACACGAGCCCATTCTCCCCAATTAAGATGCCACTAACCTCCAGTTGGGGCGCACAGGCATGTCTAGGCAAGCAGTGTGTGGAAGGGACACATGTCCCGGCATGTTGAGGGATACAGAAATAGACAGACCAATCATCAAATTATTATTTTACACTGATAAGAACACAAAGAAAATTCAAAAGTTGGACAAAGGACAATTCTATTTAGTTACAAATAATTGTATTGCTCCTTCAGGAAATATTTGCATTTCATAAGATAATGACACAGACTACATTATGACAATAATTGATACATATTGTTGACATGTATTATTGTTGCCACTTCCTGTGGCACACTGTTACAATGTAACAACTGACATACACATGAGTAACAATTTAGGAAAATGCCAGCAGGTGTTTCTTTTCCTCGTGTTGGGTATTATACTTCGTTCATGACATGCACATGACATCCATTCTATCAAATATGTTAATGAAAGTCTTTCAGTCAAGTTGAGTCATTTTATTTCAAGAGTCTCTTTACAAATTTCGATCGATTGTCCCTTTAATCCGTGAGCATAGGTGTCAATCAATCTCGACAGAGCGCGCAGAAGACGCCAACCTTCAAGACAGATCGACCGCTTCAAACATATGACGTCATCCCATTTATAATCAAGAGATAAGGGATGAAATCCTATACGGTTCTCCGTCCTGTAAAGTGATGCTTCGGAGTGATCTCCCACCCACACCACCTCCTCCTCTCGTCTGTACGAAAACATCAGCAGTAGCCAGCCTACATACGTCTTTGTTCCAGAGAAGATGTTGTGTGAAGTGCGAGTCCACCTTGCAGGGACACGCGATCTCGATTTCTGTAATCTGTGCAGAAAAGCGCGTGTTCCACCTGTGCGAAATGCGCAGTATTCATCAATTAATTCTTGGAACGGTTGGTATTGATTATGACTGGATATTAACAATCCAATATAATAGTTCAGGGAAAACACGCGCACATAGTTATGGCTTTGAATATCACTGGAAAACATCCACACTTTTTCATTTATTATAATAACAAAGGAAATAGATACACATGCATACAAAACGAACACAAGAACGCTTTACCCAGACACAGAGCCTTCCACTCTCTGTTTTACGCACACACACACACACACACACACACACACACACACACACACACACACACACACCTCCTCTTTGTTCCTCTTGTCCCAGCTATATGAAGAGGAATGGCTGATACAGCAGCTTGATGCATGTGAATATCTGCTGCAGTGGAGGGTTAACAGCGGGCGGGGGAACTATGGGGATGTGGGGGGAGTGTGATGTCACCTAGGTCCTAAGGCTATACCAATCACCTGGAGCTCCTAACAGGCCGAAAGGGCCCCGACCTAACTTGGCACAATGTTTTTAGGCATCAGAGATGGGAAATTTATTAATTAATGCTTCTGTAGGTTGTAAGAGGACAGTGTAAAATAGAGAAAGGAGAGAGAGAGAGCGGAGAGAGAGAAAACAGGTGGAGATAGATCAGTGACAGGTAGCCTTGCTGCTTGAACTGAAAGCAGTGTCGTCCTCTCGGAGTGTATTCATAATGATCACATCACAGCATTGTCAGATGTGTTGCCTTTCAATGTGAGGCTGTCATTTAAGGCCAAGAACATGTATAGCTGTTTGAAGTGTGTAGTTCCATTCTCTCCCATCACTTTTATCTCCTCACCTGATGTGAATGCTGACGTCACTCACCACATCACAGAAACCACCTAAACAAAGACTTCCATTCAGTGTCCCTAAAAGAGCGAAAACATCAACAGGATAGTCGGTGTGCACAGTAGGGAGCCGTTCGTTCGCTTGCTCTCGGTGCGGTGTGTTATAAGGGTCACAGGTCTACAGCAGAGGCCTATCATAAAGAATGATAGAGATAACATCATTGTATCGGTTGCATTATGGCATCTGTGTGTGCAATCTCCATCCTGAAGTAGTCAATTTCCTTGTACTACTTTTATGAGTTGGCAAACTGAAAGGGTGTATACTGCCACCTAGTGTTTGCTCACAGGTATAACTCATTGGCTGATGCCTCCTGGTGACCAGGATGGAATCATGTGATCCTTCCCTAACCCATAGGAAGTCCCACCCAGTTGACTACTTTAAAATGGTGGAAGCCCTGAATGGTAAGCACCAACCCCCCCCCAGTCAGAACACACTGTGCCTAACACTTCATTACCCCTCAAAAGGCCGACGATGACCTGAAATATTGTTTTCTATTATTCAACCAGTAGGCTCCCATTAGCGGGGGGCCGGGCAGCAAAACCATCCAGTAACTACCCTTAATTTGACCCTCAAAGCTTCCAAACCGTCCCCTTCCTCACTTCTCTCTCGAACCCCCCCACCCTCTCTCAATCCTTACGTCTACCCCTATGTGCTATCCACCCCTTCATCATGTCCCCTACTGTAATGCTGGGTAATGGCCAGTGTCCCTGCTCACAGGACCAGAGGACTGTAGAACTGTAGCCACCCCTCTGTGCCAGCGTGAATCATCCAATTAAGACGTACACAAAGGAGGGTGGCCGTCTCTGTTTGTGTCTGATGTTTTCCCAAACAGCGTAATGCTCTGATTGGATTAGAGCCCACGGAATAGACCGTGATTGATTTTCCCTTAATTGAGAGTTATGGTGGAATCATAGACTTCAATAGACATCGCATCATTGTATCTGTCCCATTCTGGCTTCTGTGACACCATGGGCAGCACCATTGACGCCATCTCCATTTTGAAGTAGTCAAATGTTCCTCTACTACAAACTGAAAGGGTGCACACTGCCACCTAGAGTGGGTTGTTTGAATAGGTATAAAGCCAAGGTTGGTGATTTACTGCCACCTGCAGTTATGGAATGTTTCTGCACAAGTATAATTCATTGGCTGATCCCTCCTGGTGACCTGGATGGAATTATGTGATCCTTAGCTAACCCATAGGAAGTCCCACAAAGTTGACCACTTCAAAATGGTGAACGTCCTCGCTCAATGGCGCTGCCCATGCTAAACAGGCTTTTGGACACTAGAGCTTTAAATCTATCTTTATGGGTGAAATTGACTGGTCATCACATAACTTCTGCTGCCATCTTGTGGTAAAACGTATAACATCAGCTCAGTGTTTCAGTGTGTTTCTCGCTTCAGCTCTGTGTTCAAGCCATACCGGCAGTAACCTGCTTGACCATTTGAATAACACATAAAATATATATCCAACACACAATGGTGAATAAATTATTGCATCTGATCTCAGTGCCGTAGACAGGGGTGACACCTTGCTTAAGAAGTGTGGGGGATAGGGCCTCCCGAGTGGCACAGCGGTCTAAGGCACTGCATCGCTGTGCTAGAGGTGTCACTACAGACCCGGATTCGATCCCAGGCGGTGTCGCAGCCTGCCGCGACTGGGAGACCCATGAGAAGGCACACAATTGGCCCAGCGTTGTCCGGGTTAGGGGAGGGTTTGATTTCGGTTGGCAGCTGTACAGTGTTTCCTCCAACACCTTGATGCGGCTGTCTTCCGGGTTAAGCGAGCAGTGTGTCAGTGTATGGGAGTTGCAGCGATGGGACAAGACTGTTGCACCTTTAACCAATAGCCTAACAAATTAACAACTCTGAATACAATTACTTTTGATTGTCTTTATTAAGACATCCTCTATATCAAATTTCAGCCAGACCGACCAGCCAGCCCGAGCAGCCTGCACGCCCGACCCCAACCACTCTAGTCAATAACTCAACTCTCTCCTAACACAATTTCCTTCCCAGTTCACAACTTTACTTTTTTTTTTTTACTTCACAAGGGAAAGGTTTGAAAAAAATAAAAAATAAAACACATACACCTCAAATATACATTAACACACAGAAACAGCAAAACCTCCATACAATTAATCTCATAGGACTAATAGTACTGTAGAACCCTAGGGGTCCACTGCTCTGCAGCGCCCCAACACACCCCACTCAGCTTTAGGATCTGAGAGAAATATTAATTATTGGTTTCGGGTGTGTTAGGCCGAGGCCAGAGTGACAACCAACAAGACAGCAGACCCCCAGGGCCAGGACTGAGCAGCCCAGCAGCTAGGGATTGCCTAAATAGTTATTTCCCCTGACGTGGGCATGTTTTCAATACGTACTCCTTTAGTCATACTGTATTCCATTTAAGGCATCCCAACCTTATGAAAGTTGCCCAGTATACCCTTAATCATGTAATACATCAAATCTAGTGATACATAACTTGATGTTGTGGGAGGATAATCAACCTTCCAATTAATGCCAATACATTTTTTTGCTGCTACAAATGCTTGGTCACACAGTTTCTTCAGATAAGTCTATAGTATCAACATTTCCAAGCAGACAAAAACAGGGAGAAGGGAGAATCTGTAGACCTGCTGAGATAAAATAACATACTCTTTGCCAGATTTCAGCCAGCCTTCAAAAGACCATAACATTTGCAAAAATATGGCCCCTTTTGTGTTTTACACCTCCAGCAGAGGAATTACATTTCTGAGTGGATTTAATTCAGTTTCACTGGCATATAGTACGTTCTATGGATGGTCTTAAACTGCAGTATTTTATGTCTGAGATGATATGAGCATGACTGGGCATTCAACCTATAGGCATTCAGTGTGTGACAGGTTTGTGATTCTGAAAGGACAACAACCGTAATACCAGCACACTCATGTAGGAGAGAAAATCAGAAGAAAAAAATAAACGTAGGAAACAGGATCTTTCACACAGGGTGCCTTTCCTTCGCTGGGCTGGCCGTTTGGGAACTTTTGGACAAAATTACAGTATTCACACTTCTCCAGGCACCACTGCATAGGGCCGATGGAAAGACAGCAGTCACACACAGCATGATGTTAAAGGATAAGCAGTCCATGAACTCGGACATAATAAGCCAGTAGGTCCCATTCATAAGAACACAAAAACACAACCATTAAGCATTTCCCAATCGAAATGTACAACTATTACTTCCCATTGCAAATATCATTTTACATTTAGCACACAAAGTAGTATTATTATTATTATTATTATTATTATTATTATTATTATTATATGTTTTTAAATGTAACCTTTATTTAACTAGGCAAGTCAGTTAAGAACTACACCGGCCAAACTCAAGATGACGCTGGGCCAATTATGCACCGCCCAAAGTGACTCCCAATCACGGCTGGTTGTGAAACAGTCTGGATTCGAACCAGGTTGTCTGTAGTGACGCCTCTAGCACTGAGATCAGTGTCTTAGACCACTGCAACACTTGGAAGTAACTGGTGACCTAAAGTTTAAAGTTGAACTAACAGCGATTTAACTACTTTGCAGATATGAAACAATCATATCAGTCAAAATTATAAAATTCCCAGTTTATGGTACAAAAGCAACTTCATAAGAGGTTCTAAAACAGGTTCTATTTGACTCAACGTTCCATGATGTACAGATGCAGTTCAATGCATGATTGATTTCTTGATAGTCCCAAAAATATTACTATCAGGTTGCAAATCACAGCTGGCCTGGTCCATTGTTTGCTGCCTCCAATCGGGATGCGCTGTTTCAGTTTCAATGACTCAATATTCTGGACAAAAACTGACAAATGTAACTAACTCTGGGAATGTCAATACAATCAAACTAGCAAGGGCAATAAACAAAAGTCAGTCATAACGTGGCTAATAGGCTAGCGTATTTATGTAGCAAGCTAAAAACACAGAGCCAAACGTTAGCTAGATAGAGGTCATGTCATGTCATTGGAGGAATGGGTGAGTGACTGACTTTTTCAGCTCATATCGTTTTTCGGTGGCTATACACAGCTGGAGATGCAGGTGTCATTTGGTTAGTTAGCAAGAACTTGAATTACTGTTATCCAGTTAGCAGATCTATTGCGTTTTCAAATTCACTTTCGCTATCTACTCCAATTTCAGAGCACTCTCGTCTGAGTGTGCCAGAGCGCAGAACAACTGATGAATTTACAGCAACACCTGCTGAATATGACCGGTGTCAGTAAACGTAGGCAAAAAAAGTTTGTCAAGAACGCTCTAGACAACATGTAAAACAGCCTAACCAGCTCTGCTACGGCTAGTAAAATGGTCAGAGTGTATCTGGAAGTAGCTAGCTAGCAAGCTAGCCAACTTTAGCCAGTTAGCTTGGGTGCTTGGTTGGGACAAGCATGCATTGGCAGGCAAGCTGCAGAAGGACGAGGAGGCTACAATTCCCTATCGTTTATCAGTGCAATTTTGATGGCTAACTAGCTGAAAAGATTTGAGAGGGTTTATCTAATGTTCCTTTGTCAGATTTGAGCTCATCTTGCTCTGGCTAACAGTTGTTGACGTGGTTAACTGAGGAGAGAGAGAGCCTACTTAATCGTGGTTGTTTGATCAATAGGACTGTAAAGTTCCCTAATGTAAGAGGACTCCCGTGGTGTTTACATATTTGCAGAAATCCATTCAGGTGTACTTTGTGGCTTTCGGCGAATGCGTTCCTAATGATCTAAAGTTGCAACTGCCTGTAAACACACAGTACGTTACAAAATGATGGCAGGCCCATGTGGCAAATTACTTGCTTGTATAAAGGCCTACTGTAGCTCTGATTTGCTATAGCGCAACAGTTGGTGTAGACTGCAGTCCTGGACAAGACAGATGTTTTTATTTACTGCAGTGTCTATTAATTGTCCAAACGAATGGCCGCTTTTCCACTAGCCAACAACAAAGGCTAGCTAGCTAGACCGTGGGAAAACTACTGATCGCTATTGCACAGTGACCCTTTGGCCTTTAAGGCCAAAGTTTCCATGTTAAGTCAAAATGTGATTGGTTGATTCCACTGTCACTCCTTTTGCCCTAATACAGTTAAATGGCAGATGCCTTTATCTAGCTTCTGATGACCTAGCCAATGGCTGACTTAGCTAGCTAGATGTATCTCCCCAGAGACCAGCAAAGAAAAACCCTGATTGGATATTTCAAAGTTAACCCTTTCCAACAAAAATGTAAGCGATTAAATCAGAACATATTTGAAAATAATAATAGAATTATCATTGTTATCCTATTATAGTCATTATTTTATAAATCCTTAGCCCTTTTCTGAAGGCGTAGAAGGCCCATTGTTCCTCACTGTATAATAATAATTTATAGAGTGGCTTTATTTTCCCTCAGCATGCATTTCAAACACTATTCTGAATGTCTAAAGAATTCATATCTTATTCTGAAATATGAACACAGAAATTCTGGACATTTTGAACTCTTATTATAGTAGTGATTTGACAAAATTACAATCATGGTCTTTAATTGGACTCGGATTGTTCTCATATCGGGCTTGACTTCAGTCTCGGACCCCTTGTCCCCCTCCCGGTCTTGACTCGGTCTCGCCCCGCCCCTCCAGTCTTGGTTTTGATTTACTCACTTTGTTTCGGTCTTGGTCTTGAATCAGTCTCGCTTCGGGTGGTCTCGAACACAACACTGTCGGAGCTACTAGTGTGCAGCTTTTACTTTTTAAAAAAATCATCCAACATCAACATTTGCTGAGACAAATAGTTAAGTAATAATGTATGTTTTGCCTTTGCAGTTTCATTCCTAAAAAGGCACAAGACACCTTTCTTTTCACCTTCAGATTCTATTGCATGGTTTATTAAACAGTAGGCACAAATGCATTACATTTTGCATTTTTACAGGGCAGATTGCTGGCTACATAAAGTATCAGCACACACATTGCACATGTCAACAAATGTTCCTATACCAGTATACTCAGTTCTATTAATTCCTTGATCTATACATTTCGTAATTACAGCACGTCATTGTTTTTTTCAGTGGCACAGCTCAAATCCAACCATAGGGGGGCGGTAGTTATCCACCAAGAAGGACATTTGTTCAGTTCATATTTCCATCACTTCAGCTCTTTCTGATTATGTCGTCCCTTATCCTGCTCAGCTTAGCTAAGTAGCTATACCTCCCTCTGTTCTCCATGTATGTTTTACAGAGACTAATATGTGGCATGAATGAGTTTCTCTTGTTCCTGTCAGTTTCCTTTAAGGTACGTGAGGGAGATGTCAGTTTATCGGTTAGCTCCATAGACTTAGATAGACATTGCATCATTGAATGTCCCATTATCACATCGTTGACAGCATGGGCAGTGCCATTGAAGCCATCTTAATTTTGAAGTTGTACATTTTTCTTCTTCTACTACTTCTATGAGTTGGCAAACAAAATTAAGTGTGAAGACTGCCACCTGAACAGGTATAAATACAAGGTTGGTGATTTACTGCCACCTGCAGTTATGGAATGTTTCCTCACAAGTATAATTCATTGGCTGATCCTTCCTGGTGACCTGGATGGAATTATGTGATCCTTCCCTAACCCATAGGAAGCCCTAACCAGTTGACTACTTCAAAATGGTGAAAGTCCTCAATGGCGCTGCCCATGCTAAAACTGGCTTTTGGGCACTAAAAAAGTCCTCAATCTCTATGGTTAGCTCTCATCTCCCTAAATGAGCTGTCTGTTGCGAGGTATTTTAACTTGTCACATTATACTCCAGTCTAAAGAGATTGACCCCTCCTGAACCAATTGTCTGTGTTTTATGAGGTATTTTGGCTGGTTATATTGTACTTCAGTCTAAAAGAGAAGTCACTCTTGGTTACCTGTCCCCCCTATGTGTTGTGAGATCTTTGGGGGGGTACTTTACTGTGATCCTCTCTGTGTGTGTGTAGTGTTACTGCGGTCCCCCTGGGTCCAGTACATCTCCGTCTGCATCTCTGTCAGTCTGGAGACGGTCCTCTGGAACGCAAAGATCTCCTCCTCCGCTGTGAACAGAGACAGACGGTCCCCCGCGTCCTACAAACAGGACCGCAGACAGTGGGGTTAACTGAACTACAACCATGACCAAAAACAATGGGGTCGACACAAACATGACCACAAAGAGAATTTAATACGAACACAGCCGCAGACAATGGGATTAACAAACCACAAACACAAATGTTTATATCAAGAAGGGGTTGGAACCCGTTCAGGAAACTGAACTGAAAACGATAAAAATTTATTTAGGAACAGAATCAGAACAAAGAATGAAAGTGATCTATACTGTTCCGGAACAGAACAGTTATTTTAAAAGCATGGCAACCGGTTAATAACGTTATTTTACGTTACAGGATTTATTTTCCAGTCTCACAAATGTTTTTAACAAAGCGCCTATGCAAAGCCCTCACTCTGTCACTCAGAAACTTATTCCAGCGTCTGCCTGGCCTGACAGCAGAAATTCTATACCAGTGTGTGTAGGCTACCTGCCTCTCCCTCAGAAGCATAGGCTTCTGTAGCCTACTGACATTACATGCTCGATTCAGAAAATCAGGGAGAGAGATTTCTAATTAGAGAATAATGGACTAACTTTTCAATGCTAGTTAAGGATACTATAGTATGTTTCACATTGGATTAAAAAAGCGAAGACGTGTTTTTATTTTAATTCTTGTGCCTCTCTGCACACACACAAGCTTGCTATTTAGCTAGCTCTGGTCCAACGTTAAGCCAACTCTTAGAAGTTCAAAGACATTCAAAGAGCCTCCATAGAAGCCGCTCCTCTGTAGGTATAATTCTGTGGCCCTAATTCAGATAATGCATGTTGTGACAAAATGCCCAGCGCTTCAAGCCCAGCCTCCTCCTCCACCCTTCTCCTCACCTGCAAAATTTCAGTTGCATCTCACGCCCTACTCGTCCGTCCAATGCATGGAAACAACTAGGCCTATAGCTTGCCCATTCCATAGAAAACTGCTCCGCACTGATTTGTAAAGTAATTTAATGTTTAGCTACATAAAAAAACTACACACACACATATACAGTGGGGAGAACAAGTATTTGATACACTGCCGATTTTGCAGGTTTTCCTACTTACAAAGTATGTAGAGGTCTGTAATTTTTATCATAGGTACTCTTCAACTGTGAGTGACGGAATCTAAAACAAAAATCCAGAAAATCACATTGTATGATTTTTAACTAACTAATTTGCATTTTATTGCATGAAATAAGTATTTGATCACCTACCAACCAGTATGAATTCCGGCTCTCACAGACCTGTTAGTTTTTCTTTAAGAAGCCCTCCTGTTCTCCACTTATTACCTGTATTAACTGCACCTGTTTGAACTCGTTACCTGTATAAAAGACACCTGTCCACACACTCAATCAAACAGACTCCAACCTCTCCACAATGGCCAAGACCAGAGAGCTGTGTAAGGACATCAGGGATAAAATTGTAGACCTGCACAAGGCTGGGATGGGCTACAGGGCTACAGTTTGAATGGGTCTGAGAACTGTGAGTGATTATATGTTTGATTTAATGGTGTCATGTGTTGATGTTTTTTTTTATGTGTATTCTAGAGTTATTGTAATTTTTGTGTAACTTTGGAGTTATTTATTACTCATGGACAGCACTTTGGTCCATTTTAATGGTTTTGAAAGCGCTTTATAAATAAAGTTGACTTGACTTGACTTGACAATAGGCAAGCAGCTTGGTTAGAAGGCAACAACTGTTGGCGCAACTTCTTCCGCAAAATGGAAGAAGTTCAAGATGACGGTCAATCTCCCTTGGTCTGGGGCACCATGCAAGATCTCACCTCGTTGGGCATCAATGATCATGAGGAAGGTGAGGGATCAGCCCAGAACTACACGGCAGGACCTGGTCAATGACCTGAAGAGAGCTGGGACCACAGTCTCAAAGAAAACCATTAGTAACACACTACGCCGTCATGGATTAAAATCCTGCAGCGCACGCAAGGTCCCCCTGCTCAAGCCAGCGCATGTCCAGCCCCTCTGAAGTTTAACAATGACCATCTGGATGATCCAGAGGAGGAATGGGAGAAGGTCATGTGGTCTGATGAGACAAAAATAGAGCTTTTTGGTCTAAACTCCACTCGCCGTGTTTGTTGGAAGAAGAAGGATAAGGACAACCCCAAGAACACCATCCCAACCGTGAAGCATGGAGGTGGAAACATCATTCTTTGGAGATGCTTTTCTGCAAAGGGGACAGGACGACTGCACCGTATTGAGGGGAGGATGGATGGGGCCATGTATCGCGAGATCTTGGCCAACAACCTCCTTCCCTCAGTAAGAGCATTGAAGATGGGTCGTGGCTGGGTCTTCCAGCATGACAACGACCCACAACACACAGCCAGGGCAACTAAGGAGTGGCTCCGTAAGAAGCATCTCAAGGTCCTGGAGTGGCCTAGCCAGTCTCCAGACCTGAACCCAATAGAAAATCTTTGGAGGGAGCTGAAAGTCCGTATTGCCCAGCGACAGCCCCGAAACCTGAAGGATCTGTATGGAGGAGTGGGCCAAAATCCCTGATGCAGTGTGTGCAAACCTGGTCAAGAACTACAGGAAACCTATGATCTCTGTAATTGCAAACAAAGGTTTCTGTACCAAATATTAAGTTCTGCTTTTCTGATGTATCAAATACTTATGTCATGCAATAAAATGCAAATTAATTACTTAAAAATCATACAATGTGATTTTCTGGATTTTTGTTTTAGATTCCATCACTGATAAAAATTACAGACTTCTACATGCTTTGTAAGTGGGAAAACCTGCAAAATCGGCAGTGTATCAAATACTTGTTCTTCCCACTGTAGCTATAATCATATCCTATGTACAAAATGGCATGTAAAGGTAGCTAGTCTAGTTCAGAACGACTGAGCTAGAATAGCTAGCTAAAAAGCCATATTTACCTTCAGATGAAGCAGTGGCACCCTCACGTCCTTACTTATCTCCTGCTAGTGCTTCTACTTCTACAGGAGATACCTTGTCTTCCTTTTTCTTTTTGAAATATTATCGTATATCCACAACCACCAGAATCAGATGCCAACGTGCAGTTGTCTGTAATTAAACCCTGCGCACTAAGGACTGTATTTTAAGGGAATTACTATTATTACCCCAAATGATATCATACACACATTTAGCTATTAAAGTATCTCTTCCTGTCATTTACCTGTACAGTTAATGTAACCATGCAAGTATTCACTTATCTGTAAATATAACTGTATACCTAACTGTACAGCTAATTTAACCATGCAAATTTTTCACTTACCTGTTCATTTACCCAGTCTGTCTATTAAGTAAACTATTATTACCCTCGCTCATATCATACGCATTTTTAGCTACTGAAGTATTTCTCTGCCATCGACCTGTATAGTATAGTTAACCATACAACATCCACCAATGTATAGTGTACATATTCAGCCAACCACCCATACTATGCAATGTCTTTTTATAGCTTTTCTGCACTCCAGATATCTTGTATTTCTATACTTTTTCATACTGCCGCTCTATGTATCATGTACCGTGTATCTGTCTTTTGTGTACTTTCGTTGTGGCATTTTGCACCTGCCCTTCTATCTATCTATCTATCTATCTATCAATAAGTCCTGTAACCGCTGAGTGCTCGCTCTCTCAGCGGCTCACACAAGATGCGCACAAATAGTGTGAAGTAGATCTGCTGCTACTTGCATTCTTTAATCAATGATATCTTATTCTTTTTTAGGTTTAATTGCACGACTGAAATGGCAGATAGTATTTTATTACTATTATTATTGTGGGATCATTTTAATTTATTTATTATCGATGTGAGATCCGGGGCTATTCATAAAAGGCCTGTAGCATCTTGCATGAAACTGGCAAACCATTATCAAGAGATTTATAGGGAAATTCAACTCACCTCAGTTTGGTCGACTGGCTTCCAATAGTTCTCAATGTAAAACACATTCTACAAGAAAAGAAAACGTATGCTGTTAAGAGTAATGCTGTTTATATGCATTACTGTGACAAAAACTAAAACAAACTTCTGGCATAACCTTAAGTATGCCGTAAACAAATAACGTACTAACGCTGTTAGGATGTACTGTATGTTTGTTAATGACCTTCACTAGCAACACGAACAACCGTTAGCGAAAGATTAATTAGTCAATAGTTAACAATTTACATCGATTGTTATTCCTATTACAACAAAGTAAATATCATACGATAACATTTGCCTTATCCCATGCTTTTCCACTTAAGTAGCTGAGTTCCGGAAAGCCCTATTCGTCAATGTCCGCTTAACATATTATGTGATATATCGAATGTATTATGTAATTACTAAAAACGTTTTCAATAATGAATTTAGATGAATAAATAAATCCACTCTTTAATCTAGACGAGGACCTAGCATAATGCTAACCCAGAGCTAGTTTAGGCACATCATGGTTATGCTATGTTATGCTAGCCGTCCCTGTCATCTGTCAAGTGTATTTAAAAATGTCATCTAAAACTACACTAACAAACATAAAAAGGTTTGCTACCGTTTGAGTAATTGTATTTGTCAAAGTTATCATAGTTTATACTATACGTTTAGAAAAAGACATAAACCTACTCTAACACATGGTTAACTACCACTTTATAGCCATCATAGCTGAAGTTAGCTACCACTTATTAGTTAAATAGCTAACACTACCACAACATTGGTCCTAACAAGCAATCTAGTTTACACCCATTCTAAAATATAGAGAAATAGAAAGTAGTAAAAATCAAGCATTCGCCTATAATAAAGAAAACGGTTTATAATACAAATATAAATGTTTAAAACTCACTTGTTGCTTCTTGATGGTAATGACCATGACCATGTCCGTGTGGCGGGTAAATCAGCAGTCTTGAGCGCGTGAGTCCCGCCAAATATCTTTATTCTCAAATTCTTGACCAATCAAAATGTAAATTGAGACCATGTGACAAACAAGTCGATGTTTCATTGGTTAATGGTGTGTGTTCGAACACACAGTTTGCAATTCCAATTTCAGCCAGTAGGGGAAAAGTGAGCGCCCAAGAGAAAAACCTTAAGCACACCTTAAGCACAGTATTCCTTATTTTTATCACTTGTGGGGAAATTGAGAGAGAGCCACCAGGCATATCAAAAGAGTCTCCTGAACTGAATTTAAATGGTTTCCTTAGTGGGGACCAGCATTTTGGTCCCCACACTGTTCCCGGACCCCACTACATCACTGGACTCCAGGTCTTGGGACCCCATTATGATAGGACTACAAGAGCACACACACACACACACACACACACACACACACACACACACACAATATGAGGAAGAGAGAAAGGAGGGGGATAATAGAATATGAAATTAATAAGGCTGAAGTGGCCACATCAAACAGCGGGTGTGGGGAGGGGGAAGGGGGGGTACTTAGCTTTTCACTCCATCTCCAAAGAACGGGATGTTAGACTGTAAACACAAACAGCCTGTGAATGCGCGGCAGATTGAATCTGTCTGTTCTGTCTGTCTGTCTATGCGTGTGTTTTAACTCTCGTTCAGGTAAAGAGGAGCGCGATGTGTTTTATTTGCATACACTGAAAGAGGAAGGCACTTCATCTCTCGCTACGCAATAAGCAACATTATTCATACTCTGTGTGTGCGAGTGTGTACAGTTCATGGGAAGAATAGGACTCTGCCTTTTCAAACTCAATCATTCTGTATTTCTCTACTCCTCTGTCCCTTTCCCTCTCCCTTTATCTCTCACTGTAGGTTAGTGTCCTTACTGTCACTGTAGGTTAGTGTCCTTACTGTCACTGTAGGTTAGTGTCCTTACTGTAACTGTAGGTTAGTGTCCTTACTGTCACTGTAGGTTAGTGTCCTTACTGTCACTGTAGGTTAGTGTCCTTACTGTCACTGTAGGTTAGTGTCCTTACTGTAACTGTAGGTTAGTGTCCTTACTGTCACTGTAGGTTAGTGTCCTTACTGTCACTGTAGGTTAGTGTCCTTACTGTCACTGTAGATTAGTGTCCTTACTGTCACTGTAGGTTAGTGTCCTTACTGTCACTGTAGGTTAGTGTCCTTACTGTCACTGTAGAACCCTAACCCTAATTACTCTGTCCTTACCTACTCCTAACTCCCTCTGACTTTTTCGGTCCGTCTCCCTCTTGCTCTCTCTGTCTCCGCTCTCATATTGAATGCAAACTGGCAGAACAGTTAGTGTGTGCGTTTTGTTAGGTTCCCACATGAAAAAATTATATTGTATACTATAGAAAGGGGGACTTTCTCCTTGAGGAAACCTACTGCAGAAATAATTTTTAAAAAAGCTTCTATAACCTATAGGGAACACAATATATAATCTATACTTGGCATGTAGGTTTCTCACTTATGGTGGGCAGAAATTGGGATAAGGGGAGTGGACAGGGTATATGAACATTAAATACTTTAGTATTACTATAGTTAAACTACTTTTTTGCAGATAATACTAGTATTTACTATAGTATTCTACAAAATGCTAAAGTACAACACATCGAGGGATACGACAGTGTATAGTATAGTATTCTACAGTTTACTACATTATTATATAGTAAATACTGTAGTATTCTATAGTAAACTGTAGTGTTTTTTAATGTGGGCTGATGTAAAAGTGTTATAGTTGCCATCACTCAGTTTAATGTGTTATATCTCAGGTATTTTATAAACAGGAGGTGTGTGTGTGTGTGTGTGTGTGTGAGAACCTCTCATGTGTGTTCAAAGTGAGGCACCTCCATTTAGCACTGACCCTTCCAGTGGCGTGGGAGGAGAGGCCAAGGTCACATCAAAACAGCCAACTCTCCCAACCATCTCCATAGAAAGAGGCACAGGGGCTAAGAGTGAGTAAGTGTGTCTGTGTGTGTCCTTCATACTGCCCCACACAGAGAGATGGATGGGGGGGGGTTAGGTGCACACACAGACACACTGAGAGACACAGGGACAAAGACAGACTAGCACAAACACAAGTTGAAGAGACTCTTATTTAGGAGTGCGGCTATAAATCCTCTTCCACATTGTGAGAGAAAACACACATGCAGGCATACATGCGTAAACACACACACACACACATATACAGTACACACACACACACACACACACACACACTCATGAACGCAGGCCCAAACACACACACACACAATCTCTTACAGGTAGTAGAGTTTCCCTGCTAAAGGTAGGTCCAGTCTTCTGTAGTCGACCCCAGAGTCTATTCCCATGGGCTGGCAGTATACCTACACACAGAGAAAAACAAAAACACATTTAGCAATGTGGCCAAAACAACCTCGGCACCAAAATCAATGTGGTGTTGTGTGTAATTGAGAGTTAGTGAGAGGTGCACAATAGCATTTCCACAGTAGGGTGACACAGGAAGCAGCTGACAACTGATACAAGTACGGTAGTACGTTTACTGTAATGTTTTAATGCTTTACTAAACGTCCTCATGTTTTGGTCATGTTTTCATTTGTTGTATTTGTCTAGCTGATTTGGAGTCCTTTCCTTATTCAAGTGGAACAGAGTTGAAACTTTTGCTTCAGAGTTCAAACTTTTTCCCAGTAAGTATAAAACGTCAACGCGATACATGTCAGCGAACGCGGCACACTATAATCATTATCTCCTCTATTCTCAGAAGAAAAAAAAGAAAAGACAAGAAGAAAACGTATATCATCAAACGATCGCCGTGCCAGGCGAATCAGTATTCAATGACAGCTCGGAGCAAATTATGAAATCAGTGAATTTGTGCCACCAGCCTCCTTGAGCAGTGGGATAATTAGCAATCACCACAAAGCAAGGAGACGGAAATACTCCATTCTTCTACCTCCGCTGTCAACTTCTTATCTCTGGGCCTGCTCACACGAACGGGATTCCCACTCCGAACCAATTGGTTGAATCAGGCTTAATAACAACCTGACAAACTCTCCATCCCCCACGCACAAAAGGGACATGTCATTTCATCAACCGAGCAGCGACCTCACCTAGCAGCGCCGCGACCGACGGGTAAATAGTCCCTTCACAATAACACCTCGGCGACGCCATCATCCGCCACGTCGCATTACAAAACTAACGCTAATCTTTTCTTATAACTCCATTTTCTCCCCTCTTCGATTTGTTAGAAGCCTGATGGGTCACTCACAGCATCTCTAGAAGGAAAATAGAAGGGGGGGGGGGGGGGGGGGGGGTAAGGGGCGTGAAGGCAACACAATCAGTGATGATGGCATCATTGGTTATTTCTAATCAGATGAGCAGGAGGCCTTGTGGGTTATTACATGATTACCATCTTGAGGGGTTTGGAAAAGTTCTCTCTCTTTCCTTGCAGATTTCACTCACCTATGACTCTACTCTTCTCTCCATCCTGCCTCCCACATGATAGGATGCTCCACACTACAACTTCACAACTTCCTTATTCACACTACCTTATTCCCTAATTACACGCTAGCATACGCCATACTTTCCTCAAACTCTAAATCCTACACCACTTTTAAATAAACCGGTAGCAATCCCGTTCCTGTCAGGATAGCTCGCCACCAGTCAAAGAGCACCCTTGCTTGCGTTATCTTGTTTTCTCACACCACCATGACAGACATGAGAATCAGAGTCTCTTTAGAAAAAGTCATCCTAAAACATGATGCTCTAATCATGTCATTGTCCAAGCTGTCCACCACTCCCTCTCTGGACAGCCGCTTAGCATAAAAACAGTGGCTTCTCCCCCACCCCCCTTTTCTCTATCCCGCACTCCTCAAAAAGTTGCTTTTGAGTTTTTCAAAGAGCGCGGTGCTATTGAGCGGCAACAAAAGCCAAGGATAGCTGACTAGTGCGGCCTGATGAGGTCCACTCCCTCATTACCAACTGCAGAAAACATTTGATGCTTTTTTGGGGGTTTTGTTTGGCCTAGAGAATTGACCAGGCCTCAAAGAACATGGGGTGGGAAGGCTGAAAAAGAGTTGGGAGGGGGGGCGGTTGGAGGGGAAAGGTTGTCGTCCATTCAGCCGTGTGTGTCTTACAGCCTGTGTGAAGGGGGAGAAGAAAGGGGGGGGGGATAGAGGGGTTGGGAGAAAAGAGAAAGCCTAAAACAGTGCCTTTATGCTGGCCCGTCCTGGACGACTCCTCTGACATCAAAGTGTTTTCACTAACTGGGGAAGGGAGCGGGTGTGTGTGTGTGGTGAATTTATTCTCTCCAAGTGACGCTACGGGGGGGGACATAACAATGTGACCACCCTAATTACACCTAATGAGCTATTCCCTTAAAGTGTGACTGCCTTGGGTCCTGGATGGTTTGTTCCACGGGGTCGTTCTCACAACCTCCCCCTGCCTCGGCTGCTCCTCTTGAGGAAACATCTTTTGAGCACAGGGCCCGCCTTTAGGTGATCCAGGACCCCACTGAACCCCCTCAGCTCCACTCCTCCAGACCCCACCCCCAGCTGGAGCCTCCCTCCCGTACCCCCCACGACATGCAGCGGCATGGGTAGGGGATGTCCCATCTGCACCTGGCCACTAGCGCTCCAGAGAGAAGCAGACAATCACAACAGTACTCCTATAGGAGGGAGGCAGTCAGAGAGAGATTGAGCGAGCAGGAGACTGGAATGAAGAAATGGGGGGGGGGGAAATAAAATGTAGGTGCACGTGGGAAAAAGGGAAAAGAGAGAGGGAGGGAGTGATGGAGAGATGTGGAGAGTGTAAAACCCCAGTCTTTCCTGCTCTCTTTCATGATCTAAATAAAACAATATTAGATTAAAGCTCCTGTCACAGGAGCTCCGAGGTGGCCTGCCACACACAGACGTAAAAAAATATTATAGGGGGAAAAAACAAGACAGAATGCCAGTCAGAAAGAAAAAGGCATAAAGAAAAGAAATGAACGCCATTACATTTCACCGATAGAATGTCCATGGAAGCAACAAATGCAAGGCTATTTCTATTCCATTGGAAAATACATGACTTGAACCGTCGGTTTACAAATCATTTATAAGTAAGAGGTAAAGTAAAACCCAAGGCACGGGGGAGCATTATTGTTATCTAACTAAATGCCAGGGGGACAATAGCAGTCATCCATTTTCATTTACAGGGAACTCTTCAAACCCCTCTACGTAGGTCCTCAACAGACAGAAAGGCCTTTAGAGAGGAACAAAACCATTTCAGTCCATTTTTTCCTTGCAGCAGAACATGCTGTAGCGGTCAACTTATTTATAAAATGTTTTATTTTTCAAAAAGAACTGGCTGCCATACATAGCAATTAGCCACCACAAAGGAAGGATAGATGATGATGATGATGATGATAAAATAGAGAGAGAGAACAGATACTCAAGTTTTACAAAAAAGGTTATCATATTTCTCCGGCATCAAAAGAGGACAGGGAAAAATAGTCAGTATACACAGAGTCCTGACCTTGGACCTGCAGAGAGGGAGAACAGAGGGAGGGAAAAAGGAGAACGAGAGGTTGAGGGAAAGAGAAGGAGAGACCGAGAAAGAAAGAAGAGGGAAGAAGAGAAAGTTGGAGGGACAGAGAAAGAGAATGCAGTCTCCTCGCCTAAGAAAGAAATGCTGAAGAGAATGAGGGGGATAGAGGGAGAGAGGACAGATTGAAACGAGTGTGATATCTATATTTCATCTCTTGTGTGTAACTACGCCTGGGAGCCCTGGGAGCAGTAGGAGGGGGGCTAGGCGAGAGAGTAGGAGAGGGCTCGGCAAGGTAGCTAGTGGGGGGCAGAGGCAGGGTGGTTTGTGGGGCTTGGCAGGGTGGTTCGAGGGTCCCTGGGGTCTCCTCTAATCAGAAGTCAATAGAGATAAGACATCCACGAGGGATTAACCCATAACGCTCCAGCTCCGGTGACAGGGAGGAGAGGTCAGTTTTTTTTTTCACACCCTCACTCATTTACTACTCACCCCTCCTTCACCCTGTGGCTTCACCCCAAAACACACAGACTTTACATCCAAAGTCAGAGGGATGGAATCATTGGTCCCTTCCAGCTTTAATTCAAACTATTAAGGGTCACCCAGTGGGGGCGAGGAACCACCCCCATCACACCCCCCACCACCCCTTGCTAACTTGGCAGGACGTCCACTGTTGGAAGGGGAGCATCCCCAAACTATCCTCTCCACCCCAAAACCAGATGGCCTCACAAAGGGGAACATGGGAGTCTGAAAGAGAGGGGACAGAGGAGGCAGAGAGGAGGCAGAATGGGACCAGGGCCATTCACAGTTCCTTATGAGGTTGGATTAGGTCGAGGGCAAGAGGTGGAGATGGGAGCAGTTTTGGGGTAGGGTGACTTTAAGGCCCTGGTGAAAGACCAAAATGGAGGGGGACACAGTAGAGCTCCAGTGACCCCAAAACCCTTCATTAAAAAAAAACAAAAAAACAAACCTTAATCCCCTGAGAACCTGTGCATTCCACACCCAGTGGGTAGATAGAAGTTTGGGTGCGAGTGCTTTATGACTTTAAAGTGCAATTGAATGCAAACAATTTCTCTGATAGAAAAGAAAACAGCCTATGTGGCATCGATATTAGTCAGAAACATTTATTCTAGTGTCAAAATGTATTACTAAGTGTAAATACGATAATTTTGGTCGAAGTCAGTCTTATCCAAAACAGACTTTTGTAAGCGATTTTGTCATGACTTATTTGAGGGGTTGGGTTTTGATTTCGACAATGCTCACTTGCCCACTAACAAGGGTTACACATCTGCGGTGATTGCGCTCTATCCAATCCTACTGCAGAACACACAGACAGTGAGACAAACCTGCCCAGCACTGCAGCTGATCGGACTTTGTTTACTTAAGACAACAACATGTGGCACATTTTTGTATAACTTGAGAAATACTGCACCAAATACCTCAGCAAGATGTAAAATTGCGTGACTAAAACCTCCTCTGCAAAAACTTCAAAATTTATTACAGATTTCTTGAGTTCTTAGTCATTCTTACTATTTTGAGAAAGAGATACTGGATTTGTTCCTATGGTGTCTCATGGGGGCCAAACATCAGTAGCTTCCACATCGAACCACACCCCTAAGACTGAAATCTCTTTTTTCTTAATGAGCAACATGCGGAATCGGTACGTTATGTCGCTCTTTAAGGCTAGTGGTTGTGTTAACTGCTTACACCAGTGGTAAAAGGTATCATCTAGCCCATGATATTACCTCAGAGAAAGGTCTTTCTTGGATTAGTAGATGCTCTCTTTAGGGAAATGCCTGGGTTTTCTGTTCTTGTACGTCTTCTGATGGGGTGTGTGTGTGTGTGTGTGTGTGTGTGTGTTTATGTTCGAGCACCCAAGCAACCCTCCGTTTTAGAAGAGGGATCCATTTCCTAATGTTTATCTCTACTATTCAGTTATGAAAAGTGGAAGAATGTTTTCCTGCTCCCCTCTCCTGCAAAATGCATGTAAAATTATTCTGCAATTATTTATGATCATAGTCAGTATAAACACCTCGTAATCATCTCTGGTGATGCCAGGATAATGGTTAATGGATAATGGTTCTACCTGCTTATAATAATGCTATTAAATTGCAAAGTAGTCTCGGAGCATTGCTAGTTTCTATCCATGGTGCTACCCCGCAGCCCACCACCCTCCTCACCCCCTCCCTCGCCCCTTTCTCTCCTCACTTTGAAATGCAAGCAGGCTGGTTCATTCCATCCGCTCGCTTGTCCGTTTCCCATTCACAAAGCGAGTGTTCGCCCTATTTCTACCTCTAGGTTTCTCTCTTACCCTCCCCACTCCCCCCTCTCTCGCTGTGTCCGTTTGAGTCTTTCACCATCTCCAGGTATGATCAAAGTCAGCTTTGTGACATCGTGTGTGACTGTGCTTCTCAGGTAGAAAACACAAAAAAATGTATAACACACAATAGCAAATTGGAAAGAGACAGACACAGTGACAAAGGTGTGAGTGTGTGGTGTCAGGTGGATGAGAGAATAAACAAATTAATACATTTTTAAAAAGAGGAGAGAAGAGGGGATGACTTTGTCTTTACCTTCAACACGTTGATGAAAGGCAGGAAGGCGTCTCTCTGAAGTCCGTTTTTGTACAGATCTGAAAGAAGAGGGAGGCGCCATGTTAGCGCTGCTGTTTAGCCCCCTAATAATGTAATTCTCCCTCCACAGATTGGCACATAAAGTGGCTATTGATGAACTAAAGGATGGGTGGGGAGGCAGGACAAAAGGGATGGGGGCAGAGGGAGAAAAATGGATTTCTCTACCCGCAGCAGCAGCTAGCAGCAGCAACATAAAATTCATTACATTCCCAAACAATGGTAGCAGGAGAAAGGACTTTCGCTTTTTTAGCTCGGACATTGTCCACAGACTCCGATGAATAGACTTTCCAATTAGCTCTGCTGGAACAAATTACATCTGAAGTAGCATCCCTGATAGATAGATAAAACACACACACACACACACACACACACACACACACACACACACACACACACACACACACACACACACCACACACCACACTTAAACTACTTGGAAAGATGGAAATGAGTAGGTGTTGTTGATGTTTGGGTTTACAGGAGTAGCAGCTGACAATGAAGACCTGTTTAAACGTTGTTAAGGTAAATAAACTACATGACCAAATGTATATGGACACCTTGTCGACCATCTCATTCCAAAACCATGGGCATTAATATGGAGTCGGTCCCCCCTTTGCTGCAATAAACAGCCTCCACTCTTCTGGGAAGGCTTTCCACTAGATGTTGGAACATTGCTGCAGGGACTTGCTTCCATTCAGCCACAAGAGCATTAGTGAGGCCTGGCTCGCAGTCAACTTTCCAATTAATCCCCCCTAAGGTGTTCGATGGGGTTGAGGTCAGGGTTCTGTGCAGGCCAGTCAAGTTTTTCCAAACAGATCTCAACAAACCATTTCTGTACCATTTCATTTTCCAATTCCCTATGGGACTCCCAATCACGGCCGGTTGTGATAGTCGGGATTCGAACCAGGGCAGGTGCAAAATGCCAGAATGAAAATACACAAAAGACAGAGACATGATACATAGAGCGTCAGTATTAAAAAGTATAGAAATACAAGAAGTCTGGAGTGCAAAAAAAGCTATAAAAAGACATTGCATAGTATGGGTGGTTGGCTGAATATGTACACTATACATTGGCGGATGGTGCATGGTTAACTATACAGGTTGATGGCAGAGATATACTTCAATAGCTAAAAATGTGTATGATGTGAGTGAGGGTAATAATAGTTTACTTAAAAGACATACTGGTTAAATTAACAGGTAAGTGAAAATTTAGCATGGTTAAATTAACTGTACAGGTAAATTTACAGTTAAGTGAATATTTGCATGGTTACATTAACTGTACAGGTAAATGACAGGAAGAGATACTTAAATAGCTAAATGTGTGTATGATATAATTTGGGGTAATAATAGTAATTCCCTTAAAATACAGTCCTTAGTGCGCAGGGTTTAATTACAGATAACTGCACCTATTGCACATTCAATATACTAAAAGCAATGAAAAAAAAAAAGAAACAACTGACTGGATACTAAAATGCATTCCTGAGTGAATGACTACGTAAGTTAAGTCCAAGAATTACTTGCAATATTGCATGTGATATGATATAACAACTGTACATGAGTAAGTATATACAGACCTGAATGAATAAATAAGTCCTGAGTGAATGAGTGATTACAGACCAGAGTTACTCACGGATGGATGCACAATTATTAAACTAGGTCCTAACACCCCAACAGTTCCAGGTCTGTGTTGCCGACGGCACGGCACCCCGGTGAGGCATTAAATAGTCTAATAGCCGCCGGCAGGAAGGACCTCCTGTAGCGCTCTTTGGCACACCGTGGTGGGATCAGTCTGTGACTGAAGGTGTTCCTCTGCATCATAACCATGGCATGCAGAGGGTGGGTGATGTTGTCCATGATGGCCAGCAGTTTGGCCAGGATCTGTCTCTCCGCCACCTCCTCTAGAGTGTCAAGGCTCATCCCCAGGACAGAGCTAGCCTTCCTGATCAGCTTATTTACCCGAGAAGCATTACCGGCTTTTATGTTGGCTCCCCAGCACACCACTGCAAAAAAAGATCCACAGACCACAGACTGGTAGAAGGTATGCAGTAGTTTAGTAGTGACGCCTCTAGTACTGAGATGCAGCGTCTTAGACCACTGCGCCACTTGGGAGCCCAGAGCAAAAAACGTTTTTTTTGAGAAATGTTACCAAATTTATAACAAATCAAAAACTGAAATATCACATTTACATAAGTATTCAGACCCTTTACTCTGTACTTTGTTTTAGCACCTTTGGCAGCAATTACAGCCTAGAGTCTTCTTGGGTATGATGCTACAAGCTTGGCACACCGGTATTTGGGGAGTTTTTCCCCCATTTTTCACTGCAGATCCTCTCAAGCTCTGTCAGGTTGGATGGGGAGCGTCAGGTCTCTCCAGAGATGTTCGATCGGGTTCAAGTCCAGGGCCACTCAAGGACATTGAGACTTGTCCCGAAGCCACACCTGCGTTGTCTTGACTGTGTGCTTAGGGTTGTTGTCCTGTTAGGTTAACCTTCACCCCAGTCTGAGGTCCTGAGCGCTCTGGAGCAGGTTTTCATCAACGATCTCTTTGTACTTTGCTCTGTTCATCTTTGCCTCGATCCTGACTAGTCTCTCAGTCCCTGCTGCTGAAAAAAGACCCCCACAGCATAAAGCTGCCACCATCATGCTTCACCGTAGGGATGGTGCCAGGTTTCCTCCAGACGTGACACTTGGCATTCTTGGTTTCATCAGACCAGGGAATCTTGTTTCTCATGGACTGAGAGTCCTTTAGGTGCCTTTTGGCAAATTCCAAGTGGGCTGTCATGTGCCTTTTACTGAGGAGTGGCTTCCGTCTGGCCACTCTACCATAAAGGCCTGATTGGTGGAGTGCTGCAGAGATGGTTGTCCTTCTGGAAGTTTCTTCCATCTCCACAGGGGAACTCTGGCGCTCGGTCAGAGTGACCATCGGGTTCTTGGTCACCTCCCTGACCAAGGCCCTTCTCCCCCGATTGCTCAGTTTGGCCAGGCGGCCAGCTTTAGGAAGAGTCATGGTGGTTCCAAACTTCTTCTATTTAAGATTGATGGAGGCCACTGTGTTCTTGGGGACCTTTAATGCTGCAGACATTTTATGATACCCTTCCACAGATCGGTGATCTCTGCGCGTTTTTTATTTTTAATACATTTGCCAAAATGTCTAAAAACCTGTTTTCGAATTGTCATTATGGGGTATTGTGTGTAGATTGATGAGGAACATTTGTTATTTAATCCATTTTAGAATAAGGCTGTAACGTAACAAAATGTGGAAAAAGGGAAAGGGTCTGAATACTTTCTGAATGCACTGTTTACTACGCATAGCAAATAAGTGTTGTGAGGAGAGTCCTATCAATGTGGTAATGGTTTGAAATAAATCATGTTTAGGGCAACTTTAATAGAAAAAAGTAAAGATGCGGGTTAAAAAGTTAAGCCTAATCATACAGCCCACATCTATCCTTCCAGGTTGTGTGTGAGATGAGACATTAGATCCCATTGAAATGTAAGGTGGCCTAACTTACAATGGGCCTGAGAAGCAAGCAGCTAGATTCATCACAGTCATCACACTCTCTAGTGTGTCAACTTTGACATGAAGCATTCAGCCTGTCCTTCTCTACTAAACATCCATTAAGTGCATCTAAAGGACGACAAGGCGACAACTGCTCTGCTCTAGCTACACAACAGACAAAAACAAGAGGAGCCCTGGGGAGCGTGACACATCATCTCTAAGTAAGTTCCCCTTCAATCACATAACCCACTTTAGCTGCGTTTGATAGCCTAGCGCCATCTATCCACCACATAACCCACTTTAGCTGTGTTTGATAGTCTAGCTAGCACAATCTCATGTTGAGATCAATAAAGGACGAATCCTCCTTTACTTTCATGTCAGGCTGTCGCTGAGGGCTTAGTGTTCCATTAGCCATCTAATTAAAAAACAAACAAGCATCTCCATCAAGTTTGCGTGGTCCGTCGCTTTGTTCTTAATGGCTGGTAAATGTCAGACAAGCTTGTCTTTGTATATGAGAGAGAGAGTGATCACGGTTGCCATCAACTGGAAGCCCATTGAGCGACGAGACATTGATGACGTTAGCCCTGAGAAGAGAGCCAACGTCATGTCTTTATCTCCCTCTCCTTCCACTCTTACTCTCTCCCTCGCTCTCTCCACCGTGCTCACTTAGCATGTAATGCTAACATCTCAGCCTTGACAAAAGGACAGCGGTGGAATCAACAAAGAGAGAACGAGACAGAAAAAGAGAGGGGGGGAACGAGAGAGAGAGAGGGAGAGATTAAAGAGTTTACATGGCTTGATTCATGGAACGTGTATCAAATAATTTTCTCCTTCTTTCATGATTGAAAATAACGCTTTGAACAGTCTTTGATCCAGACAGGCAACACACAACACTGGATTTCAGGTGATTCAGATAATAGAGTGGTATGGATAAAAAGGCAGGGAGGGAGCTGTTCAACATCAGTTCAACAAACAGAAAGAAGGCTAGTTCACCCCAGAGCCATATATTTAAAATGTATGTATGTCTGTGACTTACCCCTCTCTCTCCTTCAGCATCAAGGCTTTCTGCATGGCAGCCCGAGGAGGTTGGTGAGACGGACTATAGCTGGGGTCGTGTTCAGCAGCGCACTGTAGCAAAATGCTTGGCAATTTTTTTTTTTTTTTAAATGCTGTGTTCTTATGGGAGAAGTTCCTTCCTGTTTCACACCGTTCCAAAAAAAATTCTCCCTACTGAACACAGCATTTTGTTTTTTTTGTTGCCAAGTGTTTCGCTACAGTGCACTGCTGAACACGACCCCAGCTATAGACACAGTCTCACCAACCTCCTCGGGCTGCCATGCAGAAATGACGTACAGCTCCTCAATACCAGCTTATTCCAGTTAACTGTGACTGAATCCAAATGATCTAAATGTGCATCCACATGATAGGGCGCTATATCGGATATCTGATAACCTCAAGAAACAGTGAGAGTGAGAAACCGTGAGAGACCAAATTGTGAGCATAATTGAAAAACAATGGATTAGACTATATGGAAGAGAAAGGTGCTTAACACCATGTGAACAGGAACAGGTTGGACTGGATGTGAATTGGAGAGGTACTGTAGAGTTAAAGCAGCATGTGTGACTTTATTCAACAGCACAATAGGAGAAAGGACAGCTGCATTGCCATACACGCTGACAATGGTGTAGGACGGTGACTGTGACCGACTGTGTGCTACAAAATCAGATAACAGTGCAACGATACCACAGTTGTGCATGAATGAAGCATGAGTCGTGTGAATCATATGAATTGCGTGAATCAAAAAAGGCATCTGCACTGTGGCATCGCTCCTTAAGAGACTCGAATTTACTTTGACCTCACCGTCAGGGGGCCTGTTGGAGGTGGCCACCACCACTACCCCGGTCCTGAACAACGTCTCAAACAGCTGTTTCAGAATCATCGCATCAGCTATGTCAGTCACCTGGGGGGAGGAGAGAGAGCGAGAGAAAAAGTCAAGGCAGAAACACTACAATGTGCCTTCTCTTGTGGCACACAAGCATACGGTTGTGTGTGTGTGTGTGTAGGTCAACACATGGGAGCTGAGAATGACCATGCAATCTCCTGAGCTGATGAGTCATTTAGGTGTAATTCATTTCTGTTCTCTCACCCTGGTCATGGTCACACACACACACACACACCATCCGATTGCAAATGGTCACGAAGCAGCTTTCTGTCGAGGACAAGTAGCCAAGCCAACACGGCGAGGCTGAGCCAATCAACTCAACAGACAGAGCGAGAAAAAAAAAAGAAGGACAAAAAAAATGAAAGCAATATGAATTCGAAAAGGAGCCACAATGGCATACAAAGAGACTCCCAGATGGCCGCACAAAAGGTGTGTGAAGTGTGTGTGTGTGTGTGTGTGTGTGTGTGCGAGAGATGGAGGTCATTTTGTGAAGAGGGCCCTGACGGCGTTGCTGTCCCTGAGCTGCTGCTGGCCCCTACGATCATTATCTTTTAGCACTATGGAGCCGCTGCCTTTTTCCACAAACAACACAGACAACTACACGGCACTACGGTGAACCAATCCACACATGTCAAGAGGACATTGGCAAACATAACGAGCAACTGATTGGCTGACAATCTTGCCCAATAGTAAAACTGTACTATACTTTTGCCCCCCCCCCCCCCCCCAGACTGTAGTCCATGTAGAGAAGTAGGGTTGTCGAACTTGGGGATAAGAGGAAGGGTGTTCCTGTCATCTAATGGTCCCTCCCCCTCCTTAACGCCCCTCTTTTCCTCTCCTTTACATCCTGTTCCATACAGACATTTATGACTGCCATCCCCACAGCATATGCTGCCTTTCTTAGACTCGAGTGTCCTCTACCTTCGCATGCTATCCCCTCTGCCCTCTGCCAATACTACATTAGCATCGGATCTAAAGCCTCTGCCTTCGCATGCTAACCCCTCTGCCCTCTGCCAATACTACATTAGCATCGGATCTAAAGCCTCTGCCTTCGCATGCTAACCCCTCTGCCCTCTGCCAATACTACATTAGCATCGGCGCTAAAGCCTTGATTTTGCAACAAGGCAGCAAGAGGCACTCCCGTTCAGCAAATTAAGGTGTGTGTGTGTGTGTGTTTGACATCCACATAAAGCCAAGGTGCCTGGGCGCTATATACTCACTGAATAGGCCCCCCCCCCATTTCCTCCAGCCGTTATTTTTTATTTAAAATTTCAAAAGAATCATTTAATTATGACCTTTATCCAACCCGTATTTGTTTATTCATGGGCCCTAAACCCACCGCACACTCTGAGGGCCGATATTGATTGCTGAATACGAAGAGAGGGGAGAGAGAGAAAGAGAGATACTAAAGGTTTCCCAGAGAAAGAGAAGGGGGCTAATATACAGCACTTGTGCAACACAAAAACAACGGTGCGACCGCCGCCACCACCACTGTCGATATTCAAATGAGCATCCAATTACTCTAGCGGGGAGTCAGTTCACCGCGGCGTCGCACTTGGGTGCCAAATTAAGCCTCTTTTGATCTTACACCCCTTTACGTACACAACCGGAGTAATTTCACAGATAGGCCCCACTGACTGGGGTTCTGAGACAATGAAACCTGAAGCGCTTTCTTCCCACTCTGTCCCTGTCCTCAGTCTCTCCTTCTCTGTCTCTCCATCACTCTCTCCGTCTTAGGCATCCTTCTCAATGCCCAGTATTCATTAGAGAGACTTGGAGGGGGACAAAAGGGGGGAGAAATTACTGATAATGGCACTGTGCTAATGAAGAGAATGGAGAAATGTCATTAGCATTTAAGAGGATAAGATCCATCTGACCCGCTGCCGCCGCCAGTCGCTTTCCAGCGCCACTCACTTAAGGAAGCAGGAGAGTGCGACTGATACCCACATAGCCTCATTTGCATGGCTGAGTGGAGGAGGATGCTGATTGGTATGGACCCTCACCCCCCCCCCACACTCTGTTCCCCACCCCTTCCCTCCCTCCCCTTCGTACTCTTGTTTATGCATCACATACAACGACACACGTGTGTTGTCCATATTCGCCGGTAGCAACAGTCGACAAGCAAAGAAAGCAAAGCAGCAAGGCAACCGTAAACAAAACATATCAATGAGGATGCGAGAGGAGTGAGAGTGCGGCAGTTTAAAATGTGAAAAGGCAGAATGAAAGGAGAGGCTCTTGTTCCACACTGACGCACCCTGGGAGTGATTAGATAGAGAGAGTGCCTATGGTGACCTTTGACACCCCCCCCCCCCCCCATAAGGATGAATGATTATACCTATGAGTCATTGTTGATCACTGAGAAGCAAGGCTATGCGCCTCTCAATGCAGATATCAACTAGCCAGCATGACACAACAGCTAAAGAGCAGAGTACTGGTCTTATTTGTCCTAGTGAATACATCACTACTGTTAGGATTGTTGGGATGGCAACAACAGCTATTTAATGCTATTGGATTGCTTATAAGATGTACATATGATCCAGAGCAAATGTGTGGGGATGCAGCTTCCTCCATGTTATGCCGCCGCCAGTTGCTTTCCATGTAAAACATCTCTGTTGTTTCAGTGCCTGAGTAGGATCTCAGAGTGCTGCTACACTCACACAAACCACTAGGTGGCTCTAGCCCTGTTTATGTGAGTGAGGAGACTCACCTTGCCCTCAGATGGCTCTAAGCAAGAGGAGAACATGGAAAAATGCTTTAGCTCAATGCTTTAGCTCCAAAAATGATATAGCCTACTGTTAATCAGTATAAATGAGACGTTAATGTTTTGAAGGATCTGCTAATTCTGTCTATGTCATCCCCATTAGCTGGCACACAAACCCCACTGACTAATTTGGCGTTCTGTCTTAGATAGTTGTTTTGTGCCTTTTGTTATGCTGTTTAACTATAGTTTGTTCTGTGTCCAAAAACACCTGCTTGAGTCACCTAAAGTCCTCCTCGTTCCACACACGCATGCACACACACGCTCACCTGAAACTCGTCGAAACACAAGACACAGGTTTCATTGCTGATCTCCATGGCAACTGGCGAGATGGGGTCATAGGAGAACATTTTCCCTAGCCTCTGTTGAGGAGTGCTTTGTTTCCTCCGGTGGATCCCTTTAACAAGGTTACACAATCGTCAGACAAACATCTTAAAGCACACCTGCATCTGAAATTCATACCCCCTAACAATGCGTAGTGGTAGTAGTAGTAACAGCAGTAATTTCACTTATATGCATAATGGTACACAATTATAGTATGACATCAGCATCAACAGAGAGTGAGGTAAATATACTATACAGAATGTATGGGGATGTCGGACTTGCTCAAAGTCAAGCAAACAAACAGAGACATACTAGAAGAAGAGTACTAACTTTTGTGGATGTCCAACATGAAGCTGTTGAAATGGACCCTTTTCTTACGTCCGTTATCCACGTGAGAGTAAAACATATCCATGAGCATGGTCTTCCCTGTGCCTGGAATTAACCCCAAAATATACATACAAGAAAGAAACATATATGGATCATAAAATATACAGATGTTTACATACATCTTAGCCAAATGCATTTAAACTCAGTTTTACACAATTCCTGACTTTTACTCCTAGTAAGAATTCCATCTTAGGTCAGTTAGGATCACCACTTAATTTTAAGAATGTGAAATGCCAGAATAATAGTAGAGAGTGATTTATTTAAGCTTTAAGCCCCAGTGGGTCAGAAGTTTACATACACTCAATTAGTATTTGGTAGCATTGCCTTTCAATTGTTTAACTTGGGTCAAACGTTTTGGGTAGCCTTCCACAAGCTTCCCACAATAAGTTGGGTGAATTTTGGCCCATTCCTCCTGACAGAACTGGTTTTACTGAGTCAGGTTTGTAGGCTTCCTTGCTCGCCCACGCTTTTTCAGTTCTGCCCACAAATGTTCTATAGGATTGAGATCAGGGCTTTGTGATGGCCACTCCAATACCTTGACTTTGTTGTCCTTAAGCCATTTTACCACAACTTTGGAAGTATGCTTGGGGTCATTGTCCATTTGGAAGACCCATTTGCGACCAAGCTTTAACTTCCTGACTGATGTTGCTTCAACATATCCACATAATTTCCCTTCCTCATGATGCCATCCATTTTGTGAAGTGCACCAGTCCCTCCTGCACCAGTCCCTCCCCTGTGCTTCACGGTTGGGATGGTGTTCTTCGGCTTGCAAGCCTCCCCCTTTTCCCTCCAAACATAACGATGGTCATAATGGCCAAATAGTTATATTTTTGTTTCATCAGACCAGAGGACATTGCTCCAAAAAGTATGACCTTTGTCCCCATGTGCAGTTGTAAACCGTAGTCTGTCTTTTTATGGCGGTTTTGGAGCAGTGGCTTCTTCCTTGCTGAGCGGCCTTTCAAGTTATGTCGATATAGGACTTGTTTTACTGTGGATATAGATACTTTTGTACCTGTTTCCTCCAGCATCTTCACAAGGTCCTTTGCTGTTGTTCTGGGATTGATTTGCACTTTTCGCACCAAAGTACGTTCATCTCTAGGAGACAGAACGCATCTCCTTCCTGAGCGGTATGACGGCTGTGTGGTGTCTATACTTGGTTACTATTGTTTGTACAGATGAATGTGGTACCTTCAGGCGTTTGGAAATTGCTCCCAAGGATGAACCAGACTTGTGGAGGTCTACAATTTTTTTTCTGAGGTCTTGGCTGATTTCCCCATGATGTCGAGCAAAGAGGCACTGAGTTTGAAGGTAGGCCTTGAAATACATCCACAGGTACACCTCCAATTGACTCAAAGTATGTCAATTAGCCTATCAGAAGCTTCTAAAGCCATGACATAATTTTCTGGAATTTTCCGAGCTGTTTAAAGGCACAGTCAACTTTGTCTATGTAAACTTCTGACCCACTAGAATTGTGATATAGTGAATTATAAGTAGATGTCCTAACAGACTTGCCAAAACTATAGTTTGTTAACATGAAATCTGTGGAGTGGTTGAAAAATTAGTTTTAATGACTTCAACCTAAGTGTATGTAAACTTTCGACTTCAACTGTATATGGATCATAAAATATAGCTAACAATATATATTTTTAAAGCATAAAACATGGCAATACAATGCCTAGTCAGTAGTCACAGGGTCAGCATCAAACTGAATGTAGGTAAGCTTTAGAACTGTCATAATGTGTTATAACCTGCTGTTAGTGTGTTATAACCTATAGATAATGTTTTAACTGGCAGATTATGTTTTATAACTTGTGGGTAATGTGTTGAAAGAGAGCGCCACCCAGTAAGAGGTGGACCCATAGAGTTGCCTGTAAAAGGTGGATGGAACAACTGCCTCTGGTTATAGGAAGATGGCTCAGTAGAAGCTTTATTGCCAGCTGCAGGAGAAAAGGAGTGATTGTGATAAATGTGATAGATGTGTGAAGATGCATGGTATTTTAGGAAGTGACACACACTAAAGTCCAGAGGTGGTAGTCCTTGGATGGAGAAGTACAGAGGTGAAAGGGAGTAGCACAGAGATACAAGCACATCCGCTCTCTGTGCAGCTGGAGGAGACGGAGGTCAGAGCAGCCTAAACTGGTCCAAACCAGGTAATCGCCTGTAGCTGATTGGCTAGATATGTCTGGTGATTCTGAGCATCAGATGTCAATCAATCAGAGGTCAGTTGACCAAGGTCAGGGAGGTTGGAGAGTTCTACAGCCAGACCTTGGCACCAAAAGGAGAAGTGTCAGAGAGGGCTGCAGCAACATTTTGGTGGAGCAACAGGGGGTTTTCCACATGAATTATACCTTGTAGATAATGTGTTATAACCTGTATATAATGTGTTACAACCTGTAGATAATGTGTTACAACTTTCAGATAATGTGTAATAATCTATCTTACCAACATCACCATGGATATAGAACCCTCTGGGTGGTGGTGGGGGAGGCAGGGGCTCCTCCTGTGGATTAAACATTAAATAAACAGTCAACTGTCAACAAAATGTAACAATGTTTGTTTTTCACAACATATTTCAGATGCTTGTCATCATTGACAATAAGCATGTCAATTCAGCTATTGAGAATTTGAATGAGAAGGGTCATATCGAGAAAGGGGAACACTGAGTAGCTAGCTATATTAATTAATTATCATTGAATCAAATTACACTAGAAAGCATAGGCCTATGGAACATAGACTATTCATTACCATATCATTGTTTGAATCCAGAATTACAGTCAGGCATCAAGCCTCTGACTAATACAGAATGATTCCAGTGCTCTAGACAACTAGCCTACTGCAGCAGAGCAAGACAAAGGATATCTAATCAACGAGACAGGGTTCCCACGAAGAAAGCATAATCAGCAGAACAACGGGGGGGGGGGGGGGGACTGTCAGACAAAACAGGGAGAACTGTAGAGGTTCATCCGAGGTCTAGTGCAGTGGTTCCCAAATCCAGTCCTCCAGGACCCCCAACAGTACACATTTATGTTGTAGTTCCGTACAAGCACACCTGATTCAACTTGTCAACTAATCAACAGGGTCTCAATTAGTTGAATCAGGGGAGTTAGTCCAGGGCTACAACAAAAATGTGTGCTGTTGGGGGTACTAGAGGACTGGAGATGGGAAACACTGGTCTAGTGGACGTCTACAAACCCATTGGGTTGGACTGGCTGATTGAGATACTGTGTTGAAGTGGTGCGGCGGTGGCAGTGTTAAGTAATTCCTGAATCGTCCTGATTTTATCCGACATTCACATAATCATAGGCCCACTGTTTGCAACTTGTTGACCAGGTTGTTATGGAAAAATATAAGTTGCCGTCCTCCGTACACTACCTCATAGATGAATAAAGTTTTGGACCAGAAAGTGGTTTTGGAGCGGATTTAATTTTGCCTGCAATTCAGCAGCAACATTAGTCAGTGTCCAATGCCCTTCATGAAGCACCAGACTCTAATATCTAACGACAATGGCTGATTCATTGGCGGAAAAAAAACATCCCTCCCCTTCTTCCCACCCTCCCATCTCCCTGTCCGGTCCTCTCCCAGTCAGGTCCTCTCCCTCCCTCCTCTCCCAGTCAGGTCCTCTCCCAGTCAGGTCCTCTCCCTCCCTCCTCTCCCAGTCAGGTCCTCTCCCTCCCTCCTCTCCCTGTCAGGTCCTCTCCCTCTCTCCTCTCCCTGTCAGGTTCTCTCCCTCCCTCCTCTCCCTGTCAGGTCCTCTCCCTCTCTCCTCTCCCTGTCAGGTCCTCTCCCTCCCTCCTCTCCCTGTCAGGTCCTCTCCCTGCCTCCTCTCCCTGTCAGGTCCTCTCCCTGCCTCCTCTCCCTGTCAGGTCCTCTCCCTTGTCCTGTCTTCTCCTCCGCCTCTCTCCCTCCCGTCCTGTCCACCACTGAGGTGAAATGCTGGAAGACAGTGTGTGACTTCTCGCTGACTTTCCATGCTGCTCTCTGGAGACGTGGGCAGTAATTGTCGGTGGTGGCCGGTGGCCATGTTTTAATGTTACGGCAGAGTGGAGAAGGACAAGGAATGCCTCTCCTCAGTCAGTCGGCCCTCCGCTCAGCTCAACTGCCAATTTTCACTCTCACGCTCATCCTGCACTGGCTCTGGAGCGTAGAATAGCTCACGGCAAAAAGTTCACATGTCAACACGTTAGTGTCAGAGGTTGAGGTCTTTGTTATAGACCCCATTTTTACATCCTGTAACCATAGCAACCGGTCCACTCCTTAGAAAGGTCAATGAGGACTGTTATGATGGTTGGTTATCTTAACAACTGGTCAAAATGACCAAGGCCTAGTAGACAGGACGAACAATCTGACTTCAATGGGGGTGGATCCTCCATAAACACTGTACCATTGTTAGCCACTACAAAAACAAGCCACATTGGGTCAATATTAAGTCAAATGTAGTCTGCTCATAGTCGGTCAGAGTACAATGGTGAATGAATGCCGACAGAGAGAGCAGACAGCAGCAACATGACCTGATTCAAAACAGTGTAATTGCATAAGAACTCTAGTTATGTGGTGTGTATGTGTGTGGCAGACTGACAAACAAGGATGAAGAGGAGAGGGGGTAGTGGGGACCTTACACCTCAGTATTTTCAATCCGGAATGAACTAGACAATGGGGATGCCCTCATTACTGCACAGGGACGATGAGAGAGGGAGAGGAGAACCAGGGCCACCCCAGCAGGAGGTCTCTCTTTCCTGTTATCCAAAACATCTCATCCTACCCCCCTCGGTCTGTGCGCCAGCCAGACCCCTACACTCTCACCCCATAACATAGACAGCTCCACCGTCCCCTGACCTAAAAAAATAAATAAAATAAACAGCCCCCCCCCCCATACAGACCTAAAACCGCCACACCCACAAACACGTGCACACCACTTGCCCTCCCTCTGACCAGGGCTCCAACAACGTTAGGGGTACAGAGACAGTCAGTGTGGCAGGCAGATCCTCTGTAATGTCCCATGGTGTACTGCTACAACATGTGTGATGTCAATGGAGCTTTATGCAATGCTAAGAGTCCAGATACCATTCAATTTATTAAGCTCATTTAGCAGAATCAAGCCATTTCATGATTGGGCAATGGCAATCTAACTGTGGTGGTGTCACGTGTAGTCCTTATGGATCAGCTAGACTACTATTGAACTGGGGATCAATGTGGCTTCCCACAAACGCTCTACGACTGGCAAAGGGAATTTTGCTTCGTAGCATTGCCTGGTTTGCAAAATGTCTTACATACTGCTAGACATTTTATTGTACTGCAATCTATCCCTTCTCACTGAATCGGGTCTTGATAGTGTTTTATCAACATTCTCTCAAAAGCACACATGGTCATAATGTTTAGTGAGGGCAAGCCAAATGTCAGAAACATTATAATCAAGTGACTAATTGCTTCTGTTTGCTAACCGGGACACAGTAGGGGGAAAACACAAGTCTCCTGCCAACACTGGAGAATACTGATCCAGTTAGTGAGAGGCATGCTGTGAGTGACAGATGAGTCATCCAATGACAATCCAGCATTCTCCATCAACCTTAAATGTATAGGATGGAGAAAGCTTCTATGAAAGGTTTAATAACCATGCTACAATATTCCTATGCAATATAGGGCTAAATATGATCAAATAACCATGCAATAGAATAAGGACAACACTTCAGCATGAAATTATGTATTGCATTAATTTGTTGCATTAGCTAGTGCATCAGTCAAGGGATCCATACCTCCTCTGTAGGAGCATCGTCCCCTTCGGTTTTGCTCAGGTTGGAGTCTTTAACTTTCTGGTGCTTTTTGTTGCCGTCTTTTGCCTCCTTCACCTTAGGCTTGGGTGGGGTCAGGTAGATGCTGTTGGAATACCCTCGCAGGATTTTCTGCAGTTGCCCCAGCTGATGTAGAGCATCTATTTGCTGAGTGTCCTCCTTTAGCGATCCGCAGTGGATGAGACTGTCATAGTACTGCTGGATAGTTCTGGTGGACGCCGAGGTGTCTGACCTGGCTTGGTTCAAGGGGGTCAATGGTGATGCGGATGGATTACATGTGCTTGTTGTGTAGCCTGGCAAAGAGAAAGATGAAGACAATACAGTGCATCATCAACACATACAGTGGACATACAACAGCAGATTATAATCAACTCACAACTACAATACTGTAAGCTCATGGTAGGAATTACTGGATGATCATCATGCCAATAAGTCTCATCACACTGGTTTTGTAAGAGGAGTGTATCAAAGACTACAAGGCAAGCTAGTTAGCAATTGATGTACTGTAACGTTAATGCACAGCACATGAATGAGGCTTACAGGCTACAGCTAGCGATTTACGTTAGGTAATGTTATGCAAGTTATCTAACTGTAAGCTTTGACAACAGTGTCAATCCTCTGAATTATCACGAAATGAAATATTTGGACAACATGTGGACTCTCTCACCTTTCTCAAAGCTGCTCATAGGACACCAAATGTTGTTTTGAGTGTGTTTTAGTAAATATTTAAATAAACATCTAGTCGCCAAAGACGATGTGTACGCCGCCATCTTGATTCAATGGAGTGAAACTTTATTTGTATTCATCTAGAATCACCAGAACTGTTATGACACAAGTAATTTTCTTTGTTATAAACTACGGTATGGACGACTTATAAAGCCAATCAAAATGTTGTACATTTTATACTTCTTGTAAAGTATATTTTTGTATACGTAGCTATTTTGTTGATTTTGTGAGGAATTAAATGCAACACTTTACACTGCGCATTTAACTCTGATGTGTTCATTTTTCTGATAGTATAGTACAATTATCAGCCAATTAAATTTGAATGCGCTGAGACGTCGGGACTGCGTTCAGTACGTTTTTATGTTCTGGAGCGTTCAATTGAACGGAAACGGTGCTGTACTGAACAACCAGTGGTTGGGTTGTGGGTTAAGGAACGCCTAGCGGTTAAAGCGTTGGGCAGTAACCGAAAGGTCGTTGGTTCGAATAACCGAGCCGACAAGGTGAAAAACCTGTCGATGTGTCCTTAAGCAAGGCACTTAACCCTCATTTGCTCCAGGGGCGCCGTTATACTATGGCTGACCCTGTAGGTAGGCCGTCATTAAATAATAATTTATTCTTAACTGGCTTGCCTAGTTAAATAAAGGAAGAAAAAAAAACGCTTGCCATTGCCCTTTAAACATTTTACTTAGATACACCTCGCAAACCCACCAAACGGGAGCCAACGTCTCTACAAGAACGTTTTGTGGAAACATGTCGTTCAGTACAAACCGTTCCGCAACGTAGCAAACGTTCTGGCGAATTGAACGCACCTATAGTGTACATTTATGGTGCTTTCAAGTAAACTGGGAATAAATCGAGGTCAATTCATAATGCCAGTGATCGTCTGGTCGGGAAGTTGGAGCTCAAGAAAGATGCCCGAGTCCCCGATATGGAATTCCGAGTTGGATGACCGTTCAAAACGATTTTTCCGAGTCTGAGCTAGTTTGTACAGAGTTCCCAGTTGTCTTGAACGCGCTGAAGTTTGAAATCAGAGATTGCCGAGTTCCCAGTTGTTTTGAACGCGGTAAAAACACACGGAAGCTGCCAAGCGTCAGCTGCACCTCAGCTGATCGGAAGTGGAGCGCGCAAACCCAAACGAAAGGGTTAGTGCTATCCGGAATCCTTGGGACGTCCCTACACTAAACCCTACCTTTACCATAACCATAACGTACCCTTACATAACTATTTGAAATTATATAAACTTCAATGGGGTAGGGACGTGGTAGACCCTGGTTTTAATGTCTATGTGTAGACACTTGCCGTGACCCAATGACTGTATATATGAGTAGACACCCATCTCAGGACGAGTTGGGATATGCAGAAAAAAACACAATTCATATTCATACTTGCGTATTAATACACACGTGTACATGTTTGAAATAGGACAAATATAAGCACCCACCCATTTATTAATGATCATTATTATTATTGAATGGACGTCCCTAGGATCCCAGATAACACGTACCCAAACGACAGGTCGATTGCGGCTAACCTAGCTAGTGGGGGAGTAATGGCTGATACCATAGCTGATACAAGGAGGCTATTCTCCAAGCCTCAGAACTTGAACGACGCGTATGGACCCCCAAGTAACTTTCTAGAGATTGATGTGAGCAACCCTGAAACGGTCGGTGTCGGGAGGACCAGGTTTACAACGTATGAAATCAGACTGAAGGTGAGCATACAAGATAGCTAGCGAGCTAACAACATACACAGGCAATCCATTACCTTACTCTTTAGGGCAATGGACCTGGTCATCTTGATAAAGGGGATTGAGTTTTGTTAGGATCACACTAAGAAAGAGACGTGTACCAGCCAGATGTAGATGATATTCGAACTGTCAAATCAGTTAACTAGCTTTTAGCCACGGGGTAGGTAGTTGTTCATAGTTATAACAGTTATCTAGACGGTGGGTTTAGTTAAATAAACTAACATTATACTTAGCATTTGACTAATTCAGCTGTGTATTAAAACGATTAAATATTTCTGGCGAGGTTATCAAAGTATTGTTGATACAATATTGAATGGGCCTCCAGTTTTGACCGATAACCTAGCCAGGTAACGTTAGCTAGCTAACTGTTAGCTTCTCTGACTTCAGGAATGTGAAGTCAATGGCAAGTTACACACATATGTTGTTGACAGTGGGTCTTGTTTTGTGTCTTGTTTGCAAGAGGCCCCATGTCTAAAGGCAACGGAGCCATATAACGAACCAACTATCTAACTAGGTAGTTTGTATTATCTTTGCCAAATTAACTGTCGTACAATCCTTTAACAGATCCTTGTTGTTTTCCAGCCACACCCCTCTGTCATCGGGTGTAAACGATAGATAGCCAATGGTATTTCGAGAGCTTGGGACTCAATCTGCATTTGTGTCTAAATTAACTTTTTTTCTGTTCCATGTTCTCTACCTATATAGTACTCTTAAATACCAAAAGTAATGTTGTTAAGTTCAAAATAATACAATATAGAAATTGCTGTAAACCATTCAAACCAATAAGGGTTCTGAACTTTACATGTTTTTGCAGATAGAACTTTATAGTCCCAAGCTCTCAATTTGTCACACACCAACAGAAGCAGAGATCTCAACAAGGGTGTATTTTAACACAGTAAAAGGGTCTTTCATGCCAAGCCTCTACCCTAAGACAGAGCTCGGAGACCAGCTCCCTCACTCAACAAATAAATGCAGCCTCTCTATGCCTCTACTCAGATATTGAGCAATACATATGAGTCCAGTGTTTTTTTTCCCCCTCCTCTCTTACTAGTCATAGTAATGCTATTCGACTCTCTGTGTAAAATTCAGTTCTATGATATGTTGGTGTACTGAAACTGTACTGGTCAGCTTGTTGGATGTTGAACCAGGCTCAGCATCAGCGAGCCCCACAGCCCACTTACTCACCCCATGCATTTCCGTTCTGCTCTGTTCTGCATAGGTGGAGCGGTAGGGGCTGGGGGGGTTAAACGGGACAGATGCATGTCCTCACAAAGCTAGACCTCCTTGCTTCCCTCTGGTGGGGAGAGGACAGGAGGCTTGAACTGGAGGAATTGAGGAAGTACTTTTGAGATTCACCTCTGGTCTCATCCATATTTATAAACTGCACTATGGAGAGTGAAAGTCACTCATCAACAACTGTGTAACACTCAAATCAGCTAAAATTGCTATTGATTGCTTATAAAGAAAACAAAGTTACTCATAGTATCATCATGACAGTAAAGATTATGACAGACTTAATGCATGGGGTATAACACAATTTTAAAACCTGTCTGGAGCTTAAAACGAACAAACCGATTAACTGTTACCAACGCAACAATACTTTAAGAAAAAAGTATATTTTTCATCTTCTGCTTTTGTGCTATTTGTTTCACACCACTATTTCCAACACAGAGTGCATAATGCAAAATAAATGACCAGAATTATTGCATTTGAAGCAGTACATCAATAGCTAAGCATGTTATCACCGTACCACCGTCAATCCTGTCTGATTGTCTGGGCTGTCTCTCTCGTTGTTTTCAGTAGCGTGGTGGTTTAGCCCAGCGCGGTTCTATAGTATTTATAGCTTCCCCCTACCTAGAGAAGCCCGTCTGCGGGCATTGGAGCTGTATATACGTCTACTGTACTTGATTAGCGTGTAATAATTAGCATATGCGTGTAATCAGCATTTATTGTGCGCCTCATGGCCCTCTGTGACCCTGCTTTGCATAAGATCCAGGAACAAGAGGAGCATCCCTCACTTCTAAACAAACGTGGTGTCAACTTTGCTTCGCTTCTCTCCTCATTCCTTTCTTCTCCCTTTCTTTAGAAGGGTATTACTCCAGTTTCTAAAGGCAATTTGACTATACCGAAAGGCCTGCCTGGTACCTTGGCCAGCCTGGAATGCTTTGCAGTGTTGCTTGTGTTAAGGGTTCCCTCACCGCTTAGCTATAATATTTTAAACTGATTTAGATTTTCTTTCCTCTATTTATGCCATTAAATGTCAGTAGATCAACCCCCCCCCCCCCCCCTGTCAGTCCGTCCGTCAGTCTGTCTGTCTGTCCCTCTCATCCATCCCAAATCGCCCCCACCCCCATTCCATGGCAGTGAGAGCCCATACGGCCGTACTGAGAGAGTCTTCTTAATCCCCTCATTGAAGGGGAGAAGAATGAATCAGGCTGGTGTGTGGGGAGGGGAAGGCTTCATTCCCATCCTCGTATGGGCTCCCCCACCTTCTCTCACCCCCCTGGGGAGGCCACAAAGGCACCCCCTCACTCTTCATCCACCATATCCCTGCATCTCCAACGTCCCTCGCCCGGCCAGCCTAGGCGAGAGAATAGTCACCTTAGCCCACGATGCCTCTGTAAAATCTATCATATGACACCTGACCTTTTAACAGGTGAAATGTGTGCTGTGCCTGCACCAGCAGTGTCCCGATCAGTCTGGTCACCTCTTCACTGCTATGGCTACCTCCTATACTTTTGAGTTCCTGTTTCTTTGGTTTCTACTACTCCTTCTAGGTCTGTCCCCACTTCAGTATCTATGGTAACTGTTGCACAACTCTTTTTAGACAAGTAGTACTATAACTTAATCATGCAATGGCTTGGTAGTTATGTTAATTTTTGTTTTATTATGGTGTTAGCTGATATGATCCTATTTACATTTTATGGTCACTCGCGTGACATTTCATGGTGAAAGGTGACATTGTGGTCACATGACAAAAGTCACGGTGAGAGAAAGTGTGGCCAGTCAGTTGTTGTTTAGGCCTATTGATTGAATTTCAGAAACTGCGTTGTGCACGGCATATGGTGAGTTTCTCTGCTAAAACCAGTGTCATGTCCTCAAGTTAACCTAGAATTTACGTGTGCAGACTTGTAAATCTGAAAAATATGGTCTTGTGTAAAACATTAAATGTTGTCTTTGCTCTTTCAGTTTGTCATTTTGTTATATTTAAAGTGTGCCTTCTGCCTATAATATACTGTTCAAATAAGCCCCCTGATAATAAAGGCTGTTGCTAACAGGTTGGATAGTCTAATTGGTAGTTCACTTTCATGGGCTTTAGTTCAGGGTATTTTTTTACGTGTCTTGAATGCTGAGGAGATGCTTTCTACACAGTCCTAATGTCTCTCAATGATTCAGTTTGATGTGCGGGTGAGAGGACTTTCTCTCTCTCTCTCTCTCTCTCTCTCTCAACAGAGTAGTGTATGTTTTTGAACTCAACAAACAGGGGGGGGGAAGCTTCACCACCAACATTAGACCTTGTCTTTGGTAGCCTCCATCTCCCCCTTCAGCGAGTACACAGGAGAGAGTGGACTTTGGGATCTCACTTTGTTTATGGACAGACAGGAGCATATATAAAGGCCTCTTACAGCTCTCTCTTCTCGTCCACTCCTCCTCCACCTCTCCACTCCCATAGCCTCCCCCTCTTTCTTTCTCTCTTCCATTTGGGGGGGGGGACCTTTTTGGTCATTAATAAAATAGGGAGGGGTGGGGTTGGAGGGGGCCTTGTCAGGCACAGTCAAGTATAATCCAAACTCTACACCATCCTCTGACAACTATTTTAATGGAAATGGGGAACATATTGTATCAAGGCTACCATATCCTACTTGAAATGACAGTATCAAAAGTGGGAGTTGATACTATGGCAACAAAGCAGCTTTCTGCCAGCTAGGCGAGTCGGAGAGGGAAGGCGGTCGTCGGGCTGTAGGGGCGAGAGAGGGAAAGTGCACAGAGGAAACGACAGTGAGAGAGGGAGACCCACGGCCCCAACGCCATTGTTCGCTCCTCTTTCCCTTTTAGAATATGATGCGATGAGATGGTATTGTGCTGCCAGTTTCCATACTTTTTATTTTTGAAAGGGAGAACTAGGGGAGGGTAAGAAGGGGGCAGGGGGGGGTTAGGGATGCGGCACTCTCGAACTTGACTTAATCCATCCTGCTAAAAGCTAATGCATAGGCGGCCTTGAACCATTCTCACAGGAGAGGGGTGACCTTTCTCTTGAGGGGTTTGGGCTCTTTTCTCCCCCAAGTCTTTAATGAGCTATGGTATTGTCTCTTCCTACACATGATGCTTCACATGTATTTCTAATGCAGCGGTGGGTTACTCATGGGTTTCTATTCCTGCCCATGTGAAAGCTTTTAGTAGGCCAGTGGCTCGGTTGAAGTGTAGTTGGAAGTTGAGTATTTTTGTGTTGTTTATGAAATGGACTCTGTGCACTCCCTTGCTTAGGCTTGCGTTGCTCTCAGTCTGTCACGCTTTGTCTGTCTCTTGCTTTCTCTCTCTCTCTCTCTCTCTCTCTCTGTCTGTATGAAGCATAACCTAATCACCATAGCCTAGGTTATTCATGTACAGACTGCTTATACTATGTTATAGCAATTACTTTGTTACGTTATCCTTTCTGTTGTAATTCATGCTTATCTTGTCTAACTGCTCAGGTCCAGCTATGTATTGTATTTCAAAATGCATTGTGATTAGTCAATATGAGTATGGTTCAGGTAACTGCCAAAATAAAGGAAACGCCAACATAGTGTCTTAATATGGCGTTGGGCCACCACGAGCCAGAACAGCTTCAATGCACCTTGGCATAGATTCTACAATTGTCAACACCGTTCTTCCAGCGTTCTTCCTGTTTCCTCAATTTTCAAGGGCCGCGTTAGAGTTCAGAAATCTGCATTTTCAAAACGCAGACCGTCAAAAAATCTGCTTTTTAAACCGTTTCACCTGTGTTTTATATCGAAAGTCAACCGTTGATTGGTTTAGTAGAGTCGTCAGGTGCGTGCAACTATAGTTTTCCTTCACAGAAAATACATTAGTGCAACACATTCGGCAGAAAATAGCTTAATTTTCATCAGATGACAACCGAAGTGCAATGCTATTTGGCTAGCATCACTTAGAAATATCCTTGTTTTTGAAAGAAAAGCACGTTTTTTGTCCATTTAAAATAACATCAAATTGATCAGAAATGCAGTGTAGACATAGTTAATGTTGTAATTGACTATTGTAGCTGGAAACGGCAGATTTGTTATGGAATGTCTATGTAAGCACAGCTGAAAACTGTTGTTTAAAGAAGCAATAAAACTGGCCTTCTTTAGACTAGTTGTGTATCTGGAGCATCAGCATTTGTGGGTTCGATTACAGGCTCAAAATGGCCAGAAACAAATAACGTTCTTCTGAAACTCGTCAGTCTGTTCTTGTTCTGAGAAATTAAGGCTATTCCATGCGAGAAATTGCCACGAAACTGAAGATCTCGTACAACGCTGTGTACTACTTCCTTCAGAGAACAGCGCAAACTGGCTCTAACCAGAATAGAAAGGAGAGGGGTGACTTTTTAGGCCAGTTTTATTGCTTCTTTAATGAACACAACAGTTTTCAGCTGTGCTAACATAATTGCAAAAGGGGTTTCTAATGATCAATTAGCCTTTTAAAATGATAGGTTGCCGGATCGAATCCCCGAGCTGACAAGGTAAAAATCTGTCGTTCTGCCCCTGAACAAGGCAGTTAACCCACTGTTCCTAGGCCGTCATTGTAAATAAGAATTTGTTCTTAACTGACTTGCCTAGTAAAATAAAGGTTATATATATATATATATATATATATATATATATATATATATATATATAATTTTTTTTTTTTTTTTTTTTTTTAATTAGCTAACACAACGTGCCATTGGAACACAGGAGTGATGGTTGCTGATAATGGGCCTCTTTACGCCTATGTAGATATTCCATTAAATATCTACCATTTCCAGCTACAATAGTCATTTACAACTGTATTTCTGATCAATTTGATGTTATTTTAATGGACAAAAAATGTGCTTTTCTTTCAAAAACAAGGACATTTCTAAGTGACCCCTAACTTTTGAACGGTAGTGTACATTTACTAATGTTTTGCTTGAAGTTCAACTTTAATTTAACTGGAGAAAAGTAGGCTAAACTGAGAAAAATACCGGAGAAATGTAGCTACACATCCATCAGTGCTGCCTGCTGATAAAATGCCCATTTGTAAATTCTCATTAGAGTGGAGAAGTGCAACTGAAGCACAAAATTAGTCTAATACCGGGCAGAAATTACAACAAGAAGCATTTTAGATCTGCGTTTACAAAACGCAGCAAGATATTTGTAATGCATTTTATTTTATTTTATTTTCCTCTGTGAACGATACATCATTCTGCATTAACGCAACCAAGTTTCTGAATTTTTTAAATAGAAAAACAAAAAAATGTTTAAACCACATCAGGAGACAAAAAAAAATCGAAGACATTTAGAATTTTGGTTGTAGTTACCATTTAAAGAGCCACTGAACATGCCTATTGGCAAGTGTGTTTTTCTGTTGCCATTAGAAAAATTTGATTTCAGTCTTCACCGATTCCGCATTTGGTTAATGCGACACTGTAGATGCAGAAGCTTTTTTCACTTCCTCAAAATCCTAGAATGAATCTAAGACAACTCAAGATATCCGTAATGAATTTGGTACAATTTTACATCTAAGGTGTTTTGTTGCAGTATTTTCACAAGTAAAAAAAGTGTGTGACGTGTTGTCTTATGTAAACAAAGTTGGAACCGCTTGGCTGGTCTGTCTCACTGGCTATGCTATTGGATAGAGCGCAATCACAGCAGATGTTCACCCCATGTTAGTGGGCAAATGGACATTGTCGAAACCCAACCTTCATTCATGAATATTCCAAACTCTGTCTTAGACAAGTTACTTTTTTACCGAAATTATCCTACTTACACTTTGTAGTACATTTTGACACTAGAATAACTGTTTCTGACTCACATTGTTGCTACAAGCTGTTTTCAAAGGGATTTGTTGCTTTTTAAAGGCAGTTGCGTGTTTCTGCAGTAGCGCACATGTGATTGCAGAGTTTGCAAAACAATTGGCCACTGGAATGATGCAAATAATCATAATACCCTTCTGCCAGGTAGACACTACTTTGTAGTTAGCATTTAATTGACAAGATTTTTGGCAAGCCTTTCCATCAACCAGCAGACAGTTATCATTAGCATTATCGCTAACGGCTACACAAAGTGAAGACTAGACATATGAGCACACAACACACAGACGGGGCCATTCCTGTGCCGTTTCAGAAGGTTGCAGGAAAATACGAATCACAGATGCGTTTTGTTCATGTCTTATGATTAACTTGGGCAAATTAATGATTCAATACATTTAGTCTATTTCCTACTAAGTTCAATACATTTTTTAATATTGTTGAATTCCTTTTTAATGTCTGTATTCCGTCTGTGTTTTCCACAACAGAGATTTTCTTGGGCCCTTTATCCCACCGCTAATCTCTGATAGTGAGAGAAACTAAGTGTGCTTTTTGAATAACTAAGGAAATAAAGGTAGTTTTCGATTGAACTAAAGCCATTATGGGTTTGGGGTGGCCCAGGGTGTCCCAATCAATGCCTTATTCCGTAACCTGAGTCACACGTACCACGCCCTCAGCCCCAACCTGAACCACGCCCCCAGCCCCAACCTACAGCCAGGTGTGAAGAGGACAGAAACGTGATCTTTGACTTGTAGAGCTCCCACGCACAGCCTCTTTACATGGGGAGCGGGGTTCTTAGTGTTTGTATGTGTGTAATTAGAAGTATTTGTTTGAGACCGAAAAGTGTGGGCGAGCCAGGTCACCTTTCACCTGACTTGTCCTCTCTTCCAATCCTCTCACCATTAGCACCAATCTCTTAATCATAGGGTGTGATGGGGTGATGATTGAAAGCGCAGGTGACTTTCATTTTCTCTCTCTTTTGTCCTGAGTAGTGACGTCCAGGCAGAGGTGTGGATCGGCAAACCCAAGATTGAACATTTGGAAGTTTTGAGTTTAACCAAACATTTGTGTGTGTGTGCAGCTAGTGTGCGTGTCGTCGAACTCTCGCACCTGTGTGTCCACACACAGAGTTCTGCTCGTGTGTGTTTTGTGTGGGAGCGTCGGGACTGGGCCTGATGGGATTAGCGTCTCGGTGGTGGCAGATTACCTGTAACCATGATCTGTTGTCGTGGGGATTAACTTCCCAGTGTTCCGTGAAGCGTTTCATGCTGTGAGGTACTAGAACACTGGGGGACAGCCCACTGAGAGGGAAGACCGCAGCTACAGCTAAGAGCTGAGGGGCTCTAAAGCTTGGCTAATCCCCTTCTCCTGTGACCTGAGAGAAAGGGGGAGGTGCCTGACAACCTCACCTGGGGACGGAGGGGAAGGAAATAAGAGGAGAGAGAATGGCTGGGTAGACAAACGAGAGAAGGCATACTACTACAGAAAGAAAGAGAAGGGCGGTGAGGAGAAAAGGGGGTAAGGAGAGGTGAAGGATGAGATGGGAAAGGAAGGTGGAACGAGAGGGGTGGGGGGGGGACGTTCCTTCAGTTCTCCTTGTAGTGTTCTATACGTTCTCCCCTCACCTTGTTCTTTGTCCTCCGTTTTCAACTGTCAGAAGAACCCCAACATGAGGCAGTTTTCTATCTTATTTTTCAGCAACTTTTTGATTAATGTTCTAATATTACCAATTTACTTTCTTGTAGTTTTTGTGGTAATAAAAAAAATAGCAATCGTTATTTTCAAATCCTGCCATAATAAATCTCTCTTCTACCTCTCATTTAATGTAGAGGAGAGACATCCATCATTTTAAAGAGAGGAGGGGAGTGAAAAAGAAAGGACAGAGTGGAGAAGAGAGGACGGACGACAAGGAGAGTAAGGTCTGTGTTTTTCCCAGTGAAAAGACTCAAGAGGGGTCTCAAGGGCAAAACACTGACTTATTATATGAGAGGGAAAATATGAAGAGGAGTGTGTGTGGGGGGGGGGGGGGGGTATGTAGTGAGAGCGGGGAGACCATGAGAACGAAAAGGCCACTTATGCTCTCCTTTCTTAATTAGTCCCCCATAGCCCATACAGCCCTCCTTACCCTCATCCCCCCATGTATTAATCTATTTACTCAGCGTGCCAGCTACCTATCCATCTCTTTATCACCACTCCTTCATTCTCCTGCTCATCGATCAGTCTGACACTGCTCACACACATCGCCCCGCATTCATCCATCCGACTGCTCAATGGTTTCTGCTCTTGTGGCTCTCCATGAATTCTGACCTTCTGTGATTGTTGTCTGTCTATGGGGAAATGTTCTTTTTCTCTCCAGGTTGTGTATTGTGGCTGGGATGGCCACAGGATGCTGCTGTCATGACAGGTGAAGAGCTTTGGCATTGTGTTCTAATGTGCTGCTGTACGCTTCAGTGGTGCATGTCAATGCCGAAACATTTCATGAAATGTAATCTCCAGTGCTCATTAAACAGCACTACACACAATCTTTATCTCTCTCTCTCTCTCTCTCTCTCTCTATTTCTCTCTCTCTCTCAGCTCGTTCAAAGTGCATCAGACCTTGGTGAGCATTGTAAGAGCAAACTTTTATTCTTCAGTCGTCAATACAGTATTTCAATTTCCAATTGAATTTTCTATTTGTATGGCTCCTTTATCAAAGTCATTTGCCACAGAGTGCCTAACACAAGGCTAGGACCAAACGCCACAATGGCAAGCCTGTCATTCACTCTGCATCTACTCCCCACCTCCACTCTCATAGCCAGTGTGTGGCGAGTGCCTCTGGGACAAAATGGCTGCGGTGTATCACTTGGGCTACTACACATTAGTGGTGGAAGGGTTGATGGTACCATACAGTGTGTTGTGAGACCTATTGAAAAAAGCTTTATAAATCCCTGTCTATTATCAATATCATCACAGGGTTCTCCCCAAAGAATGTAAGAAGGTGCTGCGCCACCTTGTGGACTGGCTGCGCAACTATGTAAAAAAAAATGTGTGTGTATACAGTATACTGTACAGTATATACAAGTTGCCGCCGCCCTGTGTGGTCGCCTGTTAAGCAGCTCCCATTGTTAGTGCGTTAATTGTTGTTTTAGTATGTTTTTGTGAGTTTTTTTGCCACAGTTGAACTATAATAGTTCAGGATTGTGGATTGCTACTGTTTTACGAAGGTTTTAGCGGTCCTTTTTATCACTGAGGCACTTTTTCTTACGTTTAGCAGCGCCAAACGTACACACGAGTCCTCAATTATTTACAAACGAGCCCAGCTCTTGGATTTAGCACACTCAGCGCTGTTGCACCCCAGGGAAAAGTTTGATATTCTGGACGAGTTGAAAAGGCGACGGCCTGGATGCAGGGCTGATCGGAAGTGTAAAGCAAAGCTGAGTAAGTACAAGCCGGCTATCCCGTCTATCATTATGGGCAAAGTGAGATCGCTACATAACAAGATTGAGGAACTCGAGGGTCTAGTCCGTGGACAAAGGGATTACAGGGAAGCTAGTCTAGTATGTCTGACCGAGACACAGGGAACGCCACTATCGGTGGTTTCCATTAGAGCGGACAGGGATAGCGCTTCTTCCGGTAAGAGTAAGGGAGTTAACAGCAGATGGTGTAATCCGATCCATATTACTGTTAAGGAACAGTTTTGTAGCCCGGACATTGAGCTGTTAGCCTGAGACCCTACTATTTGCAGAGGGAATTCACGGCGGCCATTGCTGTTATTGTTTACATTCCGCCATCCGCTGATGCAAACACAGAGTGTGACGTCATCCACTCTGTTATCGCGAGGCTACAGACAACGCATCCCAGTGCCTTCGTTTGCCATTTCTGGGGAGTTTAACCTTGCCTCTCGCTCTCCAACGCTGCCCACGTTCAAACAGTTCGTGAAGTGCCCAACCAGGAATAATAAAACTCTGGACTTGTTATATGCTAATGTGAAGGATGCATACAACTCCACTGCACTCCCTCCCTTCGGTAGATCGGATCACAACCTTGTCCACCTCACCCGACTCTATAGGCCTATGGTCCAACAGCAGCCAGCGACCACTAGGACCATTAGGAGATGGTCCCCGGAGGCAAATGAGGCCCTACAGGACTGCTTTGAGATAACAGACTGGGATGTGCTCTGTGAAGCTCATGGGGAGGATATTGATGGACTTACAGACTGCATAACGGACTATATACGTTTTTGTGTAGACAACACCGTACCCACCAGGAAGGTACGCTGTTTTCCAAATAATAAACCCTGGGTCACCAGCGACCTGAAGGCCCTGCTGAATGAGAAGAATAGGGCTTTCAAGGAAGGGGACCGGGACAAATTGAAATGCGTCCAGAGGGAGTTGAAGTTGCGGATTGCTGAGGGGAAGAGAGTGTATAATGAGAAGAATGAGGACAAGCTGAGGCAGAGCCAGTAGCACAATCAATGACTTTGTGGTGTGGTGTGAGCAGAACCACCTTCATCTCAACATCAGCAAAACAAAGGAGATGTTTGTGGACTTCAGGAGAAACAATGCCCAACCGTCTGCAGTTCCTATACAGGGGATGGATGTGGAAATGGTTGGTTCATACAAGTTCCTGGGAGTCCATATGGACAGCAGGCTGGAATGGGATGGTAACACCGGGGCCTTGTACAAAAAGGGCCAGAGCCGACTCTACTTTATGAAGAGGCTCAGGTCTTTCAACATGTGCAGTAAACTACTGCATACTTTCTGCCAGTCTGTGGTGTGCTGGGGCGTCAACATAAAGGCTGGTGATGCTTCACAGGTAAATAAGCTGATCAGGAAGGCTAGCTCTGTTCTGGGGATTAACCTTGACAGGTGGCAGAGAGAAGAATCCTGGCCAAACTGCTGGCCATCATGGATAACATCATCCACCCTCTGCATGTCATGGTTATGATGCAGAGGAGCACCTTCAGTCACAGACTGATCCCACTACGGTGTGCCAGAGAGCGCTACAGGAGGTCCTTCCTGCTGGCGGCTATTAGACTATTTAATGCCTCACCGGTGTGCCGTACCGTCGGCAACATAGACCTGGAACTGTTGGGGTGTTAGGACCTAGCTTAACAATTAGGCATCCATCAATCCGTGAGTAACTCTGGTCTGTTATCACTCATTCACTCAGGACTTATTCATTCAGGACTGTATATACATATTAATGTACAGTTGTTATATCATATCACGTGCAGTATTGTAAGTAATTCTTGGACTGAACTTACAGTTGAAGTCGGAAGTTTACATAGACCTTAGCCAAATACATTTAAACTCAGTTTTTCCTAATTCCTGACATTTAATCGTAGTAAAAAGTTAGGATCACCACTTTTATTTTAAGAATGTGAAATGTCAGTAGAGAGAATTATTGATTTATTTCAGCTTTTATTTCTTTCATCACATTCCCAGTTGGTTAGAAATTTACATACACTCAATTAGTATTTGGTAGCGTTGCCTTTAAATTGTTTAACTTGGGTGAATTGGCCCATTCCCCCTGACACTGCCGATTTTGCAGGTTTTCCTAACTACAAAGCATGTAGACGTCTGTAATTTTTATCATAGGTACTCTTCAACTGTGAGATGGAATCTAAAACAAAAATCCAGAAAATCACATTGTATGATTTTTAAATAATTAATTTGCATTTTATTGCATGACATAAGTATTTGATCACCTACCAACCAGTAAGAATTCCGGCTCTCACAGACCTGTTAGTTTTTCTTTAAGAAGCCCTCCTGTTCTCCACTCATTACCTGTATTAACTGCACCTGTTTGAACTCGTTACCTGTATAAAAGACACCTGTCCACACACTCAATCAAACAGACTCCAACCTCTCCACAATGGCCAAGACCAGAGAGCTGTGTAAGGACATCAGGGATACGGGGCGGCAGGTAGCCTAGTGGTTAGAGTGTTAGGCCCGTAACTGGAAGGTTGCAGGATCGAATTCCGAGCTGACAAGGTAAAAATCTGTCGTTCTGCCCCTGAACAAGGCAGTTAACCCACTGTTCCTAGGCCGTCATTGTAAATAAGAATTTGTTCTTAACTGACTTGCCTAGTAAAATAAAGGTACAATAAAAAAATACAATTGTAGACCTGCACAAGGTCTACAGGACAATAGGCAAGCAGCTTGGTGAGAAGGCAACAACTGTTGGCGCAATTATAAAAAAAAAATGGTGACGGTCAATCTCCCTCGGTCTGGGGCACCATGCAAGATCTCACCTCGTGGGGCATCAATGATCATGAGGAAGGTGAGGGATCAGCCCAGAACTACACGGCAGGACTTGGTCAATGACCTGAAGAGAGCTGGGACCACCGTCTCAAAGAAAACCATTAGTAACACACTACGCCGTCATGGATTAAAATCCTGCAGCGCACGCAAGGTCCCCCTGCTCAAGCCAGCGCATGTCCAGGCCCGTGTGAAGTTTTCCAATGACCATCTGGATAATCCAGAGGAGGAATGGGAGAAGGTTTTGTGGTCTGATGACCTCCACTCCCCGTGTTTGAAGGAAGAAGAAGGATGAGTAGAACCCCAAGAACACCATCCCAACCGTGAAGCATGGAGGTGGAAACATCATTCTTTGGGGATGCTTTTCTGCAAAGGGGACAGGACGACTGCACCGTATTGAGGGGAGGATGGATGGGGCCATGTATCGCGAGATCTTGGCCAACAACCTCCTTCCCTCAGTAAGAGCATTGAAGATGGGTCGTGGCTGTGTCTTCCAGCATGACAACGACCCAAAACACACAGCCAGGGCAACTAAGGAGTGGCTCCGTAAGAAGCATCTCAATGTCCTGGAGTGCCCTAGCCAGTCTCCAGACCTGAACCCAATAGAAAATCTTTGGAGGGAGCTGAAAGTCCGTATCGCCCAGCGACAGCCCCGAAACCTGAAGGATCTGGAGAAGGTCTGTATGGAGGAGTGGGCCAAAATGCCTGCTGCAGTGTGTGCAAACCTGGTCAAGAACTACAGGAAACGTATGATCTCTGTAATTGCAAACAAAGGTTTCTGTACCAAATATTAAGTTCTGCTTTTCTGATGTATCAAATACTTATGTCATGCAATAAAATTCAAATTAATTACTTAAAAATCATACAATGTGATTTTCTGGATTTTTGTTTTAGATTCCGTCACTCACAGTTGAGTACCTATGATAAAAATGACAGACTTCTACATGCTTTGTAAGTGGGAAAACCTGCAAAATCGGCAGTGTATCAAATACTTGTTCTCCCCACTGTACATACATACATACATACATACATACATACATACATACATACATACATACATACATACATACATACATACATACATACATACATACATACATACATACATACATACATACATACAGCGGGTGAAATAAGTATTGAACACGTCACCATTTTTCTCAGTAAATATATTTCCAAAGGTGCTATTGACATGAAATGTTCACCAGATGTTGGTAACAACCCAAGTAATCCATACATACGAAGAAACCAAAACAAATAAGATCAGAAATTAAGTTGTGTAATCATGTGAAATGACACAGGGAAAAAGTATTGAACACACTTACTGATATTTATTTAATACTTTGTACAAAAGCCTTTGCTGGTAATTCAAGACGCCTCCTGTATGGAGAAACTAGTCGCATGCATTGCTCTGGTGTGATTTTGGCCCATTCTTCCACACAAACAGTCTTCAAATCTTGAAGGTTCCGTGGGCCTCTTCTATGAATCTTGATCTTCAGTTCTTTCCATAGATTTTCAATGGGATTTAAGTCAGGTGATTGGCTGGGCCATTCTAGCAGCTTTATTTTTTAGAGTTTCCTTGGCTGTGTGTTTGGGATCATTGTCTTGCTGAAATGTTCACCCTCGTTTCATCTTCATCATCCTGGTAGATGGCAGCAGATTTTTTGTCAAGAATGTCTCTGTAAATTTGCCCATTCATCCTTCCTTCCTTCAAATATGTGAAGTTTGCCAGTACCATTTGCTGAAAAGCAGCCCCACACCATGATGTTCCCACCTCCAAACTTCACTGTTGGTATGGTGTTTTTAGGGTGATGTGCAGTGCCATTTCTCCTCCAAACATGGTGTGTATTATGACATCCAAACAGTTCAATTTTGCTCTCATCTGACCACACTATATTCTCCCAGTATTTCACTGGCTTTTCCAAATGTTGTGCAGCAAACTTTAAATGATCTTCAACATGCTTTTTTTTCAGCAATGGAGTCTTGCGTGGTGAGCGTGCATACAGGCCATGGCGGTGGAGTGCATTACATTACTAATGTTTTCTTTGAGACAACAGTACCTGCTAATTGCAGGTCTTTTTGAAGCTCTCCACAAGTGTTCCTTGGCTCTTGGACAACTCTTCTGATTATTCTTTTCACTCCTCTGTCAGAAATCCTGCAAGGAGCACCTGGTCGAGTAAAATTTATGGTGATATTGTCTTTCCACTTCCATATTATGGCCCCAACAGTGCTCACTGGAACATTCAGAAGCTTAGAAATGCGCCTATAACCAATGCCATCATTATGTTTTGCAACAATTAGGTTGCGAAGGTCTTGAGACAGCTTTTTGCTTTTACCCATCATGAGATGTGTCTTGTGTGACACCTTGGCAATGAGACCTTTTTGTAGGCCATCAGTTGGGACTGAACCAGCTGATATTAATTTGCACTGACAGGGGGTTGGATTGCTTTTTAATTACTGATAGTTTTCAGCTGTTGTCTTGGCTTTCCATGCCTTTTTGCACCTCCCTTTCTTCATGTGTTCAATACTTTTTCCCTGTGTCATTTCACATTATTACACATAACTTAATTTCTGAACTTATTTGTTTTGGTTTCTAGCACCTTTGGAAATATATTTACTGAGAAAAATGGTGACGTGTTCAATACTTATTTCACCCGCTATACATACATACATACATACATACATACATACATACATACATACATACATACATACATACATACATACATACATACATACATACATACATACATACATACATACATACATACATACATACATACATACATACATACATACATACATACATACATACATACATACATGTGAAAACGTAAGTACTCCCCCTGGAAAGTTATTTTATTTTACATATTTGGACAAATGGATATGTAATCTTCACTTCAACACTATTGACAGATAAAGGTTATCCAATTTAACAAATCACTTTCACAAAAAGAAACTTTTAAAATGTTATGCAATTAAAATAAACAAAAATGCATTTTCCTTATGGGGAAAAAGTTAGTACTCCCCTACCTTTTCCATCACATAAAATTGCTAAAATGTAGAATTAGGTGTACCAAAACAAGTGCAAATGATTAGAAAACATTAGAGAGAAAATTGGTCTGGTTTGGTCTGGTGACAATAAAACAGTTACATAGTTTTTAATGGCTTTGATAGGATGGGTCAACAACATTGTATTGCTCCTGTACAGAATACAAATATTCCAAAACATTCATCCTGTTTGCAATGAGTCACTAAATTAAAACTGCACAAATTGTGTCAAAGAAATGTACTTTGTCCTGAGTACAAAGCATTATGTTTGGGTCAAATCCAACACATCCCAATTTACCACTCTTCATATTTTCAAGCATGGTGGTGGCTGCATCATGTTATGGGTATGCTTATCATCTTTTTGTTGACAATAATAAATGGGAGGGAGCCAAGAATTGGCAAAATCCTAGCGAAAAATCTGGTTCAGTCTGCTTTCCAACAGACACTGGGAGACAAATTCACCTTTCAGCAGGACAACAACCTTAAACACAAGGCCAAATATACACTGGAGTTGCTTACCAAGACGACATTGAATGTTCCTGCGTGGCCTAGTTACAGTTTTGACATGAATCAACTTAAATCTATGACAGTTCTTGAAAATGGCTGTCTAGCAATGATCAACAACCAATTTGACAGAGCTTTAAAAAATAAAGAAAGTGTAAATATTGTACTATTCAGGTGTGCAAAGCTCTTAAGCCTGGAACCCACCAAGCCGACGCCGACGAACTAGTGGCAACGAAAGCAGACTGCAGGGTCGGCTCACGTCGGCAGCGTCTGGGTCCAAAGTTGCCCTGACACACCAAGCCGATTCTCAACACCCGACGGCCAAGTAGCACGTCCGTTCTGCCGTTCCTTTTTTCTTCTCGTGCACTGGTTCGCTGGCTGAAAAGCCAATCAGAATGATCAGATGGCCCGACTGACTGACAAGCCCCGACGCCGATTCAACATGTCGAATCGGCTGTTACAAAGCCGACGAGGACCAATTTCAGACGACGGTGCGGAACACACTGAGAACTTAGTCGGCCGACGCACAAAAATTGCCCGGCTTGGTGTGTTCCTGGCATTAGAGACTTACCCCAAAAGACTCACAGCTGTAATCACTGCCAAAAGTGATTCTAACATGTATTGACTAAGGGGTGTGAATGCTTATTTAAATATAACATTTGTCCAATATAAACTATTTTTTGTGTTTTCCGTTTGGAGTAAACAGTTTCTGTTGAAAAACGTTTTGCAACCGACAACAGAATCAGTGTAATGAATACACCCCTGTAGTGGTCTCTAGTGTTATTTATTCTCTAACTCTTGATTACCCTACAGTGCTCTGGTTCCCCTAACACTGTGTGCAAACAGACTGCATCATCACATTGTGGTACAGTCATTTTTATGCAATCCTCTCAATCCATGTGCCACATCACATTTTTACATTTTAGTCATTTAGCAGACACTCTTATCCAGAGCGACTTAACGGAGCAATTAGGGTTAAGTGACTTACTCAGGGGCACATCGACAGATTTTTCACCTAATCATCTCGGGGATTCAAACCAACAACATTTTTGATTCTTAACCGCTAGGCTACCTGCCACTCCCAATCAGAATCACCCATATCTTCAGTAATTAATCTTCTGTTTCTGAGACCACACGGCAAAGCAACAAACAAGTTTGAAAAATCCTATGCATAAGACACTGCACGTACCGCAGATTAGTCGCAATGGTGGGGATTGCCTCCCATTTAAATGAAAGGACTTCCGCCGGAACACATACAGTTTAGCGCAGTTTGTTTGCACAGGGTTGAAGTATTTTTTTCTTTTCTTTTTCTCTCTGTTATCTCCCTTAGACCAACCTGCCCATTTTCAAGCTGAAGGAGTCTCGTGTGCGGAGACGGTACAGCGACTTTGAGTGGCTCAGAGTGGAGCTGGAGAGAGATAGCAAGGTAAGCCACGTGGGGTTTAAAGCAGTCTCGATGCACCACACAGGAAAAAGGAAATCACAACAGGGAGATGAACGCAACAATAAAACCGCTAAAGGATTTTCACTTAGTTTATGCCACTAACGGTGTGTGTGTGTGTCGCTCTCAGGTGGTGGTGCCCCCTCTCCCAGGGAAGGCTCTGTTCAGACAGCTGCCTTTCCGAGGGGACGATGGCATATTTGACGATTCCTTCGTCGAGGAGCGGAGAGCTGGGCTGGAGCAGTTCCTCAACAAGTGAGTCTACACATACATCCCAAGATCCTCTGCTTCCTAGAATCAGGGTGTTGTTTTGTGATATTACTACTTTTTGATTGATGTCAGGCGTGTGTGAGAGCGTGCATGTGAGCCACTTAGTTCAATCTTAACCTTAGTATCCTATGAAACACTTAACATAAATCAGTTGATCGATTAGATTCTCTCTCTGTGTCGTTTAACAAACTGAACACAAACAGCTGGATATGTCCCCCCCCCCCTTAATTCTCCTTCGTAATTACCTGGTAAACGAACAAGAAGTGTGTCCCTTAGTACTTCCTACATTTGTTTTATTTTAGATGTGTAATTTATGATAATTGTGTCTCAAATTACAGCAAGTGGTTTCCTGAGGGATGGTGTGTGCACCCCTGCTTATTTTTTTACCCCAAGGTGTTCTCACCCCCATCTAGAGAACAATAAAAGTTACAGTTGGACTGTAATTATTTGCTTTGATTGCAGACTTGGCTGTTATCTTTGTTTCATGTGCAAATGTGGTGAATGCTACCTGTTAGAATATTAAGTATGCTAGAACCATATATTGGTTTTTCAAGGGAGCTGAGAATGCGTTTGTAATTAAGTTGTTTTTTTCTTTTTTTTTTCTTTTTTCTTCCAATTAAATGCTACTGTTGATCATAGCATTGTTTAGACTTAATAGCTGCACGGTGGAATGGAGCTGGTTCGCTCTGCTGTTTATTATCTGTGATTGAGTGTATTGTGGAGAGGAAACCCTTTTCCTAGAGGTAAACACCATTATCACTTCTAATCAACCCAGCAGGGTAGGAGAGAACAGCACAGTAAAGTTTGGAGGGAAGTTAGTCGGACATATTGTTCAAAAAACGAAAGGTGAGCTTTGTAATCAGACTTGGGATGGAGGAGTGGGGACAGGGTTGGGTGCGATCAGGGGCCAGGTGCGATACCGGAGTGTCGGGAGGGGGGTGGAGCTCAACTTGATAATTAAATGGCAAATGGAAGCCTCCTCAAATAATCCGTAATAATACGTGAACCCTTGGTATCATGCTTGGCCTTCAGAAATATTTATCATTTTAGACTGTAGCTGAGGATGATGAGAGTATGTACGATGATTAGAGTACAGTCATGGAAAATTGGTCTGTCTTTCCATTTTTTCATTCTCCCTTTACTTTGCTTCCATCCCTCACCCTCTCCCTGACCTCAGTGGTAATTATGAGCAGGTTCTCAATCCTTTGCACTTAATCAAATTCTCCGCCTCCTGCTCCCAGATGTAACATGGAGACTTTATGAATTGCCAATTTTAAAATAACGTTTAGGATAAGTGCTCCCTGTTCCCTCTCAATGACCATCAGACATAGGTCAGTGGTCTTCCAAAATGCACCTGACCTGACCGTTTGGACATATTTAAAACAAACCTGCTGAAAATGCGGGCACGTTGTGCTACCCTTTCGACAAAACCTTTCACTGTTTTGATAAGTAAATCAAGTGTTAAATTAGGTGAAAAGGAGACTGGAGTAGGACTTTTATGGTCAATCTCTGTCGTGGAAGCCTTATGTTCCACATAAGAACAAAGAGGAATAAGTAAGGACGTCACTATGGTCAAGGATTATATTGAGATTCTTTCCAGGAAGAAAATGTATGTACAATATGTGTTATTTTTTACCACGTATTTTGTAACCATGTCAGACAGACTGTAACAACATGTATTATTAACCTCTGTGTCTCTCCCTGTTTTGTGTTTCAGAGTGGCTGGTCACCCTTTGGCTCAGAACGAGCGGTGTCTGCACATGTTTCTACAGGACGAGTCTGTGGACAAGACCTATACCCCTTCCAAAATACGACAAGCCTAAGAGCAGGACCACGACTCGGCCCAGCCCCGGGCCACTCCCGGCCCACAACCCAAAGCTTTCTCTACTCTACTGCTAACTGTCCTGCTCTGCTCTGACCAAAAAACACTTGTATGATCATCTTCACTCTTCTTTCATTTGCAATCACTTTTTGTCTTTTATTTCCGTTTGATTAGTGATCTCATGTAATTCTTGTTTTCAACTCTCGATTGGATCAGACTAAGAAATGGTTCGATGTAATATATGGTTGAAAATAATTTATAATTGTTTTTTTTGTCTCGAAATGCCACTAACTTGGGTGTTTTACATTATTATCTGTATTTACCAGTTAGGTATGTCTTGGATATTTTAATTTTAAAGAAATATAAATAAAAAAATACCTTTCCATGTATGCAAACCTCATGTTTAAACCCAATACAATACGCACTGTTGTTTCCACTTAATGTCCAATTGGAATGATTGTCCTCAACACCGTTACTGTGACTTCACACACTTTGTGGATGGTCCCTTACTCTGAAAATTACACTTTGTAGACGATCCCTAAAAAAACAAGCTCAGACTGGGGAAAAATCATGAAGTCAGTGATCTTCAGGTCGGAGATGTAGGATAATGGCAGATATTCCGACTGGTAGTTCCGAGTTGGATGGCCGTAAAAAAAAAAATATATATCCCATTCAGAGTTTACTTTTAGTACGAGTTCACATTTGTCATGAATGCACTTAAATCGGAGCGTTCCGAATTGTCTTGTACGCACCGTCAGTGTGTACTACCAGCCAGCACTTCCCCTGTTAGTTAGCCTGTAAATGATTTTCTAATGAGAAACAATGCACCACAGAGGGGAACCCCACAGCATTTTTCTACCGACTGCGTTTATGACATTTGTATACTGCTGTCCCATTTTGTTTATTTTGAAATGTTTTCAATAAAACCGGTCAAACGCACTCATACGCATGAGGTAATTATGCGTTGTCATGTTTTTCCTGAATAAAGATTTCTGTGAATACACACACGTTTGGGTCCATGCTGCTTCTGATATAAAGATGTTAGGTCACCCTGTCAATGGCAACCTGCTATACACCCAACTCCCTATCAACCCTGTTTTTCCCCACTTTAATTGGATTGAACAACATTGATCGCCACTAATGATGTTGTCAATGGTACTTTTTTTTCCCTCATTATGAAAGCCAATATAACGATAAAGCCCTTGATTCATCAGACGACACTTGAAACCCCTGAGCCCATGTGTTATTGCTACAGCTTCTCCCAAGGTCTCATCTGGGGCATTGTATTTGCCATGACTCAATATGCAGTCTAACTTTAAAACCCATGGCTTTTTTCTTATTGGGGTTTCAGGGAATTGTACCCTTCTCTCTGGTTCACATTCATGTGATTTTTGAATTCCAAAACTGCCTTATACCTGAAGAAGCTGGATAGCATATTTAGAGAAAAGAAAATAAAAATATAACAAACATTGTGGCATAGGGTTAACTCAATGACAATTTGGGATGCCTATAATTCAATATTATTTATTCTTCTAATATATTTCAGTACAACTCTCACAAAATGATAACTCCCACTTTGTACAACAGAGACAAATATTTACAGCCAACCGCAAAATTAAAAATCCAAGTGCTGAATCATTTTTTCAGGAGTTAGTGTCTAATTTCACAAAGTAATCATTTTAATGCTTCCCCACACACTGACACACCAACACAAACAGGTGACATTTCACTCGGCCTTGGACATTCCAATTACTCATTTGATTTCTCAATTTGAGAGCTTAAAACAGCGTTTGTCAAGTCCTCAGGGCCCAGTTAAAAAATAATATATATATATATATATACTGTGTGTGTGTGTGTGTATATATACAGTATATATATACACACACACACACTGGGGGCCAAAAGTTTGGAATTACTCATTCAAGGGTTTATCTTTATTTGCACTATTTGCTACATTGTAGAATAAAAGTAATAACACATATGGATCATGTAGTAACCAAAACGTCTTAAATAAATCAAAATATATTTGATATTTGATATTCTTCAAAGTAGCCACCCTTTGCCTTGATGACATCTTTGCACACACATGGCATTCTCTCAATCAGCTTCATGAGGACCGCCACAGGAATGGAAGACCAAGAAATACCTCTGCTGCAGAGGATAAGTTCATTAGAGTTACCAGCCTCAGATTGCAGCCCAAATAAATGCTTCACAGAGTTCAAGTTCAGACACACCTCAACATCAACTGTTCAGAGGAGACTGTGTGAATCAGTCATTCATGGTCGAATTGCTGCAAAGAAATCACTACTAAAGGACACCAATAAGAAGAAGAGACTTGCTTGGGCTAAGAAACACAAGCAATGGACATTAGACAGGTGGACATTTGTCCTTTGGTCTAGAGTCCAAATTTGAGATTTTTGGTTCCAGCCTCAACCAAATTCAGATGGTTTGGGATGAGTCGGACCACAGTGAAGGAAAAGCAGCCTACAAGCGCTCAGCATATGTGGGAACTCCTTCAAGCTGGTTGAGAGAATGCCTAGAGTGTGCAAAGCTGTCATCAAGGCAAAGGTGGCTATTTGAAGAATCTCAAATATAAAATATATTTTGATTTGTTTAACACTTTTTTGGTTACTACATGATTCCATATGTGTTATGTCATAGTTTGGATGTCTTCACTTTTATTCTACAATGTAAAAAATTGTGCAAATAAAGAAAAACCTTTGAATGAGTAATATTCCAAACTTTTGACCCCCAGGGTATAAAGTTGAAGTCGGAAGTTTACATACACTTAGGTTGAAGACATTAAAACTCATTTTTCAACCACTCCACAGATTTCATGTTAACAAACTATAGTTTTGGTTAGGACATCTACTATGTGCATGACACAAATAATTCTTACAACAATTGTTTACAGACAGATTATTTCACTTATAATTCACTAAATCACAATTCCAGTGGGTCAAAAGTTGACATACACTAAGTAGACTGTGCCTTTAAACAGCTTGGAAAATTCCAGAAAATGATGTCATGGCTTTAAAAGCTTCTGATAGGCTAATTGACATCATTTGAGTCAATTGGAGGTGTACCTGAGGATGTACCACGTTCATCTGTACAAACAATAGTACGCAAGTATAAACACCATGGGACCACGCAACCGTCATACCGCTCAGGAAGGAGACGCGTTCTGTCTCCTAGAGATTAACGTACTTTGGTGTGAAAAGTGAAAATCAACGCCAGAACAACAGCAAAATACCTTGTGAAGATGCTGGAGGAAACAGGTACAAAAGTATCGATATCCACAGTAAAACGAGTCCTATATCGACATGACTTGAAAGGCTGCTCAGCAAGGAAGAAGCCACTGCTCCAAAACCGCCATAAAAAAGCAAGACTATGGTTTGCAACTGCACATGGGGACAAAGATTGTACTTTTTGGAGAAATGTCCTCTGGTCTGATGAAACAAAAATATAACTGTTTGGCCATAATGACCATCGTTATGTTTGGAGGAAAAAGGGGCAGGCTTGCAAGCCGAAGAACACCATCCCAAACCGTGAAGCACGAGGGTGGCAGCATCATGTTGTGGGGGTTCTTTGCTGCAGGAGGGACTGGTGCACTTCACAAAATAGATGGCATCATGAGGAAGGAAAATTATGTGGATATATTGAAGCAACATCTCAAGACATCAGTCAGGAAGTTAAAGCTTGGTCACAAATGGGTCTTCCAAATGGACAATGACCCCAAGCATACTTCCAAAATTGTGGCAAAATGGCTTAAGGACAACAAAGTCAAGGTATTGGAGTGGCCATCACAAAGCCCTGACCTCAATCCTATAGAATATTTGTGGGCAGAACTGAAAAAGCGTGTGCGAGCAAGGAGGCCTACAAACCTGACTCAGTTACACCAGTTCTGTCAGGAGGAATGGGCCAAAATGTGTGGAAGGCTACCCAAAACGTTTGACCCAAGTTAAACAATTGAAAGAAAATGCTACCAAATACTAATTGAGTGTATGTAAACTTCTAACCCACTGGGAATGTGATGAAAGTAAAAAAGTTTAAATAAATAATTCTCTCTACTATTATTCTGACATTTCAAATTCTTAAAATAAAGTGGTGATCCTAACTGTCCTAAGGCAGGGAATTTTTACTTGGGTTAAATGTCAGGAATTGTGAAAAACTGAGTTTAAATGTATTTGGCTAAGGTGTATGTAAACTTCTGACTCCAACTGTATGTATATGTATATGTACATACAGTATATATATACACTACTGTTCAAAAGTTTGGGGTCACTTAGAAATTTCATCAAATTGATAAGAAATACAGTGTAGACATTATTAATGTTGTAAATGACTATTGTAGCTGGAAAAGGCTGATTGTTTTATGGAATATCTACATAGATGTACAGAGGCCCATTATCAGCAACCATCACTCCTGTGTTCCAATGGCAAGTTGTGTTAGCTAATCCAAGTTGATCATTTTAAAAGGCCAATTGATCATTAGAAAACCCTTTTGCAATTATGTTAGCACAGCTGAAAACTGTTGTTCTGTTTAAAGAAGCAATAAAACTGGCCTTCTTTAGACTAGTTGAGTATCTGGAACTTTAGCATTTGTGGATTCGATTAAAGGCTCAAAATGGCCAGAAACAAAGAACTAGTTTGAAGGCCATGCAAGAAATTTCCAAGAAACTGAAGATCTCGTTCAACGCTGTGTACTACTCCCTTCACAGAACAGCGCAAAGCTGGTCTTCTAGGCAGAGTTGCAAAGAAAAAGCCATATCTCAGACTGGCCAATAGACTGGCCAATAAAAAGAAAAGATTGGGCAAAAGAACACAGACACTGGACAGAGGAAGATATGGCTTTTTCTTTGCAACTCTGCCTAGAAGGCCAGCAAACCCCGGAGTCACCTTTTCACTGTTGACGTAGAGACTGGTGTTTTGTAGGTACTATTTAATGAAGCTGCCAGTTGAGGACTTTCTCGCATGGAATAGCCTTAATTTCTCAGAAAAATAATAGACTGCCGAGTTTCAGAAAAAAATTATTTGTTTCTGTACATTTTGAGCCTCTAATCGAACCCACAAATGCTGATGCTCCAGATAGCCTTTTAAAATGAAAAACATGGATTAGCTAACACAACGTGCCATTGGAATAAAGGAGTGATGGTTGCTGATAATGGGCCTCTGTACGCCTATGTAGATATTCCATAAAAAATCTGCCGTTTCCAGCTACAATAGTAATTTACAACATTAACAATGTCTACACTGTAATTCTGATCAATTTGATGTTATTTTAATGGACAAAAAATTAGCTTTTCTTTAAAGAACATGGACATTTCTAAGTGACCCCAGACTTTTGAACGGTGGTATATATACAGTATATATATATATATAGTTTTCCCCTATCAGGTAGGACTAAATGCATAGAAATGTAATTAATAGAATCGACAAATCAGGCTCGAATGGGAACTCCCGTTCTATAAATGATATTTCTATACATTTAATCCTATTTTAGGTGAAATCCAGATAGTTTAAAAAAAAAATCATTATTATTATTATTGGGCCCTGATGGCCTCGTTCCTCTCAATCCTCAATTCACACGAGCTCGTGGAGAACAGTTGGCGTTGTCCCATCTTGAGGAGGTGGTGCCTCCTCTTCAGCAGTTGTGACGCTCCACTGCCTTTGGTTTCAGCACTGCGTCAAGTGCAACCCATATCACATCTGACCATGGCTCGAGCTGCTAGTAATCTTTTTTGGTTTCTTCCATTCACTCAGATTGAACAATGCAATAACAGATTGAAAGGGCATTTGTTGTAAAGCTCATTGGTCTTAGAGACACTCAAAAACATCTCCACATTTTTAAAGGTTCATCAATTACGGCTCATTCCTCTGTAAAAGTCTTTACAATTGAAGATTATCCTTATTTTGTGAAAACCAGAGATTGCAGTATTTTGTGAAATTGTAACCTAGTTAAATTGGCTAGGCAATTCTATTAGGGGAAATTACATCCTCAAAACTTAAGCCTAACCCAAAGATGATTGTTCTACTTAGTAAAATCAAGGTGATTTACAGTCTTCAATATGCCTGTAATTTACAAATGATTCAGAAGAGGAATGATTTTTTTCAGTTCTTGAAGTTCAACTTGCCATGCGCTCATTAGAACATTTGTGTCTGAGCATTCGCAGACACTTGAAACGGCGGAAATAAACTCATATATCGCTTGATTTGTACATGTCAGAGAGGAGCCTTGTGATGGGCACGTTCCCGATGGTCTTCTTGAAAAATACTTCCTCTATGGTGGACGGGCTGACAGACCGCAGAGCTGGTAGAAGCAGGAGCAGCTTCCCAAAGCGGCAGGGCTGAGTTGGATATCTGCAATAACAAAAACAAGAAAGATGCAGTTATTTCATTGCCTTTTTTTCCATGTGTGACTTTTTTCCTAATTGCACAGTGACTCCCTGAACATTTTGCTTGCATGTAACTGTTCATTTGAATTGACCAAGTACCCAGCAAACGGGACATCCTAAGGACTTTAGGCGACGTTCCCATTAGGTCCCTTTTAGGGTTTCGGAAAGATGCTTTCGCACTGACGTTCTATGAACATTATAGGCAGGGCCGGCCCTGGACGTTCTGCCACCCTAGGCAGACAAAAATATGCCCCCCCCTCGCCTACTACACCCCCGGCGCCCCCCGGGAGAAGCAGGTGGGAGCGGGAATTGCAGCAGCGCTATGAGCTGGCAGCTGGTGGCTGGGGTGCTGCCGGCGGTGTAGTAGCTGATAAAGGGCACCGGAGGGTGGCAGCCAATTGTCAAAATGCCGCCCCAAATTCAAGTGCCGTCATAGGTGATCGCCTAATCTTGCCTAATGGGAGGGCCGGCCCTGATTATAGGAACTTCAAAACATGACGTTAACCTCGGGTTAGAGTGTTTTCAGCGCTAAACTATGTAGAACATTGGCGTGTTGTAAACTACAACTCCCTACTACATAGCACAGTTCGGGCATACAGTATGATCTGATTTATCTCTAGAGAAACTGCAGAGCAATGTGCACATTGAGCTCACAGAAAGAAAAAAAAGATAAGGAATTCAAATAATTTCACCAATGTCAGTCAATTAGTTGTTTAAAAACCAAAAAATAACTGACATTTCGGTTAATCGCTCAGCACTAATCAGAATGCATCTCTCCCTCTACTTCGTGGGCACAGGGGGAGAGGGAGTGAAAGCTGGGAGCGAAACAGGGAGAATGCATATACAGTGGGGAGAACAAGTATTTGATACACTGCCGATTTTGTAGGTTTTCCTACTTACAAAGCATGTAGAGGTCTGTAATTTTTATCATAGGTACACTTCAACTGTGAGAGACAGAATCTAAAACTAAAATCCAGAAAATCACATTGTATGATTTTTAAATAATTCATTTGCATTTTATTGCATGACATAAGTATTTGATCACCTACCAACCAGTAAGAATTCCGGCTCTTACAGACCTGTTAGTTTTTCTTTAAGAAGCCCTCCTGTTCTCCACTCATTACCTGTATTAACTGCACCTGTTTGAACTCGTTACCTGTATAAACGACACCTGTCCACACACTCAATCAAACAGACTCCAACCTCTCCACAATGGCCAAGACCAGAGAGCTGTGTAAGGACATCAGGGATAAAATTGTAGACCTGCACAAGGCTGGGATGGGCTACAGGACAATAGGCAAGCAGCTTGGTAAGAAGGCAACAACTGTTGGTGCAATTATTAGAAAATGGAAGAAGTTCAAGATGACGGTCAATCTCCCTCGGTCTGGGGCACCATGCAAGATCTCACCTCGTGGGGCATCAATGATCATGAGGAAGGTGAGGGATCAGCCCAGAACTACACGGCAGGACCTGGTCAATGACCTGAAGAGAGCTGGGACCACAGTCTCAAAGAAAACCATTAGTAACACACTACGCTGTCATGGATTAAAATCCTGCAGCGCATGCAAGGTCCCCCTGCTCAAGCCAGCGCATGTCCAGGCCCGTCTGAAGTTTGCCAATGACCATCTGGATGATCCAGAGGAGGAATGGGAGAAGGTCATGTGGTCTGATGAGACAAAAATAGAGCTTTTTGGTCTAAACTCCACTCGCCGTGTTTGGAGGAAGAAGAAGGATGAGTACAACCCCAAGAACACCATCCCAACCGTGAAGCATGGAGGTGGAAACATCATTCTTTGGGGATGCTTTTCTGCAAAGGGGACAGGACGACTGCACCGTATTGAGGGGAGGATGGATGGGGCCATGTATCGCGAAATCTTGGCCAACAACCTCCTTTCCTCAGTAAGAGCATTGAAGATGGGTCGTGGCTGGGTCTTCCAGCATGACAACGACCCGAAACACACAGCCAGGGCAACTAAGGAGTGGCTCCGTAAGAAGCATCTCAAGGTCCTGGAGTGGCCTAGCCAGTCTCCAGACCTGAACCCAATAGAAAATCTTTGGAGGGAGCTGAAAGTCCGTATTGCCCAGCGACAGCCCCGAAACCTGAAGGATCTGGAGAAGGTCTGTATGGAGGAGTGGGCCAAAATCCCTGCTGCAGTGTGTGCAAACCTGGTCAAGAACTACAGGAAACGTATGATCTCTGTAATTGCAAACAAAGGTTTCTGTACCAAATATTAAGTTCTGCTTTTCTGATGTATCAAATACTTATGTCATGCAATAAAATGCAAATTAATTACTTAAAAATCATACATTGTGATTTTCTGGATTTTAGTTTTAGATTCTGTCACTCACAGTTGAAGAGTACCTATGATAAAAATTACAGACTTCTACATGCTTTGTAAGTGGGAAAACCTGCAAAATCGGCAGTGTATCAAATACTTGTTCTCCCCACTGTACTTTCATTGCAGGGATCAAGATAATGCATATTACTGTTGAACAAATAATAGTTTTAGAACCCCAAAATCTGCAGGAATCAGCAAACATCCACGGGGCAATAACACAACGTCCTGAGAACGTAATGAGAACAACCTTGGGGACTACCTCGGAACAAACGAGATACTAGACAAAACCTCCACAGGACCATGGCACAAAGTCTTAATGACATTATGCGACCATTTCGTAACATTCTGGGGACGTCCTAAGGACTCATTTTTGTTTGCAGGGTATAATAGCCTACTGTACAGAAATATGCCCATATTGTGTGCCAAGTATTTTTGTAAATTGAACAAATAGCTGCATATCTGTTAAGAAATAAACCATTTCTAAACTGTTAGTTTTTATCAAATGTCTCACCTGGTGTGTATGTAACTGTTTAGGGTGAGCTGTGCCTCATCCTGTAGTGCAGCAATGGCACTGGCGTTGCGGAAACTCCTCAACTCTGACCCGCCATGCGTTGGCACAGCTTGAAGGGAAAAGGCACAGATAATATGCACTCTTAGAACAAACGTTGCTATCTAGAACCTAAACAGGTTCTTTGGCTGTCCCCATAGGAGAACTCTTTAGAGAACCCCTTTTGGTTCCAGGTAGAACCCTTTTTGGTTCCAAGTAGAACCATTGTGGGTTCCATGTAGAACCATTTCCACAGAGGGTTCTACATGGAACCCACAATGGTTCTACTTGGAACCAAAAAGAGTTCATAAAGGGTTCTCCTATGGGGACAGCCGAATAACCCTTTTTTTCTAAGAGTGTGGTTACAGACTGCAATTATATTCACATGCACCTGACAAATGCAAAACTTTTAATAGACATTTTCATAATGATGGTTAAAGTACTTCAGACATCTGCATTGAAATGTAAAAAAAGACATATCTATTAGCATCTGTTATTTATTAATGTTTTTCTGAACTATTGGTGACCTTGCAGGGTTGGGAAACATTTCCATTTAAATTCCAGTCAATTCAGAAAGTAAACCAAATTCCAATTCCACATTTTTCTTATTAAAAAGCATAGAAAATCATTGGAATTGGGAATTGGAATTTCAATGAATTGCTGAATTGACTGCAATTCAAATTAAAATAACCCCAACCCTGCCCTCGAGTGATTTTAGTGAGGTTAATTGATTTTAATATAATTTTGTATGACCCACTCTTCAACTCACCAGCTTTGAACGTGACGATGCACTTCAAACAGGCGAACTCGGTTGCATCCAGACGCAGCTGTCTGAAGCGAGTAACAACCTCCTGCAGGGCTTGTATTTCTGAGATGATCTTATTCAACCGCTGGGACACTGTGTTGTCTGTGTTCATACCTTCAAATATATTTTTTTGGGGGGGGGTTGTTACATTTTATTGAGTATGATATGAATATCTCTAAAAAAGGAAAATGAATGGAAAATCTGTTTATGATTTTCGTTTTCTTTTAAACGACACGTTTAAATTCCAAGGAATCGAAACGAAAATAATCGAAACAAAACATGATAGTAAGTAGCCTAAGTCTAATAGGTTATGTAGAGTTAACTTGTTGATTGGTCATTTGGGTTACATACCGGAAACAGCGAGCAAGGTGTTGGAGTCCACGGGAATGGCCCACTGCGCTATGCCCAGAACAAACAGTTCCCTCCAGGCGTCCTCCAGCAGGATCAGCTGCAAAACAGATTACAAACCTCAGTCAGCGCCGCTCAAAGAGCATACTTCCAAGAAAATATTGATAGGGAATTAAGGTCTGCACATATTAGTTATAATATTTGATTAATGTATTTAGGTTAAAAAAATACAAAATAAAATAATAATAATAATAATAATAATAATAATTGATTCATGTATTTAGGACAATGCAATTGCAACTTTTATTTTTGGAAAGGGATAGCTTAATAATGTAACTTATTGGGTAATATCTATCCTATAATATCCTTAGTGAATATAGTGACTTACCTGGTCAGGTAAAGGGAGCGTGGAGAAGGCGGGCACGCTCTTGGCCCACTTGATGCTCATGAAGAGCAGGCGCGCGGCTGACTCACACACGGACTCCGTAGCGACCTCGTAGAGGTACATGGGGGTGCCGCTGACCTCGTGAGGGTACTGCAATGCAAGAGGTCAATATAAATAATGTGGTATAGGACTAATATATAACGTGATCAAATACACTGCCTCCACAATTGTGACAAATATGTGTGCATCTCATAAAATTATAAGCACCAACACTAGATTAAGCTGTTTGTCTAATTATGAATTACATATTGTGTGACTTGAAGCTGCTGAATCGGGACCGGAATGTCAACTTCTAAACCTCTTAAAAGTTGAGAAAGAAGCACGTTGTGTTTTTCCAACGTACTTGGTTGGCCTCCTTGACTCATTGGGCACATAGCGCAGCTCCATGAGTGAAGGGTGAGCGGAGGACAGGGGCTTACCTTCGGGGTGGGCTGGGCCAGTCCCACGATAGCCTGCCTCTCCGGCGTGCTGGCTACCGTGCTCATTTCCAAGTTATGTGGCTCCAGTTGCGTGACCGTAGTGAAAAATGGTGGCCCAGGTAGGCTCGAGCCCGGGAAGTGGGTCGATGAACCGTTCACCTCTTTGTGCCCCCGGAAATATAGGGCGACCTGCTTGCGTATGGTGGACGTCCTGGGACCCCTCTCGTGCTGAACGGCTGTCAAATTGGAGAGCAGAGACAATACTCTTTAGTAAACTAGGCCTACTCGCCTGTGAATGCCTTATTTATCAAAGTTCTTATTTTGTTCGAAGCTCGGTGAGGTAAAAGGCTTTGCCTCTTATGAGAATGTTATGAATACGTCCTCTGTTTACCACGCTCTCAGCTGATTACGTTAAATACACTTTTCCATCCGATTTGATCACCTCAAACCGAAATGCCACTGCCGGCGTATAGCCAAAATAATAATTAAATTAAGCCTATTACCGTCTTTATTCATGTTCACTTCGAGACACTTTTTCAAACGGCACGCTCGGCATTGGTTTCTGTGCGTTTTGTCCACGGGGCATCCTCCCTATAATGGAAACAAGAGAGAGAGGGAGAGAGAGAGTTCAGTTTAATTGCTCTGGGCCTCGTTTCCCAGTTGGGATGTAAATGAAGCATTACGATGATCGTAGCCTACCATTTGCATCATTATTTACGAGGCAACTTTTTAAGAGTGTTTCCCAAACAAGCACGTAGAGAGAACGTTCGCTAAGTGCGTCGTTAAACCATGTGTCGATACTGATAGGATCTAAAGAAAAGAAACGCTGCTCTCGGATCAGCGTTCTCTACTCAAATCTTACCTTAACATTATAATTATTCCACTACTGACGACGAATCAGCTCCTAGAGAGATATCACCACCTATGGCTGCAAATATTGAAGCGGCTTATTATGCTTACCCAATAATAATGCATCTTGTCACACATCATGAAACATATTGAGGCAAAAATTACAGACAGTAGTCTAGTGGCAAAATAAAACTCAGTATGATTTAAATATTATTTAAATATATAGGCCCATGTAGCCTATTTATATTTTAATGCAGTCATATCTGATTTCATTTGAAGCGTCATTTTATCTTTCACTTGTTTGCAACAATTGCAAACTTTGTATTTGTAGTCAACGTCGTTTTGTCGTTATCGGCGGTCACAGTCAGACAGATATACCTAGCCTAAACATCTTGATTCTATGTTTAGCGGAGATCTTCTGTGAATAAAGTTACGCGGAAGGGCAAACAACATCTAATGCTGCACGTTGGCTGTTCTACGAGGGGTCTGGTTCACTCGTAGATGTTGGAATGTTTTTAAGAGCAACGTTGCTAACGAAGACTGGGAACAGATCGGCTGCTAAAGATACATCGTAAGATGGACGATGATCTTAACACTATGAAGGCTCTGGGAAAGGGGGCCCTAGCATAGTGAGTGAATGACAAAAGGAATGCCGTGTTTGAGGGAGAAGAGAAGGGTTGTTAAAGGCCCAGTGCAGTCAAATACATGATTTCCATGTGTTTAATATATATTTCCACACCATGCAGTTGGAATAATACTGTGAAATAATGGGAAAATTATAATAATGCCCTTTTACTCTAAGAGCTTGAAAAGAGTATTGTTTTGGTGGGATGGAGTTTTGGCCTGCCTGGTGACATCATCAGCCAGTAAATGAGTTAATAGACCAATAAGAAAGAGAGTTCCAAACCTATCTGCCAGCTATAGTTTTCAGTTTTCCCCTCCCCACTCAGACCACTCCCAGACAGTCCTAACAAATTCTTGCTTAAGGAATTGCTATATCCTAACAGGCTATGTTTGTTTCTTTTTTACCATTTTCATTGAAAAAATCACAGTAAGGTTTGATATTGAGATAAAAACGGCTGCATTGGACCTTTAAACAGTTATTTTCGTGGGAAGGCATTCTACAGGTGAAGGATGTGTTATTATCACAGCTATTGACTCGATCCCCCGCGGCTCAGCAGCGGTCTCATCTCCGAGGATAAGTAGGGCTATTCCGCCCACTGTTGGCTAAATCCTCGGGTTAGTGTCATTACATTAGATTGGATTACACCTGATACATTAAAGCAGGACTGTGCTTAGCGCCAGTCAATGGCCTTGGGTGGTGATGCAATTAGGCCTTGCCGTACCCTGGGTGGCTGGCCGCTCACAGAGACAAGTCTCGGGAGAGATTTAACCTTGCAGACTCAAGCCTGGCCAATAAAGATTCAACATGACCGTGCGTAAAATGACCAATGTGAACGTCATGTTTGAATAGATTTATGATAAAGTCACCACCTGAATTTAAAATGTTTAACATTAAATTGGAAAAACACTGTAGTTAGGCCTATTACCTGAGAACCTGATTTACAGACGTATGTTCTGTTTCTGCGGATGCTCCTCTTGAAGAAGCCAGAGCAGCCGTCACACGCGTACACGCCATAGTGTTTCCCAGAGCTCCGGTCCCCACACACTTTGCACGGGATATCCAAGATACGACCTGGAAAAAAAATACATACAAATTAATACATTTATCTTTATACATTTTGAAAGTTAATGTACGTTGTGCCTCAAGATCAAGAACCAGAAGGGTGTTTTACGCTTGGAAAGAGCACCCATCTGAATAAATTCTGCATCCAAACTCATGCACTGTACTCCTCCTCCTCATCACCCCTCCCTCCCTTTTAATGAAGGAGGACAAAACAAAACACAGTAACATGACAACGGACAGTGTACAGTGTCTTCATAGGCCGTCCGGCTATGGGAATGCACCCGCAAGTTTCTTGTGAGCTCGGTTGTGGGAAGCGTCATATCTGAGGTCTCTAAAGACAATGCCCGGGGGCACACAATGGAGACATTAGGGAAAGTGTTAACTTAATGATTTTCCCCATTGAACCTCGTCTGACTGCCCCGATCTCGACAAGCTGCCAACTCCCCCTCATAATGGGACTCGACAGCTGCTTTATCCCGCAGGTCTGTAGGCCTGCGGATTAGGGAGTGACACGGCACGGAGAATAATGCGCACCAACTCGTTTCACCAACTCAAATGAAGTGTATGTAAATCGACCCCGGAGTAAATGAAAAAAAGTGATTTCTGTAAAGATTTTTTATTCAAATCTATTTAAAAGAAGTATATTTGTATGTATATGAGGGAGTCTTTTTTATGGAGGGAAAAGAAGGCTATGTAATTACACTGACGTTTTGCCACCTGCTCATTGATTTACCATGCAGTGACCCGTCAAAAAGGGTAGCATGGGAATTCGGATACGACCCCATAACGACAGAGCAGCAAAAACAATCGACTTCGGCGAGGAGTTGGGACTTCAATACACCAATTATGCAAAGGGTACCAAAGAAGTAGTTTGCTATTACATTTCTATATCAAGTGGTTTTCTAATTAATTGAAAATCCAGCATGCATCTCAAAGATTTTTTGAAAAAATGTGAAGCCATGGCTAGGCCTGCAACAAAAATTAATAAATAGGCCTAAACAAAGTTACTCAAAACTATTCGTAAAAATTTTTTTTACTGTATAAACAATCAATAAAAGTTGGGCGATAGGCTAATTCTGCCTCTGAAAAATGTATAGGCCTAGAAGTAGGCGTAGTCGTCACATACGGAATGCATCCAATATCGCAATGTCCTCGTTAGACAATTATAATTACGCACTAATAACGGGCAAATTTCCCATAAAACTGTTGGAGGAAAATGTAATGAAAAAAAAAGATTGATTTTAGTGTGCGGGGGGAACACGTCTTTAACTTCTCTCCATAGGGGTTCCAGTCGTCGCCATTGTGTGCCGTAATTGCTTAAAGATATATGGCATATTCCATTACCGTAATTACCATCAACCCCAAAACCCGCTGAAAGAAGTTAGGCTGAGTTTTACTGACTGAGAGAAATGTTTTTGTGACCACCCACTTTGTGTGCAATGAACTTGGAGGAATGCATGCAATATTAGACTACAACCACTTATGTATAAAAGTGAATACTTGTAGATTGCTGCCTGAGATTTGCCAAGGCCTATGCGAATAAGTCAAAATAACAACCAACCAGCCATTGCTGAATATTTGCGTTATAGGAATATTTCGTTTGGACGTGCTTAATGCAGTTTAGCAACACTTAACGCAATAACAAAAATAAATGTATTAGGCTACAGAATATAACATATAGGCTAATTGTTGTTGTCTCATTATTCCAGTTATTTTCACACACATTGAAACATTCCTTATAGTTTCCCGAAATCCAGAACTTAAATGTTTTCTTTAATTTATGATGAACAAAGTCCCAAAAAGTCGTGCAATTTTTTACAACCATAGAACAGAATTAATTTAAACAAAAGGCAAGGGGAAATTATTTGTGTATGCCATTTTAAAATCAGTCTGGAAATAAATATTTGTCCTGTCAGACACACACACACACACACACACACACACACACACACACACACACACACACACACACACACACACACACACACACACACACACACACACAGATTGACAAATATACATAATCAACACAATTGTTTATCAATAAATGTGCTTTTGGGCTATCATGCCAATAACGGCCCATTGGCCTGTCTGGATATAGTTTGTGTCTCTTTCACGTACATTATTTTCAGCGTCATGATAGTTTGGGTGTTACACTTAGTCCTACATGTTTTACCTTTACTCATCTTTTTAGAAATAAACATCGCATCCCAAGCAGAAAGATGGAGTGTTGTTTTTATGAGAGAATAATGCCGTACATATCAACAACAAATAACTGGAATTCAATTGGAAAGGGAAGAAGTATAGGCCTACAGCGCACGACGTGGTCCAGCGCTCAATTTAATCTTATTCGTGGATAGGCTAGACCTAGTACCATTCTTATGAAATACATTGGAAAAGAAAAAAAAAACATTTTAAGTAGGCCTAAGAACATGCATAATTATTGTACAAAATCGACTTCATAGTTTAAGTTATAAGACGGGTTACCAGATGTACCCTACAGCAACTCCAAGGGAAGCGCAAATTGTCGATGACTTCATTTCGCAATGTTTTAACGCCTTTCACATAATATCCTATTACTTTTCGATTAATTAATGTTTGAATTATAACAATTATAAATACCTTAATAACAAATTACAGCTTAAGAAGAAGAAGAAAGATAAACTTTAGCATGCTTACTTGATTTAACGTTCAGAATATCCAAACACCCACTTGTTGAACCGGCGGGTTTGCTCATCGTGGACATCGTTTATTTTCTATTTTCAGAATCAAAACCCTCTGTCTGTACAAAAGTATCAGCTGAAAAATATCAAAACATGAAATCGACAGTTTTCGCTGAAACCATTAGATGTATGTAATGTCTTGACTCCTGAGTCGCCCAACTGGATATTTTCCCAGGATTATCCAATTCCAGCTATCAAGATGGATTTTGGAGTATCTGCAAGTCTTGGACGTTGAGTTTCACAAGGTCCTGGTTATGTGGACAGCAGGGCGATAGCCGGATAGAGAGCCGTCTACACCGGGCGAGTGGCAACGGCTCCTTGGGTGCGTCGAGAGCAACAAGGCGCACAAAGTTGGGTAGAAAACTGCCGTAGCGGCGCACCAAACCAGACGGACTGTCTACCAAGCGAGTCCAGAAGCCACAGAACACAAATAGTCTAAACCAACAAAAAACAATGCTCTTCTTCGCTGATAAACAACGACTGGTAAAATAATGCTTGTTCAAGCCCGAAGCAGAGGTGACTTTCTGCTGTGAGTCGTTAGATGAAAGCTTAGTAATATTTATGAGAAGTGTCAGAGAAGGCGGAGGGTGGAGAACTCCACTTCCTTCACCCACTTAGCTTGTCCCTGCTTTCTACTCCCAACTCCTGTGCCAGCATGACGTCACCCGACTCAGGGGGGCTCGCTCTGAGGCAAGTGAAGTAAGAGTTCCAAAGGCTCGCGCTGAGGTTGTAACTGGGAGTGGAAAGAAAACACGGCGCCGTACATTTTTGTGAATTAATCAGGGGTGTTGTGCATGGCTATTGAACGACTTTCTCTATATGTTTTAGTGCACATTTATCAGTAGGTGCAACTTTCTCTTCATAGGCTACGTAATATATTTATAAAGTGTTTAATAGGTTTGGTTAAATTGAGCTGTTTTTGTCAACTCCACCTAGCCTTATCCAAATTTTCTTTGGGTAGAGCGTTGAGCACAATTGAATGTGCACCTGTTGAGTTTATGAATGTCAAGTGTGTTGTTACTAGTATTGCCTAAAACGAATGTCGATCGATTATCATTGAGAGAGAGGTTGAGTTATGGATTTTATCAACGGTAGACCGTTTGGGCATCCCCCTCATCTACCAGGGCTGTGTGACAGACAGTGACAGCGGTTCCCATCGCCCTTTAGTTGTCGGGGACGAAGCGGGGGTTCTGGGTCGGGGATGCACACGCTAATGTAGACTAGCGCAGTGTGGTGGTCTCCTCCCTTGGCCCCCCTGTGCCCGCTCGCCGGGGCGGAAAGATGCAGCCTCTCCTCTCTGTCTAAGGAGCAGGGTGTGCCGGGGCGAGGGGACTATCGCACCCATAGACCGCATCATTGACAGTGACACCCTGACCTTGACAGCTTGCGGCGCTTTCGCCCGGTAACTTCAGAAATCCATAATTTTGTTTTTTAATTATGGACATTCCCACGGTACCGTAGAGGACATATGGACGTTGAAAGTGTCGATTTAAACGGAAAAGGGCGGGGTACAATGGCGTAGTTAATTGCAATTAGTCGTTGTCAAGTATTTCACCCTTAAAACTGATTTCAGCATGGCTCGCTTGGTTTAGTCAGTATTGAGCATGCTCGTGCTGGTCCAAGTATCAGCTTCTCTAAGTTTGTTATGTATAAATAGAATGTATGTGTTAAAGAGCAAACTACACAGGTGGATTTCATCAGGCCTATCAAAACTAAAACTTTGCCTATTTAAACGTGTCTTAAAAAGGAAATAATTGCTACACAAAATTGATATTCCACATTTAGTACAATTATCTTTATTGCACACATTTCTTTTTATGCTTGCTACTTTTTGTGGGGCTTGATTTTGAAATGCTTATGTGGGGGTGTGTGTGGAGGGGCTTGTGTGTGTGTGTGTGTGTGTGTGGGGGGGGGGGGCAGTTGAATGTGCGAGATAATCTCCTTAACTCTTTCTAATCCTCGTCAATCACTGATAGCCTTTACACAAATATAACCAACATCATGGTTGCCTGGGTTGCTTGCTTTCACTTTTTGTATTAGTGACTCCCTTCTTCTCCAGCAGTCAATGAAAAATCGTTAACAAAGGACCAGTGGATTGTGTATCTGGTTTTTGGCTTGACAGCATCAGTATGCAACTACTTAAATAGTCTTTAAAAATTCGAGAGGCGTAGGCCTAAGTGTCACAACACTTATATATTGGAATAACCCTATAGGCTATAGAAAGCAGATATTACCACCGTTACATTTTTCACCATTATTAGCAATGAAAACCATATGAAGCCTACCAACTAGGCTGCATTCTTTCATATCAAATCAATCGAAAGGTAGCACTAATAAGATGTGAGTTAACCTATGGAGAGAAGTCAGTAAGTGCTATAGAGAACAAAAAATATTATTGTGAGATGGACAGGATGGGTGTGGATATGGTGGGAACATGTGGGTCTGAGCAAGTGTGATGTCATTAATGTTTGTAGAAATGTATGTACATAAATGTTAAGTTGTCTATTGTCTTTGTCTATGTATGTTTTTGTATAGTAAGAAAACTAAAATAAAATCTTACAAAAAAAAGAGAGCAAGCATAATAAATCCAAGTCGACTAAAGACCTAGTGCTGCAACCTGGTCTCATAGTATTTCGTAATATTTTGTATGAGACACTACATTTAGTCCAGGACACTACATTTAGTATGATATATTATGTTTTGTATGGTAGATATGTCATAGACTGTTTATTAATTTATTTTTTTCCTATATCTCAGATATAGGAGAGACATTTCAGAACAAACTTCCTTTTGATACTCAGTTTTCTCCTATCACAGCCATTAAACTCTGTAACTGTTTTAAAGCCACCATTAGCCTCCTGGTGAAATCCCTGAGAGGTTCCTTCCTCTCTGGCAACTGAGTTAGGAAGGACACCTGTTTCTTTGTAGTGACTGAGTGTATTGATACACCATACACCATAATTAATAACTTCACTATTCTCAAAGGGACATTCAATGTCTGCTATTTTTCAATAGGTGCCCTTCTTTGCGAGGCATTGGAAAACCTCCCTGGTCTTTGTTGTTGAATCTGTGTTTGAAATTCACTGCTTGACTGAAAGACCTTACAGATAATTGTATGTGTGGGGTACAGAGATGAGGTACTCATTCAAATTTTTACTCTTGAACTTATTTTTACTTCGTAGCTGCTTGACGAAGAAATGTCCCCTCGGGGATCAATAAAGTATCTATCTATCTATCTATCTATCTATCTATCTATCTATCTATCTATCTATCTATCTATCTATCTATCTATCTATCTATCTATCTATCTATCTATCTATCTATCTATCTATCTATCTATCTATCTATCTATCTATCTATCTATCTATCTATCTATCTATCTATCTATCTATCTATCTATCTATCTATCTATCTATCTATCTATCTATCTATCTATCTATCTATCTATCTATCTATCTATCTATCTATCTATCTATCTATCTATCTATCTATCTATCTATCATTATGGGATATTGCGTGTAAGCCAGTGACAAAAAAATCTAAATTGAATCCATGTTAAATTCAGGCTGTAACAAGTCAAGGGGGGTGAATATTTTATGAAGGCACTGTATCTCAACCGATCTAAATAGGCATACATTGTAACGGAAAAATGTATTTGAGGTATTATCAACAGTAAAAAAAAACAACTCTGAAACTTTCTACTGCAGCACTCTGTAAATTATGGTGCATTATGGGAAAATGTATTTATTTCTAATGATACTGTAACTCCACCCCACAAAATACAGTACCAAACCGTGTCTTTGGAGCACCAGGAACCTTTTGACCACTAGTGGGTGCATGGTATTGTTGTTTCTGGCTCATTAACATATTTTAAGGTGTGCCTTGTAAGAGGCTATATTTGTTGCACGGGTGTGTGAGAATGCTTTACCAATTTAACTCCTATGTGGTTATAAGGTCCCATCAATTCGAAAAGTATAGGGGACAGATTGGAGTGGCAGCAGGTCTTCAGTCTTAAATGGTTGCACATTTTTCTGTGCTTTTGGTCTGTTTTGCCCTGTAGTTGCTGACTGTTTTGAAGCCTTTGTTTAGGCCTCTAGAAGTGCAAGTGATATAAAACACCAAATATTCATTAATATGCTGTAACTTGTAAACACTTTATCTAGCTGCCAACCTGCTTGCACCAATTCCTTGTAATTACAGTAAAATACTGTGAAATTGAAACCCCTCCCCTCAATTCATCCAGTCATTAATTAATTCTGATTACGGTAGCATAGATTTTTTTTACAGTATAATACAGTCAATTTTACTGTATTGTACTGTGTGTCATTACACAGTACTTGCTTTCATACCGTATTTATATTTCAGTAGGTGTGTACTGTAATATTATATACATAATTGTACTTGCCCCCCAGCTGCCTGTAAATTACTGTCAAATTCATGGTAACCACTTTACAGTGTTTCAATTATTAAATCAATTATGAACCAATCAATCAATCAATCAAAATGTATTTATAAAGCGCTTTTTACATCAGCCGATGTCACAAAGTGCTATACAGAAACCCAGCCTAAAACCCCAAACAGCAAGCAATGCAGATGTAGAAGCACGGTGGCTAGGATAAACTCCCTTGAAAGGCAAAACCTAGGAAGAAACCTAGAGAGGAACCAGGCTCTGAGGGGTGGCCAGTCCTCTTCTGGCTGTGCCGGGTGGAGATTAAAACAATTTATGGCCATTAAGGCCAGTTCTTTCTCCAAGATGTTCAAATGTTCATAGATGACCAGCAGGGTCAAATAATAATAAAAGTAGTTGTGGAGGTTGCAACAGGTAAATACATCAGCAGTGAATGTCACTTGGTTTTTCAGTGCAATAGAGCGAGAGCGAGGTGAAAACAGCAGGTCTGGGACAGGGTGGCACGTCCAATGAACAGGTCAGGGTTCCATAACCGCAGGCAGAGGAGTTGAAACCGGTGCAGCAGCACGACCAGGTGGACTGGGGACAGCTAGGAGTCATCAGGACAGGTGGTCCTGAAGCATGGTCCTCCGGGTAGGCTCAGGTTCTCCGGGAGAGAAGGTAGAGTGGGAGAGAGAGTGAATTAGAGGGAGCATACTTAAATTCACACAAGACACTGGATAATAACATCAGATTTAACAAACTGACCCTAGCCCCCTGGCACATAGACTATTGCAGCATAGATACTGGAGGCTGAGACAGGGGGGTCAGGAGACACTGTGGCCCCCTCCGACAATACCCAGACAATACCCCCGGACAGGGCCAAACCAGGCAGGATATAACCTCACCCACTCTGCCAAGCACAGCCCCTACACCAATAGGGGGATATCAACAACCACCAACTTACTACCCTGAGACAAGGCTGAGTATAGTCCACGAAAAGATCCCCTCCACTGCACAAGCCAGGAAACATTAGTCTGTGAAAAAGGTCAGGGCCTCTAAAACAGTTGAAGCTCTCATTTGCTAGTTTTAAAATATGCAAGTCTCAAATTTTACAATCAGCATCACAAATCCAAATCAATATCGGATTATAACATAGGCTACAATAGTAACAGGTTACATTTCAGCACCATGGACAGCTCCGGTGAAGAGTGGACTAAACAGGAGAAACCGATACCTGGCGTGGATGATTGACTGGGGGTGGGGTGAGAACTGAGGGTGGGGGGGGAATCACCCAGACTTTGCGCTGGGTACACAATTTCAGTTTAGTGATGCGTGGGGGACTCTGTGTTTATGGTCTTGAAGGTATTTTCCGGAAAACAAATTTAGAATGATACATTTTTTAAATAATTAACAACAACCTCAAAACGTCACCATAAATGTACCATCCACTGTAAACCTGTGGCACCACATTTTGGCCTCACACATGTTTGTGGCCCCACACTAACTTGCCTCTATGGATGGTGGCATCATACTGACTACTTGTTGCTGTCATTGGTCTGGACTTACAACGGCCTGTATTTCCATCCCCTTATTACTACCATGCCAGTGTCCCAGTTCCCTTACTACTTCCCGGACAGCCAGTGGAATGGCACACCCCCTTGACTTGCTGAATGACGGGTGGCCAGATTACCATCCCTGGCACATCACAACCCCACCCACCTCCCTCCACCAAACCCTGCCTTGCAGGGGATCAACACAGGGCATCCCTCTCTCAGTCTGGGTCTTTGGGATTGGTACAAACAGGGAAGAAACACACAGCCAGCTCCCTGGTTCAACACACATGCACACAGCACACACCTACAGGCACATCTCCTCTACCCCAGACACACCTACACCCCCTCTACCTATACAACACACCTGGCATCAGTTTTTGAAATGTACCTAAAAGAAACCCCCCAAAAGCTCATCATGCCAGAACCGAAACCCGCCACAAGTCGTTGCCGTCTGGTGCGGTCGGTGCGGTAGGATGCTCTGACAAATCTATTTGGGGCAAATTGTCAGTGAGAAACTTCCGCTCGAACTGCCTCGGACAAAACTGGCTGTTGGGTAGAGCAAATCCCGCTGCATGAGGGTGGGGACAATGGGGTTGAATGTGTTGATGTGCGGCCGGTGGCTAGGGAGGGACAATGGGCGGATTAGTCCGTCCCCTGGCTGACTGATTTGAGATGGCTCCTCTCGGGCCCTCACCATGGGGAGTCCCATTGTCCACCTCCTGATTCCCACTTCTCACAAACTCCAAACAAAAGTCAATCTCTTTCTCAAGGGGGGAAAATATCGACCTGGGCCGTGTTGCCCTCTCCGCTCCGCTCGGGAAAGTGACTCAAAACTTTATTTGTCAGGGATGAGTAACTCCATTAACTTCAGAACCTTTAAAAATCCCCCCCCCCCCTTCTTCTTCTTCTTCTTCTTCTTCTTCTTCTTCTTCTTCTTCTTCTTCTTCTTCTTCTTCTTCTTCTTCTTCTTCTTCTTCTTCTTCTTCTTCTTCTGATTAGTGGGAAGGTTCCATACCCCCTCCCTGATCTGAAGTTTTCAGACTGGAGTGAAGCTGTAAGGTACCTGTTGGAGGCTCAGGCCTGCAGCCTGCAGCTTTGGGTCCCGTGGTCCATTAATATTAAAATATACAGAGATGCCATCACGGGCCGCTCTGAAATCGGTCTGATGTCGCCCCTGGGTTCCCTCTGGACAGACCTCTGCTTTCAGTCACTGTCTCCTCTCTTCTCTCTTCCCTCTCTTCTCTGAAGAGACCCTTCTTTTCTTTCCTTTTTCCTGTCTTCGCTTTTTTTGTTTTCTCTCTGAAAAGGCTCGTTAACAAATTATGACAGCTGAGTAGAGAGGCTTAAGCCGTTCACACTGCAAAGACAAACAGGTTAGAGCCCAGGAGGCAGGAGAGCAGGCTGCAGTATAGAAAGGCAGGGAGCACTGTTGGGCTGGCTGCTTATAGCTGCTGCATGACTTCATTGATCTATCTATGCATCCATTCACACATCTACTGTATACACAATGCAATGTCTACTGTAAACACACAGCTACAGAGACTGCCTGAACTATACAATGAGGCATTTTGATAAGTAGAACTGACAATAAACAGAGGCTTATGCAGTACATTTTTTATTACATACTATTTATATAATGTTCAGAGTTCAAAACCTTTAATAAAAGCAGAATGAAAGACTGTATTCTAAAGAAGTACAATAACTATATTGAGTACATTCAGAGTATCTAAACATTTATTTCAGACAAAATAGCATTAAAGATAAGTGCAAAATAAATGACACACACACACACACACACACACACACACACACACACACACACACACACACACACACACACACACACACACACAATTACAATACACACACACACATACACACACATACAGTACACACACACACACACATACAGTACACACACACACGCACACACAGACACACACACACACACACACACAGTACACACACACACACACACACACACACACACACACACACACACACACACACACACACACACACACACTGTCTAAATGCCATCACTGCCGTTCTATCATGTCTGTGAACACCAACACCAGTCAAACCATCTGTGGTTACAGTAAAGACTGGTCGCGGTAGTCAGATAGATTAGCTAAACACCAGCAGTCATCATGGTAGAGTGAGAGTCATCATACTCAAACCACTCATTTGTAGTGGCTGCGGTCCACAGTCAATCAGTTCAAACGGCAGTGGACTCGGTCATGTCACATTCGACCTTCAGCTGTCGCAGAGCTCATGCCCGGCTTGGCTCACCAGGCCTGTGTACGAAATGGCACCCTATTACCTATATAGTGCACTACTTTTGAACAGGCCCATAGGGCTCTGGACAAAAGTAGTGCGTTACATAGTGAATAGTGTGCCATTCGGAAACTGCCTAGGTTAAATAATCATATCTTGGGGTCACAGCCCTGCCTGTCATTAACCCCATGTAACCCTACGGCATTGGAGCTGTCATCAAGACACTCACAGTCACTTAGTGTGTCTTAAAACAGAGCAGAGCAGACAACTGGGTGTTGGGGTCTGGGCTCTGCAAACAGACTGCTGTTTCTTTTCCGAACGTCCTACTCTTGGTGTTCCTACTCTTGGTGTTTCTACACTTGGTGTTCCTACTCTTGATGTTCCTACTCTTGGTGTTTCTACTCTTGGTGTTTCTACTCTTGGTGTTTCTACTCTTGGTGTTCCTACTCTTGGTGTTCCTACTCTTGGTGTTTCTACTCTTGGTGTTCCTACTCTTGGTGTTCCTACCCTTGGTGTTCCTACCCTTGGTGTTCCTACTCTTGGTGTTCCTACTCTTGGTGTTCCTACTCTTGGTGTTTCTACCCTTGGTGTTTCTACTCTTGGTGTTCCTACTCTTGGTGTTTCTACTCTTGGTGTTTCTACTCTTGGTGTTTCTACTCTTGGTGTTCCTCCCCTTGGTGTATCTACTCTTGCTTGAACACTGGTATTCTTGAATACTCACAAACAAGGTCCATTGAATTGCTTGTGGAGTATTCTAGAACTCCCTGTGTGCTGGAGTATCTGATTTTTCAAATATATATATTTTCCAAACATGCACCTCGAACTACTCTATAGGTGTGTGAACTATTCATTTTTCAATATTATAGCATCAAACAGCCCTTACCTTGACTGGATTCTCACTGCTGGATGAGCAGTGATTGCTGGTCCAAATCCGAGGAAATTGAAAATGGGATAAAAATATTTCATTTCAAAAGCACCAAAAGTAGTCTCTATTTTAAGTTACCTACAAATTAATCAGTGGTACAGAAAAGTTTTTTTTTTTTAATTAAGATTTGAATTTGACAATACAGTGTCATTTTGAAAATAAATCCAAAAACAATAATGCAGGCAAAGAGCTACTTTTTTTCTTTCCGTCTTTCTTTCTAAAGTTCACCTCTTTTTTTCAAGTCAGTGCAGTCTCTTTCCCATCCTTAAATCCCCCCACCAAAGTTTCAGATACGAACAATCAAACAATACACAGATGCTGTCCTTCAGCCCTTACCCCTCTTACCCCCCTGCCTCAACCCAGAACTATCATTCATAACCTTTCTGTGGAAGCCTGAGATAAAGAGGTGCGGTAAAGAGAGAGAGAGAGAGAGAGAGAGAGGAGAGAGGGAGGGAGGTGAGGGGGAGCGGAGGAGAGCAACACGGCAGCTTATTTAGAAGACTTCCTTTATTGGAACATGTGCAGGCAGTTCACTCACAAAGGACTTAAATAGGATATTTTCTGTTCCCTATAGTCGCTTTCCCCCTTTTAAGTGCCGAGAGTGAAAAAAGTAAGTTTACAACTCCCTCCTCAATGGGGGCTCTTCACTCTCAGGTTGCTGGGACCTGAGTGACCTACGAAAGTTAATTAGGAGGTTAACAAAGAGCGAGCCGGAGCAGAATGCCTCGCCTCTCCTCCAGCCAAAGATGTCATCCATTAATTAGGAAAATCTTTAAGGTGGCCTTATTGAATTTACAGAAAGCCCTGCGGTTGGCGGGCAACAGTTTTTTGATCAAGCCCTTCCTCAAACAATGCCTTTTCTGGGGGTTAAAAAAGAAGAAGAAGAAGAAGAAGAAGATGAAGATGAAGATGAAGATGAAGATGAAGATGAAAATAAAGATGAAGAAGAAGAAGAAGAAGAAGAAGAAGAAGAGAGAGACAGAGAGAGAGAGAGAGAGAGAGAGAGAGAGAGAGAGAGAGAGAGAGAGAGAGAGAGAGAGAGAGAGAGAGAGAGAGAGAGAGAGAGAGAGAGAGAGAGAAAGAACAAAAAAGAAAAAGAAAAAAGAAAAAGAAGAAACGTATGGGTTTCTAGTGCGGTACAGTTTAATGGGGGGAGCGCTGATTGTGACAGCTCAGATTCACATGGGTATGGGGGGCATACTTTAAGGATGATGTAATGCAAAGGCAACCTGGGGACTTGAGGGGAGTAGGCGGCGGCAGGGGTGTGTGAGGGGCGGAGGGGAGCGCACCACGCTCAAGCCACAGGGGCCACTCAAAGTTAACATTGCTGCCTGCATCTGGGCCAAGTCCTTTTCTTTTGCAGAGATGGGAGAGGCTTTCCTAAGCACACACCCTCCACCACCACAACCCTTTTTACAAACCAGAGCATCACCTGCTTTACAGATAACTCCTAGATAACTAACTAACTGCAGAATTCAGGGGAGTCAAATAATCATGTAAGTTAACAAAATAGTGCGTAAATTCACACACATCAGGAGGTATGCTTGCTTTCAATAATTGGTTCTCTATTCCTTCACAAATATTACATTCAGTCAAATAATAAACCCATTACCGGGTTGTGCATAGTTAAGTCAAAATTAACATTCATCCTCCCGCAATAAAACATGTTTGAATGAACATGCAGTTAAGTATCTTTTGATTTTGCAATTTTAGTTGACTGCATGAACATGAATGCAGTTTTCTTGTGTGGCGATCAAAATATTTGTGCTTTTGTGTTATTCAGAGCAACCTGAATGTGGAACATTTCCACACAATTTTACCATTTAACAGTTCAGATTGCAAGCTGCCTATTCCATGCCACATGATATCTGAACCTGTTGGGCTACATTGCCATTTTGCATCTTATCAGGAGCAACAAGTGAAATCATACACACATTCAGGACAGACAGGCTTAGTCTGACCCATGCAATGATGATGATGATGACGATGATGATGATGATATGTGTATGGTTTTATCAGGTCATGAACCTGAGATGAACACCAAGTCAGCAAAGTCAGCAACTCCTCTCTCTAACTAAAACCAACAGGCATCCCATTTCACCATGATGAGGATAGTTCCACTCCCACACACCCCTCTCCCACCGTCTCGCAGGGGTCGGAGTGACGTGAACCCCTCACCCCACCCCCTCACCCCACCCCCTCCCAAGGACTAATCGGGGGGGAGGATCTAGGCCTATGTGTTTTGTTGCTTGTCAAAAACAATCACTCCTCGGGCCATTACATTTACAGCACGTCGTACTTTAATTGGTGTAACGCAGTGAGCGCTGAGAGGCGGGGGAGGCGGTCCACAAAGACCAGCGCGCAGTGAATGAGAAGAGACTCGCACAAAACTGCTCTTCACAGTGAAAAAAGTTCCGAGTTAGCCACTAACAAGGTGGTACAGAGGGGCTCTCTTTTTAAGTGATACCAAGTTGCACTGTTCCGGCCAAACGCTAGAAAACCATTAACCGCAGTGTTTGGCCCTAAATGTTGTCGTTGAACAGGCCGTGCGTAAACAACTGGTGAGAAAATAAGTTACGGGCAAAAAACAGAAAGGGGAAATTAACTTTTTACATTTCTCTCAATGGTTTAGGGGTTAGTTGTATTTTTTACATGTATTTTTTTCTTTATAATACAACGAAATGTCCACCTGTAAAATAACAGACTGGGGCCAATAGGCATACATTTAAGGGCATAACAACTGTATTACTGGTGCGCCTCCACAGCCACCAACCACTCTCTCGCTCTCTCTCTATCTCTCTTTCTCTCACCCCCCCCCCCCCCCCCCCCCCACAGCCACCAACCACTCTCTCTCTCTCTCCCCCCCCTATCTCTCTCTCCCTCGCCCGCTCGCCCCTTCCTTCTGTTTGGGCACTGGAGGTTGTCAGCCGGGGTTTATGTTCAGTTCACTGGAGCTGAAAGAAGTCAGCTTCGTGTCTTGTTATGAAACAAGACGTCTCTGCCTCCCAGTTCGCGGGAGCGATGAGAAGTGGTCGCTGCGAGCTGGGGGAGCAGAGTGCTCTCCGCGCCAGGCCCATCCCTAGAGGCGACCAGCAGTGAGTAAGTCAAAGCAGCTTTTGTGTCGCTTCTGCTGGCTGCATGTTTGTTAATTATCCCGTCTGTGTGCTCAGACAACTTGGGCTCCACGAGAGAGCCAACCAACCCAGTCGACGGAAGAGCGCACAACACACCGTCAACAAAGATTAACTTCTCTCAGAGGCATGCACCGAAATGTCTGATTGGGGAAGACACTGCAAAACAAAGAGCTATCTTGTGTGAACTGCTACCAATAGACTAAATAATTCAAACCACATGTCCCTGTTTATATTGCCTATTTACACACAGGCAGTTAGCGGACTAAATTCCACTTCATAGTGAAGGAAGTTTCCATCATCATGGAGTGGATTTTAGTCTGCTAACAGGCAGTGTGACATTTAGGCCTAGGCAAAGGCAGTTTGGGGTATGGGCATATAGGCCTACACCTGTTGATCATTAGTGACCAAACCAATCCAGATGCTTTGCAATTATGATGAGGATGATGATATTAATCATATCAGCAGCAGCCTCTGTAGAGGTATAAGGGATGGCTGTACTTCACTCCTTATCAAATTGATCTTGGCCAGCAGTTTTGGGGCTAAAAGGAAACTAGGCTTATTCTGCACCCACTCAGATAACCATACCCAAAACTCTTAATCGGTTTGGCACAGTCTATTCTAACTTTGGAAATAGTCAGTGAATGGCAATTAATCTGTTGGCAGTTCAGTCCCTGCGGTCTTGGGAAGCAGTTTGGGAGCATCCGTCTTTTTCTCCAGAAAGTGAAAGTGCACGTCAGTCCTCTGATCGCCTTCATTGAGCCTCAACTTGATGGTTCTCTCTCCCGCTCAGATCACTTCTAACAGAGCGCCGAATAGCCTCGCCTTGATCAGCATCAATTGTCATCTCGGGTTTCGGGCCACTTTGGCCGCCAGTGGGCGAAGTCAGGGCTAATCCCTGGAAAGGGAATCACCGGGAAGGAGAAAAGCAACAATAACCAAGTCAAGCGTAAAAAATGAAAGCGAAATCTCTATTATCAAATCTCTACATTTCCCAGCGATCAAGTGAAAATCAGGCTAGTTTGTGAGTCGAGTCAGACGCCCAGGGATGAATATGGGGTCGCGCTGGGTTGGTAGACTCACACGATGAAGAGGGCAATATTTCGGTGAAAGAGGGCCTCGCATTTGCAAATCCCTCTCACATCCCGACATAACCATTAAATGCAGACTGACTTTATGTTGTATAGAGAGCGACAAACAAGAAAAGAGGCACAGTTCTCCAATGAAAGAATGGGGTTTTGGAGGATTAGGGGCGGCCAGAAGGATGAAGAATAACTTCTGCATAACTTTACAGCTATTTTCTCCCCTTGCTTGCAAGAGCCAAGTTTACTGCTAAACCGGTTTACGTTTAACCCCTTATACATCCACTTTCCCAGATTTCCTTGCAACAAATTAATGTTGGTTTACGCAAAAATCTAACATCTTTTACGCAATAATTTTTCATAAACTTCTTCATCAGATTTAGCCTAAGTGCTTTCAAAATAGTTGTCTTATTATCATATAGGCCTAGCTTTTTATTTATAACTCGCAATAAATAAGTAGTTTTTATCACTAATATCACAAGCCTGTAGGCCTACCATGTAACTAAAAGCGGTCATTTATACGGTAATTTTAGGTATTATGAACAGTAAAAAAATATATATTTAAATCCCAAAAGTGTTACTGCAGCATACTGTAAAGGGAAAATTGCTGTATTTCGAATGGTACCTTCCACCCCACAAAATACAATCCCATACTGTGCCACAAACATTTTGACCACTAGTGGGTGCATGGTATTGTTGTTTCTGGGTCATTCACATATTTTGAGGCGTGCCTTGTAAGAGGATATATTTGTTGCGCCCGTGAGGGAGAATGCTGTATCAATTTAACTCATATGTGGTTATAGTGTCCCATCAATTTGTATGGGGGACAGATTGTAGTGGCAACACGTCTTGAACCTTAAATGGTTGAGCATTTTGCCATGTCCTTTGGATCTGTTTTGCCCTGTGGTTGCTGCCAGTTTGGAAGCCTTTGTGAAGGCCTCTAGAAGTGCAAGTGATGTAAAAAATATATGTTTGATATTGTATTAAGCTGCTTGCACCAATCCCTTGTAATTACAGTAAATACTGTGAAATACAAACCCCTTTTTACCGTGTAATACAGTACATTTTATGGTATTGTACTGTGTGTCATTAAACAGTACTTGCTTTGATACCGTATTTATATTACAGTACGTGTACTGTAAAACGAAATACATAATTTTACTAGACACCGAGCTGTCTGTAAAATACTGTCAAATTCATACCAACCCCATACCGTGTAGGATATTTGACAGGCCTATTGTTATCAGTTACAAACGGTGTTGGGAAGCTACTCTGAAAACATAGTTTACCAAGCTACCAATTACTTCACAAGAAGAAGTTAAGATACACTAAAGCTACCCTTTGGAAACATGTAGTTTACTCAACTAAAGTTATTTTGAAAAAGTAGTTCACCACATGCAAACTACTTCGTGAAAAAGTATCGTATTTATATCTAAAATGTCATACACTGCACATTACAAGAACAGTTCACTCTGGTGTCAGATGTTAACATAATGTGTCATTTAACCAATTAAATACAACAAATATGTTTCAAGTGAAAATTTGGCAGGTCTGATGCGGAAAAAGATAGCAAATCTCGCCTACTTTATCCATTAGTTGCTATACACCACTATATGCAAAAAGGTCATTCACTACTAAAAACAATACCAAGATTTGAATTTAGTTCAACTACCAAAATATAATTAAATTACTAGTTGAACAGGGCTACATGTAATTCACTACTCTCCATCACTAGCCAAGAATTACATATCACAGATAATCCCAAAAATACTTTGAAAGATTTGAGAAGATTGGTACTTAGAAAATGTTGCCGCAGTTGCTTAGTACAACATGCTGAAATAGTCCTATTTAGAAGGAAAAAATAGCGCTAAAGGTTATGTAGCTAATACATTTCAAAAATAGAAATGAGATTTATAGATGCAGTCCTTTTAGCGTGTGTATTTGCTGTCATTTATGTTAAGAGTAAACAAGTAATAGGTCTATGCTATATACATCCGTTTGAGAATAAGAGGATACTCTCTTGGCCTCATAGGCTTACTAATGATTTCTTATCGAACGTGGAATCACGAGGCGGTTCTCCTCCTGCCTCATCACCTTACTGATGAGCCCTTGAGGCGATGGGAGACACTCTGCGAGCCTAATTAGGGATTTTTGTCCTAGTGGAGCCAGATTCGGTATCTATCACATGCTAATGAACCCCTTCAGTAGGTTCCATCTTTTCCATTCGCCACGGAATTAACGGACAGTCATGCTATATTGCCTAACAAGTTCTTTGATGGGCTTTTATAACACATAAGGCAATAGCCATCTACTATACTTTTATACAGTGCTTTTTACTAAACACAAGTTATCAAGTATTACAATAAAGGTCAATTCGGGAACTATGTATTTGAATTGTTTTATCAATTAAAATTCGCTTCTGAATCTCAGTCTCTTTAGCCCAGAGAGTGAGTTTATAATAATGTTATTTTGTTCCCCTAGATTTCTGAAGATACACACATGATTTTCATATCCTGGCAATGTCTCTTTCCCTTTCCTAAATGGCAACGTATTCCCCCTATGGGCCATGGTCAAAAGTAGTGCACTATATAGGGAATAGTGTGCCATTTGGTACAGAAACATAGACTTCTGAAGATTTACATATTATTTGCATAACCTGGCGGGTTTCCCTGAACAGGTTCTTCATGCGGTTAGAGCCTCCAAAATGAAACCCTATTCCCTATTTAGTGCACTACTTTTGACCAGGCCCTATAGGGGTTTGGTCAAAAGTAGTGCACTATATAGGGAATAGCGTGCCATTTGGGCCATACAGGGTTGACGCGCAGAGACCCGTCTAGTATAGAGAAGGGAAGGAGGGGGGCCGTTTAGTGTACAATAAACACAATTATGATAAATATGGAATTATGAGAAATATGGAATTGTTGACACGGCTATGATCCTAAAGACCTGATATAATCCTTATTATAAGTTATAATCATTAGCATGGGAGGGGAGGGGGGTCGTTTATTGCAAAATAAACACAATTATGAGAAATGTGTAATTGTTTAAAAAGCTATGATCCTAAAGCAGATATAGCTTAATCATGATAGCAGTTATCGTTCTGCTTAGCTTAAGTATATCCTTTTCCATCACAAAAACATATCAATAACATTCTTCAAAGTCAGTTAGGCCGATCCTAACGGTTTATGACCAAGAATTTCCATTCATTAAAATAGATTTTGTGGTCAAGTTCACAAACAGCATGAGACAGAAGGTGTGTCTGTAGCCTAACCAGCTTTATAATACACTAAATAAGGAATTGCCTTCAGCAGTGACATGCAGCCACCGAGAAATGTTTGTCTTTTTGTAAAGTCCTGAGCGATTAGTGGTTTTTAGGGTCATTATTTTCGATTAAAAAAAAAAAAATCATTAAACGCACTAAGCATTATGCGGGTTGAATGGTGTAACCACACAGAATAAAGAAATTAATAAAAGTCCCATGGTGGTATAGTGACTGTCCATTACCGCTTGTCACTTATTAACCATCATTTACTCACGACTTCACTTTATCATCACTTATCATCTCATCTCTACAGAGCTATTGGCCGTCTGGCCGTCTGGCAATTCTGGCATATGCCAGAAGGGCCGGGACGTCTTTTCTTAGGATGGGCTGGTGGAAATGTAACAAAAAAAGTAATAATTATATGTACAGTATAATCATTATATATACAGAGGGGGCGAAATAGCGCGCCGTTTTTTTTGTGTGTCTACTCTGTGTAAAAAGAAAAGCACCATGAGCAGCACCCTCCTGCAGCACCCTCAGCACCCCTACTTCCAGTGGTTATGGTTGTCATAATGTTCTATTTTGAGCATTTGGCTGTGGGCAACTGCCGGACCCCCTACCAAATATGGCCGGTCAGGTGTTCTGGCTGAGCTGAGGAGGCACAAATTCACATTCAAAGTCAAAAGTGCGTCATCAAAGAGAGTGAGATACGCCCTGACTCTGTCAGTCACTAAATGTGTGAAATTAACCAACTTTGCTCAATGTTCTGGTTCAGCTGGTCCGAGTGCGGTGTCTGTGAGAAATTACAGATCTTTCTGCTGTAGTGCAGTAAGGAGGAAACAGAAAGACACACTCATGCACACTGACACAGATCATGTAGCTTATTACTGCTAGTTAGGTCCAATATTTTGGCTGTATATTGTATTAAATATATTTCATACCTACTATAGTAGGCTAATTAGGGGAGGGGGATTCGGGAAGACACTCATTCCGATTTTAGTTGAGGCCCTTTCCTAAATGTGACAAAAATAAATGTCATGCTCAGAAAAAGACGGGAAAACATTGTCTACTTTTGATGCACAATGGGTTTATAGTGAATGGATAATACATGTATATTATTATTATTATTATTATTATTATTATTATTATTATTATTATTATTATTATCGTTGCAGTGTAGCATCCAGGCGTTGCAGAGCCATTGCAAATATTGTTCAAGATTTTTTTGGGGTGAGAATATTATCTACTAGCCTACACATTATAAACTATTCAAGTCACTTTCCTTTCAAAATCACAAAAGGGATGAACATCTGAAGAATTAAATGAACACGGTTTATGATGAGCAGAAGGTGCTCCGGAGGCCAGAATCCATATAAAAACGGCATATTATCGCCAGACTTCTGAGCAGGCATTATTAGAATAGGACCTAATGCCACGCATTCTCTCCCCCTTATTTTCATTAGGCTCTGATGACTGCGAAATTGCTGCGGAGTGCAAGTTATCAAGAGCCACTAATTTCGCATTAAAGACCATTGACTGCAGTGGCTTGATTCGAGGGTTTTTTGACAATTATCACAATCAGAATTTGAGCCCAGATAATTTACCTTGACTCCGTGATTATTTGCGTCGTGCCATGCGCACATTTGAAAATTGCATGGTGTCTTAAACGCGTGGCGGTAGGCCTAAATAATGAGGAGGCGAATGATACGGGATCAGGAGGTGCACATATCTCCATATTGCCACTCTCCTCTCCAACATGCAGGGTCACACTCATCTTCACACACTCCGTCATTAACTGCCCCCCCCTCTCTCTCTCTCTCTATCTCTCTCTCTCTCACTCACACACACACACACTTTTAATATATATATTATAAATATATATTAGTTATCTCTTTTGTCTATAATCTTTCACTAATTTGAAGCATCAAATAAGCAATCAAATACCCAATTGGCCAAATTACCCAAAATGAGGAAAAGCAGGTGACAAGTCATAGCTGGTGACTTGTTGGATGCAGGTGCATTTTGTGTTGGTGTTTGTGTTTTGAGAGGAGTAAAATCGTTATCCCATCCATCCGATCCAGTAAGGGGGCACTAAAGGCGATCATGTTTCCTCTGATCTCCAAATAGTCACCTTGACATTGACCTTAGGCTATTTAGCACAGCAGAGATACTCATCTGAGAGCGAGAGAGAGAGAGGGTTACAAAGTTCGCTACAGTATGACAAATGCATGTGTTCACTGCCAAATGATACAATTACAGTTCTACGGTCAGTTGATATTGCTTAATCGAGCATGTTGTAAAAATAACTGGTTTCGGAATAACATTCTGAATCAGCACAGTAAAGCGCTAGCTCCCACCCAGTTCTCTCGAGATCCTCATTATCACATGACCACAGTAGTAAGTAGACAGGAACAGGAAGTTATGGATTGTTATTAAGTGTGAGCGTTGGAAGGTGTTTCTTAATTGAAACGTCCCTGTTTCACAAACATGTTTATTTTTCAGGTGGGTGTGTTATTGATAGCGTTGATATATCACGGCAATGCTCAAACGTCTATTGTCGCTGTAAACGCCACCATCCCGGGTTCAGAACTGAGCGCAAACGGCTTGAAGCAACTCGCGGCGGCAGTGGTGCCTCAGTCGCCCGTGTTTCAACCTAGTCTCCGTTCCCAGTTCTCTCTCAACCTGTTGTCGGCGTTTCCAGAAGATCTGGAGGTCAGCGATTACTGCGTTGAGCTGCTGGCTATCTTTGGGCAGCGATATTCAACGTATGGGAATTGTTTGGTATCCGCCGCGCGCCCTGTCAAAGTGTGCCAAAACTGCTATGGCACCTACGCCAACCTTATGGAAATCTACAAAAATATATCATCAGACCAGGTAGGCTGAATAACGTTTGTGTTTTCTCCGTGGGTTTCTCTCTTTGAGTTTGTCATTCAGGTTTTATTTAGATTATGCATCTCTATGTTTTTGCGCTGTGCTGCTGGCTAATTGGTGCGCCATGGTCATATGCGTCATGTCTTGTGACTGTTGCTAGTAGCCTACGCCAGTGTATAGTAGGGGACATTTAAAATCACAAGACTAGTTCTTCAGGAAACAATGAATGTGTAACTAATGACAAATAAACAACATGCCCAGTGACTAGTAGGACACAAGCCATGCCCTACTGTACTGTTGCCATAATGGGAATCAAATAATCTTTAGGTGTTCTTAGGTCTAATGTCACTGTTTTGCCACATATTTCAGTTTCTCAGCACTTCAAGTATTCTAACCAGTAGGCCTAAACACATGGGCTCTTGAACACCCTGAGACTGCTTGTGTGTCTGTTTCCAGATGGGCCCAGGGAATGTGAGCTGCAGAGACAGCCTACTGCGTTCTGATAGGCTGATGCTGGTGTTCCTTCTCTACAATAACCTGGAAGACATCTGGACCGCTTCAGAATGTAACCGTAGGTCGATTTGCTTGTATTATCAACACATTTAGTAATTTGTTATATGCTGATACTCCATGTGTTCCGGTGCATTCAGAAAATATTCAGACCCCTTCACTTTTTCCACATTTTGCTACGTTACAGCCTTAATCTAACAATACCCCATAATGACAAAACAAAAACAGGTTTTTAGAATTTTTTGCAAATGTAAAAAAATTCAAATGGAAATATAACATTTACATAACATAAGTATTCAGACCCTTTACTCTGTACTTTGTTGAAGCACCTTTTGCAGCGATTACAGTCTTGAGTCTTCTTGGGTATAACGCTACAAGCTGGGCACACCTGTAGTTGGGGAGTTTCTCCCATTCTTCTCTGCAGATCTTCTCAAGCTCTCTCAGGTTGGATTGGGAACGTCGCTGCACAGCTATTTTAAGGCCTCTCCAGAGATGTTCGATCGGGTTCAAGTCCGGGCTCTGGCTGGGCCACTCAAGGTCATTAAGAGACTTGGCCAGAAGCCACTTCTGCGTTGTCTTGCTTGTGTGCTTAGGGTCGTTATCCTGTTGGAAGGTGAACCTTATTTCCCTTGATCCTGACTAGTCTCCCAGTCCCTGCCGCTGAAAAACATCCCCACAGCATTATGCTGCCACCTCCATGATTCACCATCGGGTTCTTGGTCACCTCCCTGACCAAGGCCCTTCTCCTCCGATTGCTCAGTTTGGCCGGGTGAGCTCTAGGAAGTCTAGGTGGTTCCAAATTTCTTCCATTTAAGAGTGATGGAGGCCATTGTATACTTGGGGACCTTCAATGCTGCAGAAATGTTTTGGTACCTTTTTCCAGATCTGTGCCTCAACACAATCCAGTCTCGGAGCTCTACGGACAATTTCTTCGACCTCATTGCTTGGTTTTTGCTCTGACATGCACTGTCACCTGTGGGACGTTATATAGACGAGTGTGTACCTTTCCAAATCATGTCCAATCAATTGAATTTACCACAGGTGGACTCCAATCAAGTTGTAGAAACATCTCAAGGATGATCAATGGAAACAGGTGGTAAATTTCAAGTCTCATAGCAAATGCTAAAAAAAAAAGATTTTTATTTAATACGTTTTAGAATTGCGGCAGGTAGCATAGCGGTTAGAGTGTTGGGCCAGTAACCGAAAAGCCGCTGGTTCGAATACCAGAGCCGACAAGGTGATGTGTCCTTGAGCAAGGCACTTAACCTTAATTTGCTCCAGGGGCTGACCCTGTAGGTAGGCCATCATTGTAAATAAGAATGTGTTCTTAACTGACTTGCCTAGTTAATAAAAAATAAGGCTGTAAAAATGTGGAACAAGTCAAGGGGTCTGAATACTTTTCGAATGCACTGTATTATGTCCCAATAAGTTTCTTACTTCCTCTCCCTGCCTCCTTTGTGATCGATGCTATGAAAATAATTGATATGTGAAAGCCATGAGGCAGAGTATACAAGTTTGATCTTTAACCCTGCCATGGTTCATGATTTTTGAATGATATGACTTCCTGTCTCTAAGGTTGTGTAAGCCCAGGACACTACAGCCTGACCAATGACACTCTTTACTTCATGGCAACTCTGAACCAGTCCCTCAGCTGCTTCGAGAAGTACCAGAAGGTGGGTCCCTATTGTAGGTCAAAGATATGTTTTTTTATCTAGTCGGTACCAAAACCCATCTAAAGCCACTAGGGAGGGAGAGGGCAGTATAAAGTTAAGTTCTCATATGAAGTTTATAGATGACTGAACTGTTTCCACTCTCTGTGATTTAGCAGGGCAACCACTCAGAGCTTTGTAAGGAATGTAAGGCCACATACAGAGGACTGAATGAGCTGTACAGCCGCATGGAGAAGAATCACACCCTCTGCATCGACATTGAGGACTCGGTATGTATTTCACAGCCACAGGTTGTCATTACACCTTGTGCTTTGTAATTCATGTTAGCCCAGGCTTCCCACGTGCCTGGTAAAGTTCTCCTCAGAAAGAAAATGAAAAGGGGTGGAAACTAGTGACGCGTTGCCAATTATCAATGGAGTGCCGAACAGAGGTTGTTTCTAAAAAAAAAAAAAAAAACCTCTGACTTGCAAGAAACCAGCATGCATAAGATACAAAACAAGGAAATGCCTCTCCTGAGGGGAAACGTAATTTCTACTCAGAGCCAATCCAATGCAAACGTTGAATGCCAGTGGTTCCATTCAAATGCAAAATACAATACTGAAGTACTACAGACTTCCAATAGTTGAATAAATGAGACAAGATTTTGAAGGATGGCCACGTGAGACTACATTCATGTACACAAAAGATATGGAATATTCTCTCAAGACTGTCACACAAAGCTTTTTGTGCTATTTATGATAATATTATAATATATGCCATTTAGCAGAGGGTTTTATCTAAAGCGATTTACAGTCATGCGTGCATACATTTTACATATGGGTGGTACTGGGAAGCGAACCCACTATCCTGGCGTTGCAAGCGCCATGCTCTACAAAGTGAGCTAAAGAGGACCACTAGTAGAAATCTGTTTGCACACTAGTGCCCGGGAGACTGCAGAATACATTGAAGAATGTAAAGTTGAGCAATTTTCCCCACCTCAGTGAGAGCACTACCAATAGAAATGTGGAAGATGTGAAACAGCACCCCCTAGGGGGCTCTTAGGCTGCGTTTACACAGGCATCCCAGTTCTGATTTTCTTTCTGCCGCTGGTTAGTGTTTTGACTAATCTGATCAGACCTTTTGCCAATAATTGAGCAAAAGCTCAGAATTGGGCTGCCAATGTGTAAACACAGCCGTTGAAAAAGAAATTATCTCCATTTCTCCCGAAGTGTGCACTTGTTCACTTCCCTACATGGATTTGAAAGGAAACGACGGGTAACTCCCATCTAGTCCATACCAACATCAATCCAATGCTTTTAAACTTGTGTAGAGTAGTGAACGGGTGCACACTTCAGGACAAGGAGAGATTATTGGGACGTACCCGAGTTCTGGTAGTGCCAGTGAGTTTCAAAGGAGGAGGGGACATAGAAACTAGAGATGGAGCAAGGGAGTCAGATGGATAGAAAAGAGTGATAGACTTAAATAGACAAGGGAGAGGGAGCGGGAGAGACTGTGTCCCCTTTTGTATTTCTTTAAGCTCCTGTGTTGTTGTGCTGATGGTGGGGGGGATCCTGTGTTGTTGTGCTGATGGTGGGGGGGGGATCTTTCCTTGTCTTGTTTCAGATGAATATGACCCGCATACTGTGGAGCAAGAATTTCAATTGTTCCTTCCCCCGGGCGGAGACTGTTCCTGTCATTGCCGTGTCCAGCTTCATGCTCTTTCTGCCCATCATCTTCTACTTGAGCAGCTTCCTTCACTCAGAACAAAAGAAACGCAAGCTCATACACCGTGAGTAACCAGCTTAATTCACCCATTGTTGCGCGGAGAGATTCTTTGACGGGTTGGTTGGGTGGGAGGTTGGAGGGGTGTGTGTGGGTGGGACGATATATGCTGGGGGGGGGTCACAGATTTTTCAAGTGAGGTATGTATGGAAGCCGGGGTGTCTGCTGCATGCATGCTCCTGGTTTATAGAGATTGTGTCAAAGGGGAGGTGTCCCTAAAAATGTGGACTTGTAAAGGATGGATGAGGTAGTTCTTCTTAAGGGTTGGGAGTGGGGGAGGAGAGAAGTTTAAAGGTGTCCTTGTAAATAGTGGTCTGGGCCTACTAAGGATCTAGGCCGTGGAGTCGAAGAACAATACCTTACGTTGTTTATTTGACGCATGCCATTACCGACTAAATGTTCCTGTATTAAATGTTGTGTAGCGCTGCCATGTGTAACAGTTACACTGTTCCTTCTTCCTCTCCAGCCAAACGAGCCAAGTCCAACACCAGCTTCATGAACATCCAGAACAAGTTCAGCTGAGGAGAGGGAGGGATGAAGAAGAAATGGAAGAGAGTGAGGAAAAGAGGACAACTTTATTATCCACATGGGAAAATGTTGGTTGTGGCTCTGTGCATACACATAATCAACGATAGACAAAGGACATATACAGACAATAAATACAGGTAGAAAAGTGCAGTTAATGAGCGATCAATGATTATATACACTATAGACAACCGAACACTCTGTCAACTACAGTGTTAGCTATAGGCCACACAGGAGGTTGGTGGCAACTTAATTTGGGGAGGATTGGCTCATGGTAATGGCTGGAGCGGAATGGGTGGAATGGTATCAGATACATCAAAAGCATGGTTTCCATGGTTTCCATGTGTTTGATGCCATTCCAGTCGTTATTATGAGCCGTCCTCCCCTTAGCAGCCTCCACTGATAGGCCAGCCCGCTGGTCCTACTTGTGGTTTAAACATTCAGGAGACTTACTACCGCTGGGACAAAGGATCGTTAGGCTCTATTCCTCTGGTGCCCTGGCGCCCTGTAACATCTCCTCGAGCAGAGTACTGATAAAGAGGATGTCTGGAGTCCATCAGTACCTTGTGAGATTTTGTGAGGGCTCTTATATCGTAAATTACCTCCAGACCTGTCTGCTTGAACCCCTAGCACCTTACTAACAGAGCTTACCATTTCTCTGAGAAGCATTACCGTTTCTGTTCAAGACAAGGAATCTTTGTCGTCCTCGCCCCCTGTTCCTTAGTTTTGTCCAAAACCTCTCCTGGATTCAAATGTAACATGTAATTTCATCTATGACTGTGGTTTCAGCCAGGGGTGTATTCATTTCGACTTGCAACGGAAACCGTTTACCATTTGGAACGGGGAGGGACCTAACTGAATTTGTCCATTAGAAACTCTTGTTTTCGTTGCAAAACGTTTTCCGTTGGGGGTAAACGGTTTCTTTTGCAAACATATTTTGCCACAGACAAAATGTTTTGCAACAGAATTTGCGTAATGAATGCACCCCAGCTCTGTAATTACAGAGGATTCAAAAATAGTGGCCTGTAGGAAAGGAGGATACCAATCATCAATATTGAGGTTTTCTTGCTGAAATGAAATTGCACTGTTCATGTCCCACTTTGAACCCCCTAGCCCCACCTCACCCATTGCTTCTACACCGAAAGACAGTCCCATAAGTTGGACTGGAGATGCACCATGATGATTACTGATTTATCAGCATTGGGTAGTTGAAGTATATTTTTGTGTGCATTTTTCTTTTTGTGACTACTGTAGATGTAACTCTGCTGTGAAAGACAGACAGGCAGAAAGCACTTGATGTCCATTAGTTGTGACATATGCCTGCCATGTAAAATTGGTTGACAGCTGAGATGGAGAGAAATGTATTTATTTTGTATTTATTTATTTATTTAACTAGGCAAGTCAGTTATGAACAAATTCTTATTTGATGGCCTACGTACATGATCAGCCCCTGGAGCAAATTGGGGTTAATTGCCTTGTTCAAGGACACATTGACAGGTTTTTTTCACCTTGTCGGCTCGGGTATTCGAACCAGAGACCTTTCAGTTACTGGCCCAACATTCTAACCACTAGGCTACCTGCCGACCACTAAATAATATTTTTTTAAACATCAAGGTGAAAGCACTCCATGATATCACAGAACAGCAGCGAGAGTGAGCCGGCTCTTTCAAGCCTGTGTGTTTTGTTTTTCTTTGCACAGAGAGCTGTTAATGTCTTTATGTCCTTTCCCACAGGTTATCACATGCTGGACATGGTTCAGTTGATGTGTTTTTGTTATATTTGATCATGTGAATAGTTTGTGGCAATAGATTCAATTTTATGTAATTATTTATCTGTATTATTGCCTATTTCAGCTGCAATAGGGTTTTTACTGACCAAAAACACCATCTGTGCCATCTTTACTTTTGCTAGGTTTTTATGTGTTAATAGTAACTGTTACTTAATTTGTTACAGGTGTAAAATCCCTCTCTTGTAGCACTTGTCAAAAATGGTACAGCATGCTTTAGGCCTACTTTGCAGAATCACTGTCAATTATCAGATACAATTAATACATCATGCAAAACCCTAGATTTGTTACTTGTATCAATCAAATAATTAGCATAATAAAACAATCCCATCAAAATCTGTCTTTTTGTTGTTGTTGTTGAAAGCCAAAACATCGGCAGATGTTGGCTTTCTGCATCTGCCGTAGAAGGTGGCAGAGCTACCGCGGTGTTTATCAGAACGGTTTGGGCTAAAGAAAATCATATAACTCATCTAGAAAAATTAGACTCTCACGAACAACAGTGTTCTCCGTTTTGCTCTACGACCCACATATGTTAGGGGACTTGTCTGAAGTTAACCCATCCAGGCCGAAAACATTTATGGAAGTGAATAGGGAATTTTCACGTCACAGGTATATGGGTCATTCCTCTCAAAAAAAAAATATAATTTAACAATCCTGAGCTTTCTTCTCTCAGATTTAGAACAGACATTTCAAAACATACTTGTTTACTATCTGTTTGACCATGTATGAATCTGTTATTCAATGCGTTTCTATGGACTAATGGCAGTAAGGCCAAATTCAATCTTTCATCAAATACTTGTTTTTTATACCTACAGCGGTCCTAAAATTCAAAATCAAATAGCTAAATGATCTCAACGATTCCGTAGTAGCTTAGTAGAAACCCAGCCCCTTAGACTCAAACCCATTATTAACACTATGTCTTAAGAAATTATGTTCCTTTTTGTAACAAATGTTTTCGCCTCACTGAAAAGCCTAAATGTGTGTTATGTAGGCTAGTCACTGTTTTTCAACTATGGGCATGCCTGGCACGGTACTCTGTTGATTTTTGATCTGATGTTTCACTACGCCTATTTCTTGTTCTGGATAAAAAGCTATTTCTTCTCACAAGGCAGGCCCCTTGTTTTCAGGGTTGCGTGGCCTTTTCGTTGGATTGCAACGGGACCGCTTTACCTCCGTCATTAGCAGCTTATCTAAATGTGGGATAAAGAATAGGCCTATTTGGCCGAATAATCGCAGCAACACATCCGTTTAAACTCCCTTGGCTTTTTGGTCTTATGGAGTGCAGCCACCACTGCCTATCACACTGGTCCTAATAGCATTACCGTTTAGTCCCTGAATATGCCGAATCATATGATCGCTTTGCGCCTGCAGAACGGCTGAAATGCGGCCTTTAATACGCGCTCTCCGCACTGCAAAGCGCGTTGAGCGGCTCTTGCGGGGCCCGGAGCTCGAGAATGTCAGCTTTGATTCGGTTAAGCCCCGTGGCTTTTCTTAGGCACCCCGGGTTCTTTATTAAGCTTGGCTGAAAGTCATGGAACTCCTGAGTCGTTATGGAGAAAGCAAGTGAACCGGAGTCCGCCACGTGATGGAGAAAACGATGGAAAAGCTGAAAAAACAATGACCTAAAACAAAAGGCCAAATCTACACTGGAGTTGCTTACCAAGAATACGGTGGATGTTTTTCTGAGTGACCGAGTTACAGTTTTGGCTTAAATCTGCTTCAAAATCTATGGCAAAAAAGGGTTTTCTAGCAAAGATCAAAAACCAATTTGACAGTGCTTGAATAATAAGAATAATGGGCATATTTTGTACAATCCAGGTGTGCAAAGCTCTTAGAGACTCAAAAGACTCACAATTGTATTTGCTGCTAAATGTGATTCTAACATGTTTTGACTCAGTGGTGTGAATATTTATCTAAAGTAGACATTAATATATTTAGTTTTCAATACATTTGCAAAAATTGCTAAAAACATGTTTTCACTTTGTCATTGGGTATTGTGTGTAGACTGGTGAGATTAAAAAGTATATACTGAACAAAAATAATGCCACATGTAAAGTGTTGGTCCCATGTATCATGAGCTGAAATAAAAGATCCCAGAAATGTTCTATAAGTACAAAAAGTTTATTTGTCTCAAATTTCATGAAGAAATTTGTTCACATCCCTGTTAGTGAGCATGTCACCTTTGCCAAGGTAATTCATACACCTGACAGGCTGATTAAACAGCATGATTATTACACAAGTGCACCTTGTGCTGGGGACAATAAAAGGCCACTCTAAAATGTGCAGTTTTGTCACAACACAATGCCACAGATGTCTCAAGTTTTGAGGGAGCGTGCAATTTCCATGCTGACTGCAGGAATGTCCACCACAGCTAGTGCAAGATAATTTAATGCTAATTTCTCTACCATAAGCTGCCTCAAATGCCATTTTAGAGAATATGGCAGTACGTCCAACCGGCCTCACAACCGCAGACCACATGTAACCACGCCAGCCCACAACCTCCAGATCTGGTTTCTTCACCTGCGGGATCGTCTGAGACCAGCCACCTGACAGCTGATGAAACTGAGGAGTAGTTCTGTCTGTAATAAAGCCCAAATCCTCAAAAGGTTCTACAGCTGTCTCATTGAGAGCATATTGACTGGCTGCATCACAGCTTGGTATGGTAATAACACCGCCCTCGATTGCATGGCGCCACAGAGGGTTGTGCGGACACCCCAGTACATCACTGGGGCCGAGCTCCTTGCCATCCAGAACGTCTATATCAGGCAGTGTGAAAAGAAGGCCTGTGAAATTGTTAAAGACTCCAACCACACAAGCCATAGACTGTTCTCTCTGCTGCCACACAGCGAGATGTACCGGTGCATCAAGTCTGACACCAACAGGCTCTTGAATAGCTTCAATCCCCAAGCAATACCCTCATTTCCAACTCTAGTTTGCTCCAGGGGCTGACCCTGTAGGTAGGCCTTCATTGTAAGTAAGAATTTGTTCTTAACTGACTTGCCTAGTTAAATAAAAAAAATAAAAAATACAACTGATAAATAGCTAACAAAATAGCTATAAAGACTATCTGAGTCAACCTTGTATCTTAATTGAACTTTTATTTACATTTTTGCACTGTCACTCCCAACACACACACAAACAAACACTCACTCAATAATTTTCTCACTGACACATGATATGCAAATACATTTATACTGACTCTACACACCCGCACATCCACTCACATACAAGCTGCTGCTACTCTGTTTATCTTATATCCTGTTGCCTAGTCCTCTTTCCCCTATACATACACTATATATACAAAGTATGTGGACACCCCTTCAGATTAGTGGATTTGGCTATTTCAGCCACACATATTGCTGACAGGTGTATAAAATCGAGCACACAGCCATGCAATATCCATAGACAAGCATTGGTAGGAGAATGGCCTTACTGAAGAGCTCTGTGACTTTCAACGTGGCGCCGTCATAGGCCCTACCTGTTTCAGCATGACAATGCCCCTTGCACAAAACGAGGTGCATACAGAAATGGTTTGTCTATCGGTGTGGAAGAACTTGACTGGTCTGCACAGAGCCATGACCCCATCGAACACCTTTGTGATGAATTGGAACGCCGACTGCGAGCCAGGCCTAATCGCCCAACAACAGTGCCCGACCACACTAATGCTCTTGTGGCTGAATGGAAGCAAGTCCCCGCAGTAATGTTCTAACATCTAGTGGAAAGCCTTCCCAGAAGAGTGGAGGCTGTTATAGCAGCAAAGAGGGGACCAACTCCATATTAATAAGCACGATTTTGGAAGGAGATGTTTGGCGAGCAGGTGCCCACATACTTTTGGTCATGCAGTGTATCTACGTCCATCACTCCAGTATCCCTGCATATTTTAAATATGTTATTGGAACTGACTGTATATAGTATGCTTACTTACTTACTTTATTGTGTATTTCATATTTCTTATTCTTATTTCTCATTATTTTTTCTTCTTCTAGTACTACATTGTTATTGATTATTGTATTATTGGGTTTTGAGTTTGCAAGAAAGGCATTTTACTGTACTTGTGCATGTGACATTAAAACTTAAAACATATTCTGATTGGCTGGGCCTGGCTCCCCAGTGGGTGGGCCTGGGAGGGCATAGTTCAACCCACTGGGGAGCCAGGCCCAGCCAATCAGTCATGTGAAATCCATAAATTAGGGCCTAATTCATTTATTTCCTTATATGAACTATAACTCAGTAAAATCGCTGAAATTATTGCATGTTGCGTTTATATTTTTGTTCAGTATATTTAATCCATTTAGGTTGTAACACAAATGTGGAATAAGTCAAGGGGTATGAATACTTTCTGAAGGCACTATACAGTATACATTGTTTTCCCCCCCTCATCAATCTACACACAATACATCATAATGACAAACAAAAACTGTTTCTTAGGCATTTTAGCAAATTTATCAAAAATAAAAAATGAAAATATCACATTTACATAAGTATTCAGACCCTTTACTCAGTACTTTGTTGAAGCAACTTTGGCAGCGATTACAGCCTTGAGTCTTCTTGGGTATGACGCTACAAGCTTGGCACACCTGTATTTGAGGAGTTGCTCCCATTCTTCTCTGCAGATCCTCTCTAACTCTGTCAGGTTGGATGGGGAGCTTCGATGCACAGCTATTTTAAGGTCTCTCCAGAGATTTTAGATTGGGTTCATGTCCGGGCTCTGGCTGGGCCACTCAAGGACATTTAGAGAATTGTCCCGAAGCCACTCCTTCGTTGTCTTGGCTGGTGAACCTTCTCCCTAGTCTGAGGTCCTGAGCGCTCTGGAGCAGGTTTTCATCAAGGATCTCTCTGTACTTAGCTCCGTTCATTTTTCCCTCAATCCTGACTAGTCTCCCAGTCCCTGCCGCTGAAAAACATCCCCACAGCATGATACTGCAACCACCATGCTTCACCGTAGGGATGGTGTCAGGTTTCCTCCATACGTGACGCTTGGCATTCAGGCCAAAGAGTTCAATCTTGGTTTCATCAGACAAGAGAATCTTGTTTCTCATGGTATGAGAGTCTTTTAGGTGCCGTTCGGCAAACTCCAAGCGGGCTGTCGTGCCTTTTACTGAGGAGTGGTTTCCGTCTGGCCACTCTACCATAAAGGCTTGATTGATGGAGTGCTACAGAGATGGTTGTCCTTCTGGAAGGTTCTCACATTTCCACAGAGGAACTCTGGAGCTCTGTCAGAGTGACCATCGGGTTCTTGGTTACCTCCCTGACCAAAGCCCTTCTCCCCCGATTGCTCGGTTTGTTCAGGCGGCCAACTCTACAAAGAGTCTTGGTGGTTCCAAACTTCTTCCATTTAAGAATGTTGGAGGCCACTGTGTTCTTGGGAACATTCAATCCTACAGACAGTTTTTGGTACCGTTCCCCAGATCTGTGCCTTGACAGAATCCTGTCTCGGAGGTCTACGGACAATTCCTTCGACCGCATGGCTTGGTTTTTGCTCTGACATGCACTTTCAACTGTAGGACCTTATATAGACAGATGTGTACCTTTCCAAATCATATCCAATCACTTGAATTTACCATAGGTGGACTCCAATCAAGTTGTAGAAACATCTCAAGGATGATAAATGGAAACAGGATGCACCTGAGCTCTATTTCGAGTCTCATAGCAAAGGGTCTGAATACTTATGTAAAAAAACAAGGTATTTCTGTTTTTTATTTTTAATACATTTGCAAACATTTCTAAAAACCTGTTTTCAATTTGCCATTATGGTGAGGATTTGTATTTAATCAATTTTAGAATAAGGCTGTAATGTAACAAAATGTGGAAAAAGTCAAGGGGTCTGAATACTTTCCGAAGGCACTGTGTGTATATATATATTTTTTTAAGGCAGCATAGGCCTACATCACTGACTGGTGTGTGTGTGTGCGTGCGTGTGTGTCTATGGCTACAAGATGATCATGCTCCATTTCATGAAAGTAGGCCTACAACTTTTAATGTTTTCATTCTGGCAAATGGTTAAGTTAAATAAAGGTTAAATAAATAAAAAATAAATACAACTTTCCATTCAGAACATTGATGACAACCCTACTGACATACAGGCTTACACTAGCGCAGCACTGAGGCCAATCTGGCAGCACAACAGTGATGCAATGCCACATTGGGCATGGCATGTTATACTCCCTCCCACAGGGCAGAATTCCCTTAGGGCCATTTATAATCCCTTCCCAAATAGCTTTGATAGGAAAATAATTCTGCAGTAAGCGACAAGTTTATAAGGGAAATATTAATATGCTTCTGTAAACCGACTCTATTTTCCCAACCCCTATAGCTTTTATTAACACCCTGACCTCTTTCTGACCAATTGGGTAGGTTGAACACTTGGCATAGACCTTCCACTGCAGGTGATTTTTGGATGACAGTGTTTCTGTTTCTTATATTGACCTTTTGAAGGTAAAGCAGATTTTAGATCCAAAGTTATGAAGAGTGCCATTAATGTTAGATGTTCTGTGTGTGTGTGTGTGTGTGTGTGTGTGTGTGTGTGTGTGTGTGTGTGTGTGTGTGTGTGTGTGTGTGTGTGTGTGTGTGTGTGTGTGTGTGTGTGTGTGTGTGTGTGTGTGCGCGTGTGTACCCTACAGGAGAATGGTCCCTGCTCTAACCTGTAACCATTAACAAAGGAAGTAAATAAGACTTATTGAGGCTTATGTTTCACTCGTCAGAGCTCTCTGCTTTCGTAATGTGTGAAATGTTGGTTGACCCTGATGAACTCTTGAAGTTGAGGAACGTCACAGGAACCAGAGGTAGAGGCTAGGGACCAACATGATGGAACAACAGGGAAAACTGGGTACTGCAACTGGGTAGGGGCTACAGGAACAGAAATGGCTCTGGGTCCGTTGGTCAAGTAGGCCTAATCTTTATTATCCGAACAGTGGGGAATTAGTATGTAATCTATGTAGCTGTATCTGTTTGATTTCTGGTAAGGGTTAAGGTTTGGTATAGGCTTAAAACAAAAATCGCAAAAACAACTTTCTATCACTGGATTTGAACGTGTAACAGAGGCAGATGCTTACACCCATCTGCCATCCCTGTCCACAACACCCTACCAAAACCCAAACCTACTTGAAAGTAACAGTGCACACTGTTGCCCCTAGTGGCTGGTTTCCACATCATCTTCTGTCACCCTTAGACATGGATAGACGTGGAACACTGACTTGTTTCAAGGGTGACCTGGCTTCTCTATCTTGCACTGACCCTACACACACTCACCATGCCATGAATGCCATGAGTGTGCAAAGCTGTCATCAAGGCAAAGGGTGGCTACTTTGAAGAATCTCAAATATAAAATATATTTTGATTTGTTTAACACTTTTTTGGTTACTACATGATTCCATATGTGTTATGCCATAGTTTTGATGTTTTCACTTTTATTCTACAATGTAAAAAATAGTGCAAATAAAGAAAAACCCTTGAATGAGTAATATTCCAAACTTTTGACCCCGTGTAGCTCCATTCTTGTGTTATTATTCTTAAACTCTGCATTGTTGGGAAGGGGTTAAAAGCAAGAATTTCACTGTAAAGTCTACACCAGTTGTATTCAGCGCATGCGACAAATGAGATTTGACTTGATTTTGTATAACTAGTACATGCATATTTTGAATAACTAGTACATGCATGTTTTGAATAACTAGTACATGCATATTTTGAATAACTAGTACATGCATATTTTGAATAACTAGTAAACGCATATTTTGGAAAGGTGATGTTGCTCTCTTTCTCCCATTTGTTGAGTGATTCATTCAACATATACTTTTTTTTACAATAATTATTTGCCCACAGGTATCTCAAGAACAGGGTGAGAGGTGACTGAGGCTGGCCCAAAAAAACTCAAGAGAAGCCTTGAGAGAAAATACTGCTAATTTGATTCATGAAAATAGAGGGGATAATTTATTTCTGCTCCTTGTCTTTTTTGTAACCTGGCCTTCACATTTGATGATTATTTTTCAATCCAATTGATGATAAATTCTTTTTTAATTGCTGTCCTCTACACAACAATGTCATGCCCTACTCAGCAGCTAATTCCTCCCAAATCCTCACCCCCCCCCTCTCTCTTTCTCTCTCTGTCTCTCTATCTCTCTCTCAAACACATAATTTAAGGTCTGGGAAACATGTTTACATTGGCAAAGCAAGTGAAATAGATAATAAACAAAAGTGAAATAAACAATAAAAAAATGAACAGTAAACATTACACTCACAAAAGTTCCAAAAGAATAAAGACATTTCAAATGTCGTATTATGTATATATACAGTTGTGTAACGATGTGTAAACATAAATAAACATAAATATGGGTTGTATTTACAGTGGTGTTTGTTCTTTACTGGTTGCCCTTTTCTTGTGGCAACAGGTCACAAATCTTGCTGCTGTGATGTCATACTGTGGTATTTCACCCAAGAGACATGGGATTTATCAAAATTGGTTTTGTTTTCGAATTCTGTGTAATCTGAGGGAAATCTCTATCTCTCTCTCTCTCTCTCTCTCTCTCTCTCTCTCTCTCTCTCTCTCTCTCTCTCTCTCTCTCTCTCTCTCTCTCTCTCTCTCTCGCTCTCTCTCTCTCAACAATTTAAGGGCTTTATTGGCATGGGAAACATATGTTAACATTGCCGAAGCAAGTGAAGTAGATAGTAAACAATAAAAATTAACAATAAACATTACACTCAGAAGTTCTAAAAGAACAAAGACATTTTAAATGTCATATTATGTGCAAATAGTTGGGTTTGTTTTTGAATTATTTGTGGATCTGTGTAATCTCAGGGAAATATGTGTCTCTAATATGGTCATACATTTGGCAGGAGGTTAGGAAGTGCAGCTCAGTTTCCACCTCATTTTGTGTGCAGTGTGCAGATAGCCTGTCTTCTCTTGAGAGCCAGGTTTGCCTACGGCGGCCTTTCTCAGTAGCAAGGCTATGCTCACTGAATCTGTACATAGTCAAAGCTTTCCTTAAGTTTGGGTCAGTCACAGTGGTCAGGTATTCTGCCACTGTGTACTCTCTGTTTAGGGCCAAATAGCATTCTAGTTTGCTCAGTTTTTTTGTTAATTCTTTCCAATGTGTCAAGTAGTTTTTTCATGATTTGGTTGGGTCTAAATGTGTTGTTATCCTGGGGCTCTGTGGGGTCTGTTTGTGTTTGTGAACAAAGCCCCAGGACCAACTTACTTAGGGGACCCTTCTCCGGGTTCATCTCTCTGTAGGTGATGGCTTTGTTATGGAAGGTTCAGGAATCGCTTCCTTTTAGGTGGTTGTAGAATTTAACATCTCTTTTCTGGATTTTGATAATTAGCGGGTATCGGCCTAATTCTGCTCTGCATGCATTATTTGTTTTTCGTTGTACACTGAGGACATCTTTGCAGAATTCTGCATGCAGAGTCTCAATTTGGTGTTTGTCCCATTTTGTGAATTCCTGGTTGGTGAGCGGACCCCAGACCTCACAACCATAAAGGACAATGGGTTCTAAGTATTTTTAGCAAGATCCTAATTGGTATGTCAAATGTTATGTTCCTTTTGATGGCATTGAAGGCCCTTCTTGCCTTGTCTCTCAGATCATTCACAGCTTTGTGGAAGATCTAGATGCTGCTGTAGGCCCTCCTTGGTTGGTGTCAGAAGCACCATATCGTCAGCAAACAGTAGACATTTGACTTCAGATTCTAGTAGGGTGAGGCCGGGTGCTGCAGACTGTTATAGTGCCCTCGCCAATTCATTGATAGATAGATAGATAGATAGATAGATAGATAGATAGATAGATAGATAGATAGATAGATAGATAGATAGATAGATAGATAGATAGATAGATAGATAGATAGATAGATAGATAGATAGATAGATAGATAGATAGATAGATAGATAGATAGATAGATAGATAGATAGATAGATAGATAGATAGATAGATAGATAGATAGATAGATAGATAGATAGATAGATAGATAGGTACTTTATTGATCCCCGGGGGGGAAATTTCATTGTCAAGCAGCTACAACAAAAACACAGGGCAGGTGCAAAATGCCACAACGAAAGTACACAAAAGACAGATACACGGTACATGATACATAGAGCGGCAGTATGAAAAAGTATAGAAATACAAGATATCTGGAGTGCAAAAAAAGCTATAAAAGGACATTGCATAGTATGAGTGGTTGGCTGAATATGTACACTATACATTGGTGGATGTTGGATGGTTAACTATACTATACAGGTCGATGGCAGAGAAATACTTCAGTAGCTAAAAATGCGTATGATATGAGCGAGGGTAATAATAGTTTACTTAATAGACAGACTGGGTAAATGAACAGGTAAGTGAACATTTTGCATGGTTAAATTAGCTGTACAGTTAGGTATACAGTTATATTTACAGATAAGTGAATACTTGCATGTTTACACAAACTGTACAGGTAAATGACAGGAAGAGATACTTTAATAGCTAAATGTGTGTATGATATCATTTGGGGTAATAATAGTAATTCCCTTAAAATACAGTCCTTAGTGCGCAGGGTTTAATTACAGACAACTGCACTTATTGCACATTCGATATACTAAAAGCAATGAGAAAAGGTGCAACTGGCAGGATACTAATATGCATTCCTGAGTGAATGCCTACGTCCAATAATTACTTACAATATTGCATGTGATATAATATAACAACTGTACATGAGTATGTATATACAGACCTGTATGAATAAATAGGTCCTGAGTGGATGAGTGCTGACGGACCAGAGTTACTCACGGATGGATGCATAATTGTTAAACTAGGTCCTAGCACCCCAACAGTTCCAGATCTATGTTGCCGACGGCACGGCACCCCGGTGAGGCAGTATATAGTCTCATAGCCGCCGGCAGGAAGGACCTCCTGTAGCGCTCTCTGGCACACCGTGGTGGGATCAGTCTGTGACTGAAAGTGCTCCTCTGCGTCATAACCATAGCGTGCAGAGGGTGGGTGACGTTGTCCATGATGGCCAGCAGTTTGGCCAGGATCCGTCTCTCCGCCACCTCCTCTAGAGTGTCAAGGCTCATCCCCAGGACAGAGCTAGCCTTCCTGATCAGCTTATTTACCCGAGAAGCATCACCGGCTTTGATGTTTGCTCCCCAGCACACCACTGCAAAAAAGATGGCACTGGCTGCATACTGCATACCTTCTACCACAGACTGGTAGAAGGTATGCAGTAGTTTACTGCACACGTTGAAGGACCTGAGCCTCCTCAGAAAGTAGAGTCGGCTCTGGCCCTTTTTGTACAGGGCCCCGGTGTTACCAGCCCATTCCAGCCTGTTGTCCATATGGACTCCCAGGAACTTGTATGACTCAACCATTTCCACATCCATCCCCTGTATAGGGACTGCAGTCAGTTGTGCCTTGGTTCTCCTGAAGTCCACCACCATCTCCTTAGTTTTGCTGATGTTGAGCTGAAGGTGGTTCTGCTCACACCACAACACAAAGTCACTGATTGTGCTCCTGTACTCCTCCTCCTGCCCACCCCTGATGCACCCTACAATAGCAGAGTCATCCGAGAACTTCTGTAGGTGGCATGTTTCAGAGTTATATCTGAAGTCTGAGGTGTAGAGGGTGAACAGGAAGGGGGACAGGACCGTACCCTGGGGGGCCCCTGTGTTGCTAACTGCCCGTTCTGACACACAGCTCTGTAGTCGCACAAATTGTGGCCTACCGGTCAGGTAGTCCGTGACCCAGGAGACTAAGGGTGCTTCCACTTTCATCCTCCTCATCTTCTCACCCAGTAGCAGGGGCTGAATGGTATTGAAGGCACTGGAGAAGTCAAAAAACATGACCCTCACAGTGCAACCTGCGTTGTCCAGGTGAGAGTAGGCCCTCTGCAGAAGGTAGATGATTGCATCATCCACCCCGATGTTGCGCTGGTATGCAAACTGCAGGGGGTCCATTGATGAACACACCAGGGGTCTGAGGTGAGCGAGGACTAACCTTTCCAGGGTCTTCATGATGTGGGATGTTAGCGCTACAGGTCTGAAGTCATTCAGGACAGTGGGGTGTGCCTTCTTGGGCACTGGGACGAGGCAGGATGTTTTCCACAGCACAGGGACCCTTTCTAGGCTCAGGCTAAGGTTGAAAAGACGCTGGAGTATTCCACACAGTTGGTCAGCACAGACCCTCAGCACCCTTGGGCTGATGCCATCAGGGCCCGCCGCTTTCCACTGGTGTAGTCTCTCCAGCTCTCTCTTCACTTGGTTGGTGGTGAAAGCCAGCCCAGGTGGGGAGGTGGGGGGAAGGGGGGTGTTGAGGATCAGTCCAGGGGGGGCAGGGGCGGAGGTGGGGTCACTGATTGTCTCAGCAGAGGTGCTGTGAGCAAAGTGGGGGTGGGATAGCCGTGAGGGTGTGTGGTCTGGGGAGCTGGAGGGGAGGTGGACAGGGCCAGTATCGAACCTGTTAAAAAATTGGTTCAGCTCATTGGCTCTGTCCTGGGTCCCCTCCGTCTGCCCACTGTTTGACTTTTTGAAGCCAGTGATATTTCTCATACCCTTCCACACCTCTCTCACCTGGCTCTGCCTCAGCTTGTCCTCCATCTTCTCCTTATACACTCTCTTCCCCTCAGCAATCCGCAACTTCAGCTCCCTCTGGACGCATTTCAATTTGTCCTTGTCCTTCTCCTTGAAGGCCCTCTTCTTCTCATTCAGCAGGGCCTTCAGGTCACTGGTGACCCAGGGTTTATTGTTTGGGAAACAGCGTACCTTCCTGGTGGGTACAGTGTTGTCTACACAAAAATTAATATAGTCTGTTATGCAGTCAGTGAGTCCATCGATGTCCTCCCCATGAGCCTCACAGAGCACATCCCAGTCTGTTGTTTCAAAGCAGTCCTGTAGGGCCTCATTCGCCTCAGGGGACCATCTCCTAATAGTCCTGGTGGTTGCAGGCTGCTGTTGGACCATAGGCCTGTAGAGTGGGGTGAGGTGGACAAGGTTGTGATCCGATCTACCGAGGGGAGGGAGTGCAGTGGAGTTGTATGCATCCTTCACATTAGCATATAACAAGTCCAGAGTTTTATTATTCCTGGTTGGGCACTTCACGAACTGTTTGAACGTGGGCAGCGTTGAAGAGAGAGATGCATGGTTAAAATCCCCCGAAATGGCAAAGAAAGCACTGGGATGTGCTGTCTGTAACCTCGCGAGTGGATGACGTCACACGCTGCGTTTGCGTCTGCGGAGGGCGGGATGTAAACAGTAACAGCAATGGCCGCCGTGAATTCCCTCGGCAAATAGTAGGGTCTCAGGCTAACGGCTAACAGTTCAATGTCCGGGCTACAAAACTTTTCCTTAAGAGTAATATGGTTCGGATGACACCATCTGTTGTTAACTAATAAAGCCAGCCCACCACCCTTACTCTTACCGGAAGAGACGCGATCCCTGTCCGCTCTGATGGTCTGGAAACCGTCGATAGTGACGTTCTGTATGGGGATGTTATCGTTCAGCCAAGTCTCAGTAAAACACATTAGGCTCGTTTCCCGATAAATCCTTTGTCCACGAACAAGTCCCGCCAACTCATCCATCTTGTTATGTAGACACCTCACATTGCCCATAATAATAGATGGTATATACTGTATGTTGAAGAGGGTGGGGCTTAAACCACATCCCTGTCTCATGGTAATCCCATCTCTCTCTCTCTCTCTCTCTCTCTCCCCCCCCCCCCCCCCCCCCAGTAAGCCCATTCGGCTATTTCAGCCACACCCGTTCCACTGTAACGGAATTGACTCTGATTTTTTTACTTTAAATGTATGCCAAATAAAAATCATTGATTTCAAAGCTTAACAAATCTTTCAACTCTATGACCACTTTTAACATTTTACACTGAACATACAAAAACACATGCAAAGCAGATGTAAAGTTTGGTAACATATTAAATGTAAAATCCCCCTCAGTTTTCTATGTAATCACATTTTCCAAAAACGTGAGTGTCTGCTCCGAATTAAGATTCTAATATGTCTGCAGAAAAAATGGGGTGTCAGCTGATTTTGATTTTTCTGTCTCTCTCTCTCTCTCTCTCTCTCTCTCTCCCTCTCTCCTGTCAGCTTGGTTTTTGAACTACAGTAAGTGAAGTAGAAGTGAAGTACACCTGGTAACAGAATTTGGTTGGTAGGGACCGGACCAAATCTGAACCATTCATAGATGTCTATGTTTCAGCACATTACAGCACAGTAGAGGACAGTATAGTAGAGTAGAGTTCTGAACAGTACAGCACAGTACAGAACAGTATAGTAGAGTTGAGTTCTGAACAGTACAGCACAGTACAGGACAGTATAGTAGAGTTGAGTTCTGAACAGCACAGTACAGAACAGTATAGTAGAGTAGAGTTCTGAACAGTACAGCACAGTACAAAACAGTATAGTAGAGTTGAGTTCTGAACAGTACAGCACAGTACAGAACAGTATAGTAGAGTAGAGTTCTGAACAGTACAGCACAGTACAGGACAGTATAGTAGAGTTGAGTTCTGAACAGCACAGTACAGAACAGTATAGTAGAGTAGAGTTCTGAACAGTACAGCACAGTACAGAACAGTATAGTAGAGTTCAGAGTTGAGTTCTGAACAGTACAGCACAGTACAGAACAGTATAGTAGAGTAGAGTTCTGAACAGTACAGCACAGTACAGGACAGTATAGTAGAGTTGAGTTCTGAACAGCACAGTACAGAACAGTATAGTAGAGTAGAGTTCTGAACAGTACAGCACAGTACAGAACAGTATAGTAGAGTTGAGTTCTGAACAGTACAGCACAGTACAGAACAGTATAGTAGAGTTGAGTTCTGAACAGTACAGCACAGTACAGAACAGTATAGTAGAGTTGAGTTCTGAACAGTACAGAATAGTATAGTAGAGTTGAGTTCTGAACAGTACAGCACAGTACAGAACAGTATAGTAGAGTAGAGTTCTGAACAGTACAGCACAGTACAGAACAGTATAGTAGAGTTGAGTTCTGAACAGTACAGCACAGAACAGTATAGTAGAGTAGAGTTCTGAACAGTACAGCACAGAACAGTATAGTAGAGTAGAGTTCTGAACAGTACAGCACAGTACAGAACAGTATAGTAGAGTTGAGTTCTGAACAGTACAGCACAGAACAGTATAGTAGAGTAGAGTTCTGAACAGTACAGCACAGTACAGAACAGTATAGTAGAGTTGAGTTCTGAACAGTACAGCACAGTACAGAACAGTATAGTAGAGTTGAGTTCTGAACAGTACAGCACAGTACAGAACAGTATAGTAGAGTAGAGTTCTGAACAGTACAGCACAGTACAGAACAGTATAGTAGAGTTGAGTTCGGAACAGTACAGCACAGTACAGAACAGTATAGTAGAGTAGAGTTCTGAACAGTACAGCACAGTACAGGACAGTATAGTAGAGTTGAGTTCTGAACAGCACAGTACAGAACAGTATAGTAGAGTAGAGTTCTGAACAGTACAGCACAGTACAGAACAGTATAGTAGAGTTGAGTTCTGAACAGTACAGCACAGTACAGAACAGTATAGTAGAGTTGAGTTCTGAACAGTACAGAACAGTATAGTAGAGTTGAGTTCTGAACAGTACAGCACAGTACAGAACAGTATAGTAGAGTAGAGTTCTGAACAGTACAGCACAGTACAGAACAGTATAGTAGAGTTGAGTTCTGAACAGTACAGCACAGTACAGAACAGTATAGTAGAGTAGAGTTCTGAACAGTACAGCACAGTACAGAACAGTATAGTAGAGTTGAGTTCTGAACAGTACAGCACAGTACAGAACAGTATAGTAGAGTAGAGGTCGACTCACTTAATAATTCATAAAAAAATAGAAATCAGTGAGTTATTAGTACCTTTACCTTTACTCTCTACATTTTTAAACGTTCATTATCCTCCTACCTCATGAGGGAAAGAAATAAGAAAATACCTTAAAGATATGTGGGTTTTTGGTCAAGAATTTTCAAGGCGGAGGGCAATATTTCTTAAACTTACACAAAGCAAACAATTTCTCCAAAACGAAATAGAAGTGTTGATATTAGCTGGCAGAGGTCTTTACTTCAACGTTGTTGTGGGCGACATACAAGCTAGAACCGCCACTGCTCTCAGCTTTCATTTGACACCAGATTTTACATGCTCCTATGAACAACCTGCTCATGGGTCCTTTTACATGGAAATGCCCAGTAGCCAATGTTTCCTTCTTTATGCCAATATTAACAAACTGTTAGTTGGGATATAAGTTGTTACGCAACCGCCCCCCCCCCCCCCCCCCCCCCCCCCCCGTTAAGCTGTCAATTAGTTAACTGGCTAAAGGTCAGGCTAAGCTAAGCTACCTCTCAACTCCTGAGAGATGAATATGATGCTTTGTTTGTGCAGGGGGTAAACATGCGCCTGGGGTGGGGCGGGTGTGTGTGTAGAATTAGGAGAACGAACACACACACACACACACACACACACACACACACACACACACACACACACACACACACACACACACACACACACACACACACAAACACAAACACACAAACACACACACACACACACACACACACACACACACACACAAACACAAACACACAAACACACACACACACACACACACACACACACACACACACACACACAAACAAAGATCGAGCAGAGAATGTGCAGCTGAGTGAATGGTGCTTATTATGCACCTACAAGGGGTCAAAGTCTGTAGATCCACTGGCTGGTTTATGGTATTATGATAGATTATGGCAGTTTGTAATCGCATACATTATTCAGTTTGTAATCGCATACAGCTAGGCAGCTAGATGCAAAATAAACCCCTCAACCCTCTTGCTGAAGGGCCATTGAAAATAAGGCCCTCTCTCCTCCTTTAACCTACCCCTGCCTCCCCCCTCCACTCCCCCCTGCCTCCCCCTTCCACCCTACAAAGGTCTTATGACAGGTCAGCTGTTGGTGACATAACAGATGCCGGATCATATGTCAGAAACCTTTGCTGTCTGACTTATTTTCTCTTGTGGCTCAGTAGCGAGGACGGGAGAGAGGGGGGCCACTCGTAACATAACAGAGCGAGAGCAGTGCCCCAGGGGGTGAGGAGGGGATCTGTCAGACCCTGTAAGTGCTGCTGGGGCTGGGGAGGTGGAGGGGGGGCACTCTTTAGGGCAAGAACATCTGACCTCTGTGGGTGGTGCTGTGGGCAGGACAGGAGGACAGGATGGGCCCAGGCAGTCTGCCCCATGCAGTCTGCCATCAGCTTGAATAGACATCTTCATATAGGGATGGGGTGGGGTAAGGTTGTCTTAAAGCTAGAATCCTTAGTTGCTACATCCATTTTTGGACTTATAAATTAATGATACATTTGGCTGTTTCAGCCACACCCGTTGCTGACAGGTGTATAAAACCGAACACACAGCCTTGCAATCTCCATCGACAAACATTGGCAATACTGTAGATTAGCCTTACTGAAGAGATTAGTGACTTTCAACGTGGCACCGTCATAGGATGTTACCTTTCCAACAAGTCAGTCTGTCAAATTTCTGCCCTGCTAGAGCTGCTCCGGTCAACTGTAAGTGCTGTTATTGTGAAGTGGAAACGTCTAGGTGCAGCAACGGCTCAGCCATGAAGTGGTAGGCCACACAAGCTCACAGAACGGGACCACCGAGTGCTGAAGCGCGTAGCGCCTAAAGGTTGTCTGTCCTCGCTTGCAACACTCACTACCGAGTTCCAAACTGCCTCTGGAAGCAACGTCAGCACAAGAACTGTTTGTCGAGAGCTTCATGAAATGGGTTTTAATGGCCGAGCAGCCGCACACAAGCCTAAAATCACCATGCACAATGCCAAGCGTTGGCTGGAGTGGTCTAAAGCGCCATTGGACTCTGGAGCAGTGGAAATGTGTTCTCCGGAGTGATGAATCATGCTTCACCATCTGACCCCTTAGTTCCAGCGAAGGGAAATCTTAACGCTACAGCATACAATGACATTTGGGTTCCCGAATGGCGCAACGCTCTAAGGCACTGCATCTCAGTGCTAGATGCGTCACTACAGACCCTGGTTCAATCCCAGGCTGTATCACTACTGGCCGTGATCAGGAGTTCCATAGGGCGGCGCACAATTGGCCCATCGTCGTTCGGGTTAGGGGAGGGTTTGGCCAGGGTAGGCCTCATTGTAAATAAGAATTTGTTCTTAACTGACTTGCCTAGTTAAATAAAGGTTAAATAAAATAACACAAATTCTAGATAATTCTGTGCTTCCAACTTTGTGGCAACAGTTTGGGGAAGGCCCTTTCCTGTTTCAGCATGACAATGCCCCAGTGCACAAATCAAGGTTCATACAGAAAAGGTTTGTTGATATCGGTGTGGAAGAACTTAACTGGCCTGCACAGAGCCCTGACCTCAACCCCATCGAACACCTTTGGGATGAATTGGAACGCTGATTGTGAGCCAGGCCTAATCGCCCAACATCAGTGCCAGACCTCACTAATGCTCTTGTGGCTGAATGGAAGCCAGTCCCCGCAGCAAAATTCCAACTAGTGGAGACTGGTGGGAGGAGCTATAAGAGGAAGAGCTCATTCTAATGGTTGGAATGGAATTACTGCAACGAAGCCAAACATGTGGTTTCCATGTGTTTGATACCGTTCCATTTATTCCATTCCATTAAATACAATGAGCCCGTCTTCACATATCTCCTCCCACCAGCCTCCACTGGTTCCAACCTCTACTGGAAAGCCTTCCCAGAAGAGTGGAGGCTGTTAAAGCAGAAAATGGGGGACCAGCTCCATATTGATGCCCATGATTTTGGAACGAGATGTTCGACGAGCAGGTGTCCACATACTTTTGGTCATGTAGTGTATCAGAAGGTATGCTGCTGCCCTCTGTTGGTTTCATTGATTCAGTCAAGAGAGATTAAGACGAGCACATTTCTAGATTAGAATCGTTGTTGTTTCCTACGCCCACTGGGGGGCACTATAAGACTAACCCTGCACTCTCTTTCATATAAAAAGGCTCTAAAGAGGCACTCCTCTCTCCTCAAGCTATGGAGAGGTAGTTGCTTTATGAAATGTGTAGGGTATAAGTGACCCTCAAATGCACACGCACACACAGACACACAGACACACACACACACACACACTCACATACACAGACACATACACATACACATACACACACACACTCCTCCTCCGTCTCTCAGGTTCTATATTTTTATTTATTTATTTTTTTTATTTCACCTTTATTTAACCAGGTAGGTCAGTTGAGAACAAGTTCTCATTTGCAACTGCGACCTGGCGCAGGCAGAATTGGCCCTCTCCTTTACAGTCAGCAACAACCAGAGAGAAGGACGGTTATACCTGTCTGTGCCAAGGTGACTCAGTGCAGATGTCCCATGCAGTGGACTGCTAGCTAGGCAGAGTTTACACGCCACTGCCCCCACAGGGACATTATTACCCTGGTTATTAATGGGACTGATAGCACACTGCCTCTTTGTGCTCTGTCATCTATTTTATCAAAACATTTTAAAGTTTTGTTATTTTATGTTTTCAATCAAGCCAAAACCATGAAGATCAGTCACGAGGGGCTGAGTGACGATATAATAATCTATCATATGACGATATCACCCTCACAGAAGCGTCAGACCAGAGAAATAACATTAGAGAGAGACAGTGAAAACCAAGCCATTATCACCTCTTCCTTACTGTCTATCAGTTGTTTGGAGCCAAACAAGGGGAAATGTGTTGGATCACGCTGTGGTCGGGCCAATCAAAGGCCCTGTGTAGGAGGAGGTGGGGCCAGACGGCAGTGAAAATCCAGAGAACTGTCAAAATCTACAAAGACGTCAATGGGGAAGGAGATGTCCTGAGAAGGGCAGCAATTATTTTGTCATCAGACATCTGAAACATATACACACCCAACAAGTCAGTCACTTTGTTAGCAAACTAATCTCCATCATACATACTTTTTCCACATCTCTCTCTCCATCATGTCATCTCCCCCACCTTACTGTCAGGTGTGTATGTTAACAACCACTCCAGTTCTGTCAGTCAAACATGGAATCTTCAGTGACCACAGACAGTCAGGCCACCTGCTTAACATCCCATCCTAATGACAGCACCCTACACAGGGCAATTTCCCCAATAACTGCCCTGGGATATATATATTTTTTAGACCAGAAGGAAGAGTGCCTCCTACTGGCCCTCCAACAACACTTCCAGCAGCATCTGGTCTTCTATTCAGGGACTGACCAGGACCAACCCTGCTTAGCTTTAGAGGCAAACCAGCAGTGGGATAGATAGATAGATAGGTACTTTACGGGATGCAGGGTGGTATGCTGCTGGAGGTTTCTGGAGTCCCGTTTCACAGATTAAATCACTCAATTTTTCTTAGGTGAGGCACATACAGACATATTGGAGTGGAATCAGTGGATAGCTATTGTAATGTTTTGTACAGTGTACAAAACATTAAGAACACCTTTCTAATAGTTCCACAGGGATACAGGCCCATGTTGGCCCCCACTCTTCTCACAGTGTCAAGATGACTGGATGTCCTTTGGGTGGTGGACCATTCTTGACACACACGGTCATCTGTGTAGATGTAGACCTCTCGTTAAACAGACGTGTGACCTTACACTTTGGTCGCCGGGCCAACACACTGATGTAAGCCCATCAACTAGACATACAGTACTTCTAGTCTACTGGAATACTGAGACCGATGGGCCTGCTGTATAGCCTCTAAAATACTGTATAGTCATTAAGTCTCTCAAAGGCCAGGCTGTTTCATAGGTCTGTTGAGCGTGAAAAACCCAGCAGTATTGCAATTCTTGACACATTCAAACCGGTCCGCCTGGCACCTACTACCATACCCCGATCAAAGGCACTTAAATCTTTTGTCACAATTGTTTCAAGGCTAACCCGTCTCCTCTCCTTCATCTACACTGGTTGAAGTGGATTTAACAAGAGGGATCATTCCTTTCACCTGGATTCACCGGTTCAGTGTATGTCATGGAAAACACAGGTGTTCATAATGTTTTGTACACTCAATGTACAGATGGATGAATGAATAGATAGATACATAGATTCATGTTTAGATTGATGCCTGTGCTGTTGCCGGGCAGCAGAGTGACTCCTGTCCAAACATGACTGTGTTGTTCAGGCATTCCACAGACAAAACGGCTACTGTTTCTTCACACTCTTTATTTAGCCCACTACATTATGGCAGCTACACACACACACACACACACACACACACACACACACACACACACACACACACACACACACACACACACACACACACACACACACACACACACACACACACACACACACACACACACACACACACACACACACACACGCCTAGTAGTACCAGCTAAGTAATGTCTGGTCAAAAATATGGAACTACCACCGATCCGAAACACACACCGAAACACACACACTCAAGCTCACATGCAGACAGCCCCCACTCACAATCTGGAATCCCTCTCTCCGTGAACACCACACACAGTGAAACAAACTCTTTGTCAAGCCTCATTGCCCCTCATTTTCAGAGGCATGTTCTAACAATGTATATTTCCTTGCCATGGTTCTGTCTTACACATATTACTATGGAGCGCCAGTGTACACACTGTCACAAATGGTGTTCTAGGCTCCATCAGATCCAATTAAGAGGCGCTCAGTTAATCTGTGTTTAGAACATAGCTATGCTCAGTGACATCATGCAGCCCTGTTGGACAGGTCTATTGAACATTATTGTTGACTCTAGTGAGGGTCTGTTTTCTGTTGTACTATCCAACACAGGTTATTAGGAAGTTAATTATGTATACGCATGTACATTCAATCCAGTTAAAACATGTAGGACAGGACTCACAATTGAATATTACTGATTGCTGTGTTTCCTCAGACCACCACAAGGGGGCAATGTTCAGGTCTTCAGCAAAGTAAATTAGTTTGGATTGTGTGTGTGCTGTACGTGTACATGTTTAAGAAAAGTGTGTGAGTTTGTGTGACCAAGTCTGTCTGTGTGTGTGTGTATGTGTGTGTGTGCATGTGAGTGTGCGTGCGCGTGTGCATGTGTATGTCTGTGTCTGACTACGATGTAAGGGTTCTGGGATATGGATTATCTTGCCCTGGGCCGTATTCAGAAAGGCCAACCAAGCGCGAGGTCGAGAGGAGAAAGGCTTTATTGTTATGGTCCAGAAGAGTGTCAGAGGTGCCTCAGAAAATAGATTCACTCACAGGGGGCTTAGGAGAAACACGGTCGGGGCAACCACCCCGCAGACCGTGAAGGCGGTCAAGCTCTTATAACGGCGGTCAAAGGGTTAAAGGGGTTTATTACATCAAAATGTCATAAGCATTCACACAGTGATATTGAAATGTCATAGGCATTCACACTGTCATAAGAATTCATTTCACACTAATATTATAGTATCTTAAGCACACCCGGATATTACAGCGCTCATTGAAAATCAGCCATAGGCAAAATGGAGGCTATCGCTCAAGAACAAACATTGAACCAAACTCTCTGAGAGCCAGATCAAACTGGGTGAAAACAAACCGGGTCAAACCTCCCAGAAGTACTTACATGTGGACAGAGTAGACAGAGTGCGGTGGTCCACACTTCTCTCCCTCTCCCTTTCCCTCTCCCTCTCCCTTTCCCTCACACGACCCACCCTGACATCTGGTTTTACTCTCTGTGGGGATTCGAGGCCAGACAGCCAGCTAGCAACAGCAGTAGTAACAGCCACCATTCAACAAGCGTTTCCTCTAGCGTGATTTACTCGAGAGATACTGTGAACATAAAAACGGACAAAGCACTGCCTCCAAAAATGGGAGCGTTATGGGCAATGACTCGCTTGGCCCTAAACCCCCTCTGGGCCTTGAGGGCCAGGCATAGACCAGGGGAGAACGACTGCTCCCTCTCATTGAACCCACGGAAGTTCAAGGCCGACCACGGTTCTGCAGGCATTGTTTTCAGAAAACAGGATCCCCCATTATAGTGAATAGAAAAATGGCAATCTTCGTGATCAGTCTTTGTGTAAATATATTGTTTTCAAAAACAATGTTTCATGGTACAAATAATCGCTTCTAATATACCAGATGTATGTCCTTGAACTGATTAAAAATAATTTGCACACAGAAGTTTTAAGGATAATTTAGTTGCTAATGGCAGCCTGCAGTACCCCGGACGGCCTTCAACTTGAGTTGCAAAATCACTTCCTGGAGTAGCTCAAACTGCGCATGTTATGTCACTATGAGTTGAGATTTCACATAGGAATGAATGGTGTCACGTAATCGATGGCTTTGTCCATTCATATATACAGTCATTGGCATAGACCAGGGGTTAGCCTAGCTGACTCCCCCCTCAGTTCTGCTGCCCTCTTTATGGGCTCTCCCAGGTGCTCAGGGCCTGTGATTTATGGGGCTCCATCTGGTGCTGTGGGTGCACTGTTGACGCTCAGGATGTTTAGTTCAAGATGGGGTCCTTGTGCTGCAACTCTTGCTGGCCTCAGGGGAGAGATTTAGGGAAAGTGGGGGGTGTAGTTGTGGTCAGGGTTTGTGTGGGGTATGATTGTGACCTCCAGACACACTCCTGAAAATCACCTGAGGGACTATGAGGGTTCTAAGTCATGTTGGTGTTCAGTGTCTGATTGTATTTGATTTCTCCCCAGTGAATGCACAGTCTGTGATTGTGGAGTGTCTGTGGAATGACTATGTTAAAAGTATCAGTTAGAAAATTGCTTCCAGGGTTTGAATGTTTTCTTCAGAGGAGTCCTTGGCCTCCATTGTGCAGACAGACACAATGGGGACACTGCAACCTCAGTGAAACTTTACTTTCATTCTCGTTTTAAAATACAGTGTGACTCAGAAATCACAACTCAGTACTCTACTCTGGTAACTAATGGGTAACTAACAGGTAACTAACGGGTAACTAATGGGTAACTAATGGGTAACTAACAGGCAACTAATAGGTAACTAACAGGTATTTAATAGGTAACCAACAGTTAACTAACAGGTAACTAACAGGTAACTAACAGGTAACTAACCGGTAACTAACAGGTAACTAACAAATAACTAACAGGTAACTAACAAGTAACTAATAGGTAACTAACAGGTAACTAACAGGTAACTAACAGGTAACTAACATGTAACTAACGGATAACTAATGGGTAACTAACGGGTAACTGACAGGAAACTAATGGCTAACTAATGGCTAACTAAAGGCTAACCAACAGGTAACTAACATCTATCTAACATGTAACAAATAGGTAACTAACGGGCAACTAACATGTAACTAATAGGTAACTAACAGGAAACTAACATGTAACTAACATGTAACTAAGAGGTAACTACTGGGTAACTAACAGGTACATAATAGGTAACTAACAGGTAACTAACAGGTAACTGAGGAATTGAGAGTCATAGATAAACAACAACACAGCGTTCCACCCTGGATACTCCCTGTGATGCTGCTGGTTCTCGTAAATGAGCAGAATCCCTATTTAAATACTGTGTGGGAGTACAATTGTATGAATCGCAGAGGGAGAGTTGTTCATGGAGGGAGAGTTGTCCTGCTTTCATTTGATGCCAGGGTATTTCCTCCTCTGTTTCGGTGGAGCAACAATGGTATTTAGGAATCAGCAGTACAAGGGAGAAGTGAAATTGAGAATGATCTGTTCTTCTGGTTAGGAGAGTGGACTGACTTCTGACCCAATTGGAAAACACTGACACCGTGGAGTGATGTACCTCACCTAAAATTGCCAGTTCATCTCCAGGTCTTAACATCGAAAATGTGTGATTTCTTGTCATGCTGGTAACAGAACAAATAGTGTATGGCATTATGAGCATGTGGTATGAGCAGGAATGGAGGCACAAGCCAGCCGGGCCAGTAGACCGCGGTTTTTACTAGCCTGGGTAACATTTGGGTCCAAAATCTGTGGCATGCGATGTGTGAAAAGTGTATCTTTCCCTGGCCTTTTGGGCTAGTTTGACATATTTCTACTAGATCAGTCTGGAAAATGTAGCTCTACACTCCCCTTACAGTGCTTTAATTGTTTTATTTAATTTTCCAAAGACTAGCTTTATTTCCATCCCAGGGTATGAGTATCATTCAGTGTATACTGCAGTGCAGTCTTCTGAGTGGATTCTATCATTTATTTTTATGTACCTAGGCAAGTCAGTTAATAACAAATTCTTATTTACAATGACAGCCTAGGAACAGTGGGTTAACTGCCTTGTTCAGGGGCAGAACAACAGATTTGTAACTTCTCAGCAACCTTTCAATTACAGGACCAACGCTCTAACCACTCGGCTACCTGCCGCCCCGGGTTGTGTTCCGGTGATTTATCATGGTGACATTCTGGTGATTCTTGAACAATAGTGTTAATGTGTCCAACTTGCCCGTCAAGTGAAATGTTAGGCCTTGTTCATGATAAATTATACATATGACATTGATCTCTTCTCCAGAGTGCGCCATTGTTGAGTACCAGTCTCGACCGTTGCACCCGACAGAGTCTGCTGCCAGCTCTACTTGTTTTATTTTATTTTCCACATTCTTCGGCTTGTGGTTTCACCCCAACACACACACACAAACACACACACAAAAACACAGACACACACACACACACGCACAAAAACACAGACACACACACACGCGCACAAAAACACAGACACACACACACACACGCACAAAAACACAGACACACACACACACATACACGCACAAAAACACAGACACACACACACACGCACACACACGCACACAGACACACACACACACACACACGCACAAAAACACAGACACACACACACACACGCACAGACATGGACACATACACAAAAATAGCAAGATAATCCATATCCCAGAACCCCTACATCGCAGTCACACATACACTAACATGCAAACACATACACGCTGATTGATGAACATTCATCAAACCTGTACTTTTCAAAACTTTGGCAGCATTAACATATACTGAGAGAATGTGGGAATGTGACCTTCTCAGGAACCCTTGACCCCAAAGTAGAACCACATTGGAACCAGACAGCAAGACAAGCTATGAGGGGAGGGAGAGAAAGATTAACATAAAACTGAAAACCTTGACCTGGCCTGACCGCAGTGTTATACCAGTCTTCAGGTGTACTTTAGAGTTGGCCTCATTAAATGTAATCCACTTGATAAGCTCTTAGGGGTTTAAAGTGCTACCCAAGGATGTATATGAGTATTGTTCTACACTTCCTGTGTACCTTCCGGAACATCCTTTTTAGTAAAGGTGTTTTGTTGTCCTTTAGATAAGCAGCCATGATGTTATATAAGTGCTAAAAACCAAATTTAGATAAGAAGCCATGATGTTATATAAGTGCTAAAAACTAAATAACATCATCATCACTTTCATCAACTTTGTTTTTCAGATTCTCATGTTTTCCATTTTTTACATCTGCCACTTGATTGGTCCTCATTTTTCCATCTGCCACTTGATTGGTCCTCATTCGTTCTTATTCAGGTCCGGAAAAAAGGGTTTTCGTCACCGGGGAAATCTGGTACGCCTCTGCTCCTCTCACTGCTAATTAACGTGTGAACTAATTGCGACGCTAACTTTAGCCTAGCGCCAGCCTAGTTCCATCTGTCCGCTCTGTAAAAAGGATGTTGAGGGAGCTAGCCTATCAGTGACACGGTATCTGTTTTTAGAATGTTCTAGATAGTTCTATTGCCAGGGGAACTGGTTATAGTGGGTCTTCTCCTAGTTGAACTCAATCTGTGTGAGTTGGAAGAATGTACACTGAAGGGGGAGAGCGAGACACACCACTTGCACAGATATATGAGAAATCCCACGAACGGTTGAATTCCATACAGAAACCTCACTTTTTCCTATTCCCTTCGGTCTGATTGTATTTTTCAAGCCAATCAGCAAATGAACCTCATTCTTCAAACTTCCAAGAAAAAGTGGGGAATATTTAAAACGCCTCAGCGTTGCAAATTGTAAACAGTGCAGTAATGTAGCCAATAAGAGCCACATTTCACATTCACCCAGACACCTAATGTCTAGATTTACACACGTGTCCCTGTCTCATCGTGAATGGAATGGCATTAAACACGAGTCTCTTTGTGACAGACAGTAGTCAAAGTTGGTCTGAGGTGATCTAGCCCCGGGGAAGTCTGTGACCCAGCCTGCCCGACGTCCCTCTCTCCTGACTGGGATGATGGAAAAAGCAGAGCCCCCTCCCCTGGCCCCCTCTGGTGCTGAGAGGGGCTTGACAGCCAGAGCTTGGAGGGACGGGAGAGGGCGGGAGGGAGGGTTTGGGGGTTTGGGGGGGTTCCCTCAAATTGTGGATAATGGGAAATGCAGATGACATGAAAGGGTAGGAGAGGGAGGGAGGGAGGGAGGGAGGGAGGGAGGGAGGGAGGGAGGGAGAGTGGACGGGTGGGTACAGGTCAGGTTGAGGATAGTATATCAGATATATGGATTGAAGAGAGGGGGTCAGTGGGGGAGGGAGAGGATGGGAAGAGGGGGTGAGTAGCGTCCACTAGCACTCTACTTTTAAATCACTAACTGTATTCATGTTAACATGCAGAAGGCAGTGTCACAGGAGATTCTGATCTGAGGTAGCACTCTGCTGGGAGGTTTTCAGAGCAGGTATACATTTAGAGTCTCCCACAGCAGCACTGTTGGACACTATAGCTCATACTGTAGAACTGAAAGAGTGGTCACTATAGCTCATACTGTAGAACTAAAGGAGTGGTCACTATAGCTCATACTGTAGATCTAAAGGAGTGGTCACTATAGCTCATATTGTAGAACTGAAGGAGTGGTCACTATAGCTCATACTGTAGAACTAAAGGAGTGGTCACTATAGCTCATACTGTAGAACTAAAGGAGTGGTCACTATAGCTCATACTGTAGAACTAAAGGAGTGGTCACTATAGCTCATACTGTAGAACTAAAGGAGTGGTCACTATAGCTCATATTGTAGAACTGAAGGAGTGGTCACTATAGCTCATACTGTAGAACTAAAGGAGTGGTCACTATAGCTCATAACGTACAACTAAAGGAGTGGTCACTATAGCTCATACTGTAGAACTAAACGATTGGTCACTATAGCTCATACTGTAGAACTAAAGGAGTGGTCACTATAGCTCATACTGTAGAACTAAAGGAGTGGTCACTATAGCTCATACTGTAGAACTAAAGGAGTGGTCACTGTTGCTCACCGGCCTGTTGCTCCAGATAAACTCATCTGTGGCCTCTCACGACCAGGGAGAGTGTGTAAAAAATAGGAGGATATGATAGAAGAGACAAAAGGGACGAAGGAGAGCGGGTTAGAAAAGAGGAGAACAGAGGAGAGGGATGGGTACTTCTCATGGGAATCTGTATCACTTCTCTGTCTGTATCACTTTCCCGTTGTAACTGGAGATTGTGATGGTGATGACATCATCATCTGTGGACAATGCTTGTCACCAGCTGATGATGTAAGACACAGTGTATGAAAGGAAGGGGGCTGGGGCGGCAAGCATGTATCCCAAGACACCAACAGTGATCTGAGGATTAGATATTACTTTATTACCGAATGTTCTGTTTGGAGGTTTGATGGATTATCAAACACTTATGGAAGAACACCTGCCCACACACACACGCCCCCACCCCTCTCACATACACTGACCCATAATTTACACCAACTTCAACCCTAACCCTGACACCATATTTCAAAAGTTTAGCACTGTTGATGAAATCACTTTATCATATTTTCACCCTCTGTGACAGTATTGACATTGGAAAGTGTCGACGTGTTGCTATACCTTTCAAGTTAGATTTAAAACAGAAAAGGATACTTATTATTGTTGAAGCGCCATAGAGAGTGGATTTACAGCATGTTGTGCCTTTGGCCTCCTGTTCCAATAGCAACCACCTCCCATGAAACACAATATTCACAGACATATTTTTCCACCAACACCACCGGTATGTGGAGACAATAGTGGCGCTACAGGAAGATCAACTATGCCATCCTTTCACTACCACTGGGCTGAAAATAAGTTCATTTAGTTATTGACCTATGCACCCCCCGACAAGGAAAATCATAACGGAAAACGGTCTGAAGATTGTCGTATATGGGCTGTATATGGTGATGACAGGGGCAAGGTATCTGCTTCCTGTGTCGATCAGATAGGAGCCGTTTTCTCTCTTTCTGCTCCACTGAGTGTGAGATAAACATAGGAGAAGAGAACTGGGTTCAGTTGTATTACTGTTTGTTACAGACACCTGGGGAATATGGGAGTAAAAGAGGATACGATAGAGTTTCTGTTCATCAGTTGAACTTCAGGCACAACAATCTGAATTTAACATCCAGAGACAAATAAATATGTCAGTCCTGTTGACTTGAGTAGGCTTATAGCTTTATCAAAGACCCCCTCATGGATGAGCATTTAAAGGGATAGGCCCAGTTATGTCACACCGTGTCAGTCCTATTAACAAGCCGGATGATAACAAACACTGATATCTTATGCAGGGTGTACACCATTACCTGTCTATAAACACTCCAGTCCTATTAGGATAATATAACTATCCTTAACCATAAAAATGCTATGGTAATAACTCTTTATATGTATGGCCCATACACGTGGCATTTCACCCTTGCTCGGTTGCCACCCTATCTGCAGGCAGGTAGCGGGTAGTATACAGCTGGTGAAATAAGTATTGAACACGTCACCATTTTTCTCAGTAAATATATTTCCAAAGGAGCTATTGACATGAAAGTTTCACCAGATGTTGGTAACAAACCAAGTAATCCATACATAAAAAGAAACCAAAACAAATAAGTTCAGAAATTAAGTTATGTGTAATAATGAGAAATGACACAGGGAAAAAGTATTGAACACATGAAGAAAGGGAGGTTCAAAAAGTCATGGAAAGCCAAGACAACAGCTGAAAACTATCAGTAATTAAAAAGCAATCCAGCCCCCTGTCAGTGCAAATTAATATCAGCTTGTTTAGTCCCAATTGATGGCCTACAAAAAGGTCTCATTGCCAAGGTGTCACACAAGACACATCTCATGATGGGTAAAAGCAAAGAGCTGTCTCAAGACCTTCGCAACCTAATTGTTGCAAAACATAATGATGGCATTGGTTATAGGCGCATTTCTAAGCTTCTGAATGTTCCAGTGAGCACTGTTGGGGCCATAATACGGAAGTGGAAAGACAATCATTTCACCATAAATTTGCCTCGACCAGGTGCTCCTCGTAAGATTTCTGACAGAGGAGTGAAAAGAATAATCAGAAGAGTTGTCCAAGAGCCAAGGACCACTTGTGGAGAGCTTCAAAAAGACCTGCAATTAGCAGGTACTGTTGTCTCAAAGAAAACATTAGTAATGTAATGCACTCCACCGCCATGGCCTGTATGCACGCTCACCACGCAAGACTCCATTGCTGAAAAAAAAGCATGTTGAAGCTCGTTTAAAGTTTGCTGCACAACATTTGGAAAAGCCAGTGAAATACTGGGAGAATATAGTGTGGTCAGATGAGAGCAAAATTGAACTGTTTGGATGTCATAATACACACCATGTTTGGAGGAGAAATGGCACTGCACATCACCCTAAAAACACCATACCAACAGTGAAGTTTGGAGGTGGGAACATCATGGTGTGGGGCTGCTTTTCAGCAAATGGTACTGGCAAAATTCACATAATTAAAGGAAGGATGAATGGGCAAATTTACGAGGAGCACCTGGTCGAGGCAAATTTATGGTGAAATGATTGTCTTTCCACTTCCGTATTATGGCCCCAACAGTGCTCACTGGAACATTCAGAAGCTTAGAAATGCGCCTATAACCAATGCCATCATTATGTTTTGCAACAATTAGGTTGCGAATGTCTTGAGACAGCTCTTTGCTTTTACCCATCATGAGATGTGTCTTGTGTGACACCTTGGCAATGAGACCTTTTTGTAGGCCATCAGTTGGGACTGAACCAGCTGATATTAATTTGCACTGACAGGGGGCTGGATTGCTTTTTAGTTACTGATAGTTTTCAGCTGTTGTCTTGGCTTTCCATGACTTTTTGAACCTCCCTTTCTTCATGTGTTCAATACGTTTTCCCTGTGTCATTTCCCATTATTACACATAACTTAATTTCTGAACTTATTTGTTTTGGTTTCTTTGTATGTATGGATTACTTGGGTTGTTACCAACATCTGGTGAAAATTTCATGTCAATAGCACCTTTGGAAATATATTTACTGAGAAAAATGGTGACGTGTTCAATACATATTTCACCCGCTGTATGTACCAGTAGTCATCAGAGATGGCGTTACACGCCCTCTAAGGCATTTCCTGTGGTGTTTCATGCTCTCTCTCTCTCTCTCAGTTTTTTTCAATTGCTAACAGGCATTGGTCAAAACTGAAGAACCAAACTGTGAATCATTTTTCATTGCTTTCACACAAAATGCATTCAATGACCACAATCTCTCCAATCCATGAATGCTTTTCCTATTCATACTCCACCACCTGCAAAACGATATATTTGCAGCACATGTTTTCAAATGCTAACACACTGTTTCCCAAACTAAACTGTTAAAAACACATTCAAAACAGAATGACTGTCACACCCTGATCTGTTTCACCTCTCTTTGTGATTGTCTCCACCCCCTCCAGGTTTCGCCCATCTTCCTCATTATCCCCAGTGTATTTATCCCTGTGTTCTATGTTTGGCTGTTGCCAGTTTGTTTTGTTCATCAAGCCTACCAGCGTTTTCCCCCTTTACTCCTGTCTCTCTAAAGTGTCTGCTTTCTTGGTTTCCCGGTTTAGACCTTTGTATAATAAACATTTGTTATTCCAACGTTGGGTAGGCTGGGTGCTGATAATGTTGGCAAATGTCGTGCATTTCTGCAGTAACCAGATTGAAACAGGCAGAAAATCTCAGCAGAATATTTAATCACTCCAAACACACCTGATTGCAATTTAAGCTGAAAGCCTACCCAAGTGTCCTGTTTTTAGTCTCGTTACCAAACAGACAAAAGAGGACTGCTTCGGAATGATTTTGTTTGGAAACTTGGATAAAGGAAGACAGGTTGGTGGGGAAAGAAGAGTGGCAGGGAGAGGGAGAATGAGTGGAGGACAAAGGAGAGGAAGACCAAGAGAGCTGGTCTCTGATGAAATAAGGGTCACAGTTATTGACCATGTTGTAAACCATGGTCTCTCTTTGAGAGAGGCCGGTTTAAGGGTGCAACCAAATCTGCAGCGTTCAAAAGTTGCATCAATAGTACGGATTTTCCGGCAAAACAACAGGTGAAATGTGCATCCTTCAATGATAATTGAACTACATATTACAGTACAATACAGTATGTTCACATTTTTACATGTACTGACATTTTGAAATATATTGATTGTTTTGTGTTTTTCAGTAGGATCCACAAAGGTTGCCTCCAACAGGAGGGAAGGCAGAATATTATCAGATGCGCAGGAAATTGCCATTGTTGACACGGTAATTGGCAACAATGCAATAAAACTGCAGGAAATTCTGGACAGAGTGATGGCAGACAATATCCCTTTCAGGAATGTGAATACGGTCAGCACAATGACAAGTCCTAGATGAGAGTAATGGAGATGGAAGCCTGGCAAACTGCACATAATGTACATTCATCTTTGTGGATGAAGCTGGATTCAACCTGGCAAAAACACGCCGCAGGGGAAGAAATGTGATTGGTCAGAGAGAAACCGTGGATATCCCAGGTCAGAGAGGAGCTAACATCACAATGTGTGCAGCACTGTCCAATGATGGTTTGCTGTTACACAAACCACTCATTGGCCCCTACAATACAGAGAGGCTCATTTATTTTCTGGATGACCTGCATAATGGACTTGTGCCAGTGGAGGAGAGAGGGGCAAGAAACTCCCCTACCTTCGTTGTTGTGTGGGATAATGTGGCATTTCACCACTCTGCTGCAGTCACAGACTGGTTTGTTGCACATCCCAGGATGTCAGTACTATTCCTGCCTCCATATTCCCCCTTCCTAAACCCCTTAGAGGAGTTTTTCTCTGCGTGGAGGTGGAAGGTTTATGACCCAGATGTCCTTACTGGATGCCATGAATGCAGGGTGTGGAGACACTTCTCCTGAAGACTGCCAGAGTTGGATTAGACATTCCAGAAGATACTTTCCAAGATGCATCGCCAGAGACGATATAAGATGTGATGTTGATGAGAACTTGTGGCCAAATGCAGCAGAGAGGGAGAACTAGAACCCTCACAGTGCTGTACAGTATGAGTGATTAGATTATACTATACTTGTTGATGTTTTTTTGTAATTATTATTGCAGCACTGGAATTTCAGGAAATAGTTTTTTGTTTAAACTTCTAATTTTTCACGAGTAAATTACTATATGCAAAGATATATTGAAGCAAATTGTTGCGTTTCTGAATCATTCTTGTTACATATACTTTAGTACAGTCAATAAAGCTCCTATAATAAAATACTGATTTAAATGAAAAATCATTCCTTACTAGCCTCTCTCTCTGACGGCTCTCTCTGTATCAGACGTTGATCTCACAAAGGCCCTCTCTCTCTCACTGAAAGGGTCTCGCTGAAAGCGTTGGGCTCCCAGTGTTTCTGAGCCGATGGTGGAGATAAGCTTCGTTTGTGTGTGTGTGTGAACCACAAATGCTATAGATCCCACAGCCCATGGCTATACAGTCTGGCAGCTGTGTGTGTGTGTGTGTGTGTGTGTGTGTGTGTGTGTGTGTGTGTGTGTGTGTGTGTGTGTGTGTGTGTGTGTGTGTGTGTGTGTGTGTGTGTGTGTGTGTGTGTATAATGTGCATCTTAACCCACCCATTTCACCACAACCACAACTACACCAGTAAGCACAGGCACACACGCAAAGCACACACACACAAGAACACACACACACACACACACACACACTTACATAATGGTTGTATGGAGTCAGGACTAATTGTTGTATGGAGTCAGGACTAAGCTTCACAGACTTTAGGGTTTCATAGCGTCGCTGCATTACCACACTTCACTTCACCCATAAATCTCTGTGTCTCTCAGACAACACGTCATGAATCTCTGTGTCTCTCAGACAACACGTCATGAATCTCTCTCTCTCAGACGACACATCATGAATCTCTGTGTCTCTCAGACAACACGTCATGTGTCTAACTGTAATGGGCTCATTAGAAATGATCAGATGTGGTCCTTATCCCCACTATGTAACAGTAGTTGGCTTAACACCCCGAGTTGTTAATGCTTTTTAAACCCAACATTCAATTATTCACATCTTGCCTTAATTACTGTTTATTGTATCCATCCAGATACAGCTTAAAGCTGTTTCAAAAGCCTACTACACCGTAAAGGTTTATTTCAGCTAAGGAGTAGACCTAAATCTGTACCTACGGTATCTTGAGAAAGTATTCATACCCCTTAACTTATTCAACATTTTGTTGTGATACAGCCTGAATTCAAAATAGATCAAATATATGTTTTTCTCACCCATCTACACACAATACCCCATAATGACAAAGTGAAAACATGTTTTTTGAAATGTTTTCTACATGTATTGAAAATGAAATACAGAAATATCTAATTTACATAAGTATTCACACCCCTGAGTCAATACAAGTTAGAACCACCTGGCAGTGGTTACACCTGTGAGTCTTTCTGGGTAAGTCTCTAAGAGCTTTGCACAACTGGATTGCACAATATTTCCACATTATTCTTAAAAAATTCTTCAAGGTCTGTCAAGTTGGTTGCTGATCATTGCTAGACAGCCATTTTCAAGTCTTGCCATAGATTTCCAAGTCAATTTAAGTCAAAACCGTCACTATGTCACTTAGGAACTATACATTTTAGTACGCAACTCCAGTGTATATTTGGCCTTTTTTTTTTTTTTTTTTGTATTTATGTAACCTTTATTTAATTAGGTAAGTCAGTTAAGAACAAATTATTATTTACAATGATGAATTTGTCTACCAGTGTCTGTTGGAAAGCAGACTGAACCAGGTTTTCCTCTAGGATTTGGCCTGTGCTTAGCTCTATTCTTTTTATCCTAAAAATCTCCCTAGGCATTTCCAATGACAAGCATACCCATAACATGATGCAGCCACCACCGTGCTTGAAAATATGAAGAGTGGTACTCAGTGATGTCTTGTGTTGGATTTGCCCCAAACATAACGCTTTGAATTTAGGACATAAAGTTAATTGCTTTGCCCTATTTTTTGCGTTTTTACTTAGGTGCCTTATTACAAACATGTTTTTGAATATTTTTATTCTGTACAGTCTTCCTTCTTTTCACTCCGTCATTTAGGTTAGTATTGTGGAGTAACTACAATGTTGTTGATCCATCCTCACTTGGCCTCATGGTGAAATCCCTGAGCGGTTTCCTTCCTCTCTTGTGACTGAGTTAGGAAGGACGCCTGTATCTTTGTAGTGACTGGGTGTATTGACACACCATCCAAAGTGTCTTTAATAACTTCACCATGATCAAAGGGGTGCTTTTTAAAAGTTTATATACAGTGGAAGAAAAAGTATGTAAACCCTTTGGAATTATCTGGATTTATGCATAAATTGGTCATAACATTTGATCTGATCTTCATTTAAGTCACAACAATAGACAAACACAGTCTGCTTAAACTAATAACACACAAACAATTATACGTTTTCATGTCTTTATTGAACACACCTTGTAAACATTCATAATGCAGGGTGGGAAAAGTATGTGAACCCTTGGATTTAATAACTGGTTGACGCTCCTTTGGCAACAATAACCTCAACCAAACGTTTTCTGTAGTTGCGGATCAACTTCTGTTGAGCTTCAATTGGCAGACAGATAGCCTTACATTCTCCTGCAAAATGTCTTGATAAACCTGGGAATTCATTTTTCAGTTGATGATAGAAAGCTGTCCAGGCCCTGAGGCAGAAAAGCATCCCCAAACTGTAATGCCTCCGTCACCATACTTTACAGTTTGGGTGAGGTTTTGATGTTGGTGTGCTGTGCCTTTTTTTCTGCACACATAGTGTTGTGTGATCCTTCTAAACAACTCAGCTTTCGTTTAATCTGTCCACAGAATATTTAGCGAGTAGCGCTGTAGAAGATCCAGGAGCTCTTTTGCGAACTTCAGACGCGCAGCAATGTTTTTTTAGGACAGCAGAGGCTTCTTCTGTGGTGTCCTCCCATGAACACCATTCTTGTTAAGTGTTTTACGTATTGTATACTCATCAACAGAGATGTTAGCATGTTCCAGAGATTTCTGTAAGTCTTTAGCTGACACATTAGCTGAACTTTCTCCATTTATAGACAATTTGTCTTACCGTGGACTGATGAACATTAAGGCTTTTAGAGATAATTTTGTAAACCTTTCCAGCTTTATGCAAGTCAAAAATTCTTAATCTTAGGTCTTCTGAGGCATGGTTCACATCAGGCAATGCTTCTTGTGAATAGCAAACTTACATTTTTTATAGGGCAGGGCAGCTCTAACCAACATCTCCAATATCATTGATTGGACTCCAGGTTAGCTTACTCCTGACTCCAATTAGCTTTTGGAGAAGTTATTAGGGTTCACATACTTTTTCCAACCTACACTGTGAATTTTTAAATTATGTAGTCAATATAGACAAGAATAATACAATAAATTGTGTGTTATTAGTTTAAGCACACTGTGTTTTTCCATTGTTGTGACTTGTGAGATGAAGATCAGATCAAATGTTATCACCAATTTATGCAGAAATCCAGGTAATTCCAAAGGGTCCACATACTTTGTCTTGCCACTGTACACCAATAGGTGCCCTTCTTTGTGAGGCATTGGAAAACCTCCCTGGTCTTTGTGTTGAATCTGTGTTTGAAATTCACTGCTCAACTGAGGGGCCTTACAGATAATTGTATGTGTGGGGTACAGAAATTAGGTAGTCATTCAAAAATCATATTAAACACTATTATTGCACACAGAGTGGGTCTATGGAACTTATCATGTGACTTGTTAAGCAAATTTCTACTCCTGAACTTATTTAGACTTGCCATAACAAAGGGTTTGAATACTTATTGACTGAAGACATTTCAGCTTTTCATTTTTTATTAATTTGTACAAATTTATGAAAATATAATTCCACTTTGACATTATGGGGTATTTAATCAGTTTTAAATTCAGGCTGTAACACAACAAAATGTGGAAAAAGTCAAGGGGTGTGAATACTTTCTCAAGGCACTGTAAATGACCTAAACGGTGATAATCATGTGTAACTGTCAGACTTTTCTTCCAGCATGGCCTGGGTAATGCTATTGAATGAAAGGCAGTGTGCATTATGGAACAACAACAGTAGACGTATCATTCTGTTCTTAGTTATACTGACATGTTCTTAAGTTCCGGCTTGTTGACAACCTGCACGACACTCTTAGAAAATAGGAGAACCTGTCACAACTTCAGCCGAAGTTGCTCCCTCCCCTGGGACGGGCTGCCGGAATAGGTCGACATAGCCCCAGTACTAGCCATCACCAATCCACTACTCAGTGTCCGTTTTACCTGTTCCCTTCACACCTGTTTCCCATTTGTCACTAATTGTTTGTGCGTCTTATTCCCTCTGCTCCCTCCTGGTCTCTGTTGGTGATTGTTCTTCTTGTGAGTGTGTGTACGTTTCAATCGTGTTCCCTTGTGTCGGAACCGGCGAGTAGAGTTATATGCTTCCACTACGCCTGCCATTCGCGCAGAGCATCACAGAATCACCGACCCCATATGGAAGCAGCAGGTGGGGCCAGCGCTCCTGCCCAAGTGGAGGAGAGAGTCCAACAACATGAGGATATGTTGCAGCGGCTGGGGGCCGCGATGGACAGAGTGCTGTCCACCATGGAAGGTTGGGGACAGACGGGACCTCCCGTTCCTCCGCCAGCTCCCCCCATGGCTCAGATGATCCCTCTCCCTGTTTCTGGGCAAGGTGGGATACGACTCTCGCTCCCGAGGGATTACGCTGGCGGAGCGACGGAGTGCCAGGGGTTCCTGCTACAGGTGGAATTATACCTGGCCACCATCCACCCGGCGCCCTCGGAATGAGAAAAAGTGTCGGACCTTGTCTCCTGTCTGGATGGGAGGGCCCTGCAGTGGGCCAACGCCATTTGGTTTGAGGGAGGTGCGGCGTTGGACCACTACGAGGAGTTTGACTATCCGCCCGAGGGTAGATCGGCGGGTGAACGCCTATTCCATCTGCGACAGGGGACGAGGAGCGCACAGGAGTTCGCGCTGGATTTCCGGACCCTGCGGCGAGCGCAGGCTGGAATGATCAGGCCTTGATCGACCATTATCGGTGTAGTCTCCGAGAGGACGTCCGTCGGGAGTTGGCCTGCAGGGATGCCACCCTCACCCTGGACCAGCTGGTGGACATGTCCATCAGGCTGGATAACCTGTTGGCCACCCGAGGACGTCCCGATCAGGGTCCGGCAAACCAGCCTGCCAGCCTACCCACTTCTACACCCATGGAGTTGGGAGGGACTGCGCTCAGGGAGACCGGAGGGAGGGTTTTTTCCTGCACCAACTGTGGCCGCCGAGGACACACGGCGAGTCGGTGCTGGACGGACCCTCCTGGGGGTCGAGGTGGCAGGCAGAGCACTGTCAGGCCTTCCCAGGTGAGTCAGCACCAAACTCACCCAGAGCCCTCCGTTGTTCATATGTGTGTGTATGTAGTGTTCCCTGTATGTTCCCCGCATTCCCAGCATAGGGCGCTAGTCGATTCAGGCGCAGCTGGTAATTTCATGGACCGGGCGTTTGCCCGGAGGTTAGGGATCCCTATTGTGTCTCTAAATGTTCCCTTCCCTGTACATGCCTTAGACAGTCGTCCGTTGGGGTCGGGGCTGATCAGGGAAATCACGGCGCCACTAAATATGGTGACGCAGGGGGAGAGAATTGAGCTATATCTCATTGATTCTCCTGCGTTTCCTGTGGTGTTGGTTGGTTAGTCTGTCACGACCCCAAAATTACATGGAAACGGAGATCTCTGGAGGGGTGGTCCCGAGGGTGCTTGGGTAGGTGTGTGGGTGTTTGTGTGGGTGTTTCCGTGGGTGCTACTACGGTGGAGAGTTCAGACCAGGCGCCCACCATCCACATTCCCTCAGAATATGCCGATTTGGCTCTCGCCTTCTGTAAAAGGAAGGCGACTCAATTACCACCTTATCGACGAGAGGATTGTTCGATAAATCTCCTGGTAGACGCTGTCCTTCCTCGGAGTCATGTGTATCCGCGCATGTGGCCCTGGTGCGCAGAGTGCTTGGGAGACTGTTGAAGCATGACCTGTATGTCAAGGCAGAGAAGTGTCTGTTCTTCCAACAATCCGTCTCCTTTTTGGGGTATCGTATTTCCACGTCCGGGGTGGAGATGGAGGTAGACCGCATTTCAGCCGTGCGTAATTGGCCGACTCCCACCACGGTAAAGGAGGTGCAGCGGTTTCTAGGGTTTGCCAACTACTACCGGAGGTTTATCCGGGGTTTCGAGCAGGTAGCAGCTCCCATTACCTCACTACTGAGGGGGGGTCGGTGCGTCTGCGCTGGTCAGCTGGGGCGGATAGGGCTTTCAGTCACCTGAAGGCGTTGTTTACCTCGGCACCGTGTTGGCTCATCCGGACCCCTCTCGGCCATTCATAGTTGAGGTGGACGCATCCGAGGCTGGGATAGGAGCTGTGCTGTCTCAGCGCACAGGTGTGCCACCTAAACTCCGCCCCTGTGCCTTTTTTTCGAAGAAGCTCAGTCCAGCGGAGCGAAACTATGATGTGGGGGACCGAGAGTTGTTAGCTGTCGTGAAAGCTCTGAAGGTGTGGAGGCATTGGCTTGAGGGGGCTAAACACCCTTTTCACATCTGGACTGACCACCGCAATCTGGAGTACATCCGGGCGGCGAGGAGACAGAATCCTCGCCCATTTGTCACTAATTGTTTGTGCGTCTTATTCCCTCTGCTCCCCCCTGGTCTCTGTCGGTGATTGTTCTCCTTGTGAGTGTGTGTACATTTCAATCGTGTTCCCTTGTGTCGGAACCAGCGGGTAGAGTTATATATTAAACGTTTTTTTCCCGCTACCCTCCTGCCTCCCTGCGCCTGCTTCCACTACGCCTGCCATTCGCACGGAGCATCACAGAACCCTTTTTAGTTCCAGGTAGGACCCTTTTGTGTGCCATGTAGAATCGTCTGTGGAAAGGGTTCTACATGGAACTGAAAAGGCTTCTTCAAAGGGTTCTCTTATGGGGATAGCCGAAGAACCCTTTTAGGTTCTATATGGCACCTTTTATAGTGTAGTTACATTATGAGATGAGGTCATGAAGTCACTTAAAAGCAAAGCCCTCTGGTCCATCTAATCCTATACTGTACTCGTTTTGAATTGACAAGTGGTATATATTGATAAATGTGGATGAGAAAGAAACAACAAAAATAACAAAACACTAGACAACTAACTAATGCACTGATATTAACAGGGGAACATAAACATCGGTAAATGCACTGCAGGAAGTGTTTTCTCCAATTCAGGAAGTAATCATTGAGTCCCACGGTCCGACTCATCAGAGTCTCATTTCCCTCTATTATGCAATGCTACCTATTCAGGTTCCAGGGGAAACTAGCTACAGTGTAGTGTCTGTAGCCTTACACTTTGTTGTGGATGACTCAATCCATGCATCATTACACCTTTATGATAGGTTTTTGTCAGAATGTCCTCCATTCCTTGCATTTGGATAGTGATTCCATTGCTTAATTTATTTAGGCCTGTCCACGAGACTGGAATACAATATGGGGTAATATTTCACTGTGGAAACCTCATATTAAAAGAAAATATGTGTTAATCCTTAGTTATGTTAGCATGCTAGCAGCTGACTGTTTGACAATTATAGTAGATAATAGCTGCTGACTTTCTAACTTACAGATTTACCTGCTAGCTGGCTGTTCGCTACAGGTTGAAGTTTGGGCCTATATGACATGTAGCCTGTTAGCTTAGCTCAGACACTTTTCAGCAACAGGACTTTTAGCTTTCTGAGGTAGCAGAGTGGATGTCTAATTGCTAGCCTGCTTGTAGCTTAGCAGTTTTTTTTTACTGTTAGCCCTCTTCTTGGGAGGTTACATCCTGTCGAGAGGGAGGACACAGTACAACAACAAGCTTAGCCGTTGTCTGACTGTTAGCCTGTTACCTGAGTAGGGACTCTATCTAACTGCGTCTCCTTCACAGAGCCTTCTGGTTATTTCCATGGATCCACCTGTCTCCAGTTGACTATGAGGTCATCCCTCGACAGGAAAGATAATATGGAGTTGAAAAGGTTGTGAGGCCAGGTTCTGAGGATTACTCCCTGTGGAGCAATCACATCCTCCACCGTCCAGCCCAGATCCTCCGGAACACATTACCCACTAGCCCAAGCTTCCTCCTGGCTGTCAGCAGAGGGCATGGGACCTAGACCGTAAATCATGTGATGAAGGGGAAGCTTTCCCTTCCTCTTCTTCATCATCTTTGTCCGTGAAGAATGAACCAGAAGGGTCAATGATTTTCTTAGCGCTACACATCTGCGCCTAAGAGAGCATTTGATCCTTCTGATGGGACCCGCTAAATTGTTCTTAGTCCTTAGACCATTATCATACCCTAGGGAGACTATGAATAATGTTGTTCTAAGTGCAATTAATACTTTGGGGTACATTTGATTCAACTGATCTCTCATCCTATAACTTAGGATCAGTAACGTAATACGCCGGGAGTCAGGAAGCAAGTGCAGAAGGGGAGTTTAATAATGAAACAATACAATGCACAAACATGAGCCGCGTACAGAAACGTGAGAGAAAACAATACTACCTAATGACTGATGTCAACTGAGGGCTAAATAAAAAGGGAGTAATCAAGGTGATGATGAAGTCCAGGTGTGCAAAATGATGGGGAGCAGGTGTGCGTAGTCATGGTTGCCAGGACCGGTGGTTAATAGACAGGCGATGTCAAGCGCCGGAGGGAGGGAGCAGGACTAGGCGTGACAGGATCGAAGATCAGTTTTGCCGCATAGATTATAATGAATAAAATGACAGTTACATTTACGTCATTTAGCAGACGCTCTTATCCAGAGCGACTTACAGTTAGTTAGTGCATACATGTTCATACTTTTTTCGTACTGGTCCCCCGTGGGAATCTAACCCACAAACCTGGCGTTGCAAGCGCCATACTCTACCATCTGAGCTACACCGGACTAGGACAGGGAGAGTCTGATCCTAGATCAGCGCTTCTACTCTGAGACGTTTTGTGAATACAGGCCCAAGTTCAATGTTGTGACCCAGTTTCCCACAGCCAGATCAGTGATGATAGACATGCAATTCCCCTCATACCGACACTGTGTTTTCATACCCTCTAGTCTACAATCAGACCACTTGAGTTCAGGAAGTAGGCTAGTAGACTAGGTTTGGCTTTTTTTTCTCACTGTTCTCCTTTAAAACACTTTTTATGTGCTCTCTGTTGGCAGTGAAACGAGTAAGTGAGTTTTATTTGATACAAAATGTAACAAAAAAGCACAATCAGTAAATCAGATGAAAAGGTTAGGATAAAATTGTTTCAAAGGTCTTCTCACAATAACATTATGTTTTTCTTCCACTGTGCAATGACCTTAGCTATGTACCTGGACTGCATATCTAATCAAATAGATTTAATTTTTTAAATATCTGATTTTGTAGACAGCATTGCTGTCATCATTCTAAATTCACGTGGGTGCATTTGATTATCTACGTAGCCCATTGTTTAGGCCAAACCAAGGAACATGATGCACTTGCTAATAGATACATTCCAATCATTTGGTTTAATGTTTTTACTTGTTCTTTTTTTTAGCTTTGGAAATGGCTGAAAAAGGCAAAATACTTTTCCTAGGTTCATCCCGTTTTTGCATTTGACAAGGCCAACAACAAACACTAAAACACAGAGACCATATAGGACAGTTTACCTGCTGTACATTCAAAATGAACACTCAGACAGAAGAGTAGCAATGTGTAGTAATGTAGTAGCAATGTGTAGTAATGTAGTAGTAATGTGTAGTAGTGTAGTAGTAATGTGTAGTAATGTAGTAGTAATGTGTAGTAGTGTAGTAGTAATGTGTAGTAGTGCAGTAGTAATGTGTAGTAGTGTAGTAGTAATGTGTAGTAGTGTAGTAGTAATGTGTAGTAATGTAGTAGCAATGTGTAGTAATGTAGTAGTAATGTGTAGTAGTGTAGTAGTAATGTAGTAGTAATGTGTAGTAGTGTAGTAGTAATGTGTAGTAGTGTAGTAGCAATGTGTAGTAATGTAGTAGTATCGTGTAGTAGTGTAGTAGTAATGTGTAGTAATGTAGTAGTAACGTGTAGTAGTGTAGTAGTAATGTGTAGTAATGTAGTAGTAGTGTAGTAGTAATGTGTAGTAGTGTAGTAGTAATGTGTAGTAATGTAGTAGTAACGTAATGGCTCAGTAGTGTGAACTCAATAAAGACTGTCTGTTTATACGATTACATAGGTCCATTGAGAATCTCATTGATGTAATTGGTGTGTCCATCTCTGCCCGTGCCTAATGCCAGTTGGAATTACTGAAGCCTCAACACGCCCTCAGGCTCAACATGGATGGTCCTTCTAACGCCGTGTTTTCCAAGGCTCTCCTCCAGTACTCCCAGCCAGTTCCATTTATTTAATGTAATGCTCCGTTGATGTAATCTAGTACACACCCTTGGGCACTACATGGATGGATGGCCCCAATGGACTGGCCATGAACTGAGGCTAGCCAGTTCTGCTTGGGGGTTGGTTGGGGGCATTGCGGTAGTGTATTACTGACTTCTGTATACCAAAGTCCTAACTTTTGAACTGGTAACAATACCAATGCAGTATTGTATTGACCTCTTCAGGAGGACAACTGGTAAACATTACACAATGTCATATCCATATTTCTGATCTATTGAGCATAATTGAATCATAATTGAGCGACTGGTGAAGCGAAACACACAAATAATGGAAAAAGATGATAAACAATCATCTGTAAGTCAATCAATCAAATTGATTCATAGAGCCCTTTTTACACTTGTCACAAAGTGCTTATACAGAAGTGGAAGTGTCATCAATACTAACATGAAGAGACCTTGTCATAAAAGAGGAATCAAACGTCACCATGAGGTCATGCAGAAACCCTCTGGATGAATGTCTTACTGTCTTATGTTGTGTCCACATCTCCTTAAATGAGTTAAAGGCATTCCAGAGGCTCAAGTGATGTCACTGGGAAGAAAGGATGTTTCATAAAAGGAAGAAATGGAAATGCCACTCATACCAACAAGCAATAATGTCATGTCATTCTTGGTCATTATCTCTTGTTTAGTTGAACTTCAGATTGTACTTTCTCAATTATATTTGTGCCTTTGGATATTATTTAATGTTCTGACTAAATCCTAAAATATCGAGTGAATAATTATTGGAAAGACATGAAATACAACCAGAATGGCAATTCAAGTTTGGTATATATTTTTTATTCAACTTTTGGTGTAGGCTACATGCATGATTGAATAAGGCTAAATTTCAAACGGTGGGCCTAAATCCTATTTGGATCTTTAATTGAAGCGCGTTCCTTCTGCACACGTGACCCCTGAGCTTGACACCTGCACATAATGAATGTACGCGTGCGCGCGCATTCAACGGAACATTACCTGTCAAAGTACATACCTTGATTAATGAAAATGCCTAATTAATTTGATAAAAGAACATTGTTGTTTCTTCAGAGCGTCGCTGCTGGCTGTTGTTTACAGAAGTTGTGCGGGTAAACGGAAGCTCAATGAAGAACAGCTTCTCTCCCGTGAGAGTGAATCATTTCTCACGGACAGAATGTCGAAGGTTAGGACGGTCAAATGCTTTCAAAGCGTCAAAGAAAACAAGTAAGTGCTGAATACATGTTTAATACGAAATTACATTCTGTACATGATTGGGGCATGACTTTACAAACGTTTTCACTGTTCTGAACCTATGAAGACATTGCTAGTTGCCCCATCAGTACCCAGTGACGTTTAGATGATTGACACTTAATTTCACAATTCTTGCCGATGTCTGAATTATGGTCATAACCAGTCTGCTCTGCATGTGGTCGTCGATAATAAATTGAGGTGCGTTCCAAGGGTCTGTTTTAAATTCACACAAAGACAAGTTAAACAGATAAGTTACACACATGGCTATTATATTGCCCTCGCCTGGGTTTGTTTATGTCCAGAAGGTCTGTCATTGAAGATTTATATCGACACCCTGTAGCCGTTTCCCCATAGAACACTGAAGACTATAAATCAGAATTGATATTGGGTACCTTTTGCTGGCCATGTGCAGGCAAAATGTGTGGCTGGGAGACCGTGCCATGTGCAGTATAGGTCTTGGCTTTGTGTGTGTGTGTGTTTTTTTTGTTAATGTAATAATTAAGGTAGTTTCTGTACATGACATACATAGTTTATTCAGTGTTGTTGTGGTGGGATGGTTGTCCATTTTAGTGCCATTGATAAGATATCCTGCTTTCTCTGAAGAGTGCTAGAGGTGATTTCATCAGCATAACAGATCAGAAAGAAATCCTACACAGAGGACCAGGCCTGAGTAACCATTTCTTTCCCTCATCACCACTGGCTTGTAAAGTGATTGGATAGGTTACGTCAACATAAATTACACCTATCAATTTCTTGTATATCAATGGCTATGAAGGAAAGGAAATGAAGATAAGAAGGAATAGGAAACCTGCCTGTCACACCACTGGGCCACAGGGATACAGCACCACCTGCCCAGACAGCACAGGGAGCCCTGCAGCTCTTCAGGCCAGGGTGGCAGGTGTTTCCACTGGCACCTAAATCGCGTGACAACGTAACCAGAGAGGAAGTGACCTCACCCCCCCCCCCCAGTGTGCTATTCAGTAAAGCTACACCCTGACTGGTGATGGGATAGGCCAGATCCCCCAGTACTCCCAGTGACACCTCCCTAGTGATTTACTGGTGCTCTAATGATGTAGAGGTGCTGGGTTTATACGAGGGGGCAGTGGGGGGGTTCTTCCAGTGATTTGTGACAGTTTCACGTGATGGAGGATGGGGGCGTGTGTTCAAGAACTCTGCATCTTTCAGGCACTGCCCCTCTTTTATTCTCTAATGTACTCATCGGCCACTGTCTGTGTACAGTGTGTGGAAGTTGGGAGGAATATGCTGAGCTGTAGCCTGCAGGGCAGTTGTAAGAGAGCACAGCCGTCCCTCACTGTGTTCTGTAGCTGTTACTAGGATGGCTCCACTTCCAAAGCATGCCTTTGGATCTGTTCCTGTCTGTGTTAATTTTTCTCAGAATGACATCAATCCTGAAGCTGCCCTGTGTGTACTGCACTACAAATAGAAAACCTGGTTGAAGCAGTGCTAGAAGTTGAGTTTGTGTGTGTGTGTGTGTGTGTGTGTGTGTGCCAGTGAGATGACACACAGCACCCTGATGTCCACTGAAGCCCTACACTTTTATCTCCACTCCGCTCTAAGTAGTTCCAGATTGTGCTTCAAGTTCAAACACACTGTAGGCGGAAGAGACCCAACTGTGACTCCGCCATCAGACATGAAAGGCATATGGCAAATATTTTCCACCACGGGGTAGTATCATTACTGAAGGTAGAGATACTGCAGAGAGATGGGGGGTGGGGGTTGAAGGGTGATGGTTTGTAGGCAAATGAATGGGGAGATTGCCTTTGGGAGATTAAACGGAACTGAACTGAACTGTACTGCCATACAATCCTGATTTTGTTCTGTATAATGCTATGATCTGTTGCCCAGGGCGATCACCAAATCCTCAGGAGCTTTGGTCTTGGCTATTTGACACTGTTTTGGGGAGCATCTTTGTTGTTTGGAATTCCCCCACTGGATGCAGAGGGTCTTTGTCTGGGGGTTCACAACCTTTCACCTGCTATTGGATGTAGTCTATCACAGTGCCATCCGTTTTGTCACCAAAGCCCCATACACTACCCACCACTGCGACCTGTATGCTCTCGTTGGCTGGCCTTCATTATATATTCGTCGCCAAACCCACTGGCTCCAAGTCATCTATAAGTCTTTATTAGGTAAATCCCCGCCCTATCTCAGCTCACTGGTCACTATAGCAACACCCACCCGTAGCATGCGCTCCAGCAGGTATATCTCACTGGTCACCCCCAAAGCCAACACCTCCTTTGGCTACCATTCCTTCCAGTTCGCTGCTGCCAATGACTGGAACGAATTGCAAAAATCATTGAAGCTAGAGGTTCCTATCTCCCTCAATAACTTTAAACATCAGTTGTCAAAGCTGCTTATCGATCACTGCACCTGTATATAGCCCTTCTGTAAATTGCCCACACTACTACCTCATCCCCATATTTATTTTTGTTATTTTCACAAATCTTGCACTCCAGTATATCTATTTGCACATCATAATTTTCACATCCTTCATTCCTGTGTTAATGATGATAATCTGTCATTTATTTCACCACTATGGTCTATTTATTGTCCTACCTCCTAACCTTACTGCATTTTGCACTACATTTTGCACTCTGTATATAGATTTTCTATTGTGTTTTTGACTATGTTTGTTTACTGTGTAACTCTGTGTTGTTTTTGTCGCACTGCTTTGCTTTGTCTTGGCCAGGTCGCAGTTGCAAATGAGAACTTGTTCTCAACTGACCTACCTGGTTAAATAAAGGTGAAATAAAAAATAAAAAAAATTGGCTAGCCTCCCTGCTATGAGGTCACGTTTGGGAGCTGAGGGATGAAGGACTGGACAGGAGGGGTCGGTGGGGAAGGTGGAGTAGCGGGGGAAGGTGTGGAGAGAGGGGCAAGGTAGGGAAGAGGGGGAAGGTATGGAAAGCGGGGAAAGGTGAGGAGAGAGGGGGAAAGAGGAGAGTAGGGGAGAGGGAAGGTATGGAGAGCGGGGGGGTGAGGTGAGGAGAGAGGGAAGGTATGGAGAGCGAGGTGAGGTGAGGAGAGAGGGAAGGTGAGGTGAGGAGAGAGGGAAGGTGAGGAGAGCGGGGAAAGGTGAGGAGAGAGGGGAAGAGGGAAGGTATGGAGAGCGGGGGAAGGTGAGGTGAGGAGAGAGGGGAAGAGTAAAGGTGAGGTGAGGAGAGAGGGAAGGTATGGAGAGCGGGGGAAGGTGAGGAGAGAGGGGAAGAGGGAAGGTGAGGAGAGAGGGAAGGTATGGAGAGTGGAGGAGTGAGGTGAGGTGAGGAGAGAGGGAAGGTATGAAGCGTGGGGGAAGATGAGGAGAGAGGGGGAGATAAAGTATGGAGAGAGAGAAGGTATGGAGAGAGGGGCAGAGGGAAGGTGAGGAGAGAGAGAGAGAGAGAGGGAAGGTGAGGAGAGAGAGAGAGAGGGAAGGTGAGGAGAGAGGGGAGGAGAGAGAGAGGGAAGGTGAGGAGAGAGAGAGGGAAGGTGAGGAGAGAGAGAGGGAAGGTGAGGAGAGAGAGAGGGAAGGTGAGGAGAGAGAGAGGGAAGGTGAGGAGAGAGGGAAGGTATGGAGAGTGGGGGAGAGTGGAGGAGTGAGGTGAGGTGAGGAGAGAAGAGAGGGAAGGTATGAAGCGTGGGGGAAGATGAGGAGAGAGGGGGAGATAAAGTATGGAGAGAGAGAAGGTATGGAGAGAGGGGCAGAGGGAAGGTGAGGAGAGAGAGAGAGAGGGAAGGTGAGGAGAGAGAGAGAGTATGGGGAGAGAGAGAGTATGGGGAGAGAGGGAAGGTATGAAGAGCGGGGGGAAAGAGGAGAGCGGGGGAAGGTATAGAAAAAACTGATAATATATTTACATAAGTATTCAGACTCTTTACTCAGTACTTTGTTGAAGCACCTTTGGCAGTGATTACAGCTTCAAGTCTTTTTGGGTATGACGCTACAAGCTTGGCACACCTGTATTTGTGGAGTTTCTCCCATTCTTCTCTGCAGATCCTCTCAAGCTCTGTCAGGTTGGATGGGGAGCGTCGCTGCACAGCTATTTTCAGGTCTCTCCAGAGATGTTCGATTGGGTTCAAGTCCGGGCTCTGGCTGGGCCACTCAAGGACATTCAGAGACTAGTCCCAAAGCCACTCCTGCATTGTGTTGGCTGTGTGCTTAGGGTCGTTGTCCTGTTGGAAGGTGAATCTTCACCCCAGTCTGAGGTACTGAGCGCTCTGGAGCAGGTTTTCAAATAGGATCTCTGTACTTTGCTTTGTTCAACTTTCCCTCGATCCTGACTAGTCTCCCAGGTCCTGCCACTGAAAAACATCCCCACAGCATGACGCTGCCACCACCATGCTTCACCGTAGGGATGGTGCCAGGTTTCCTCCAGACGTGACGTTTGGCATTCAGGCCAAAGAGTTCAATCTTGGTTTCATCAGACCAAAGAATCTTGTTTCTCATGGTCTGAGAGCCCTTTTGGTGCCTTTTGGCCAACTCTAAGCGGGCTGTCGTGTACCTTTTACTGAGGAGTGGCTTCCGTCTGGCCACTCTACCATAAATGCTTGATTGATGGATTGCTGCAAAGATGTTCTTCTGGAAGGTTCTCCCATCTCCACAGAGGAACTCTGGAGCTCTGTCAGAGTGAGCATTGGGTTCTTGGTCACCTCCCTGACCAAGGCCCTTCTCCCCCGATTGCTCAGTTTGGCCGGGCAGCCAGCTCTAGGAAGGCTCTTGGTGGTTCCAAACTTCTTCCATTTAAGAATGATAGGCCACTGTGTTCTTGGGGACTTTCAATGCTGCAGAATTGTTTTGTTACCCTTCCCCAGATCTGTGCCTCGACACAATCGTGTCTCGGACCTTATGGATTGCTTTTGCTCTGACGTGCACTGTCAACTGTGGGATCTTATATAGACAGGTGTGTGCCTTTCCAAATCATGTCCAATCAATTGAATTTACCACAGCTGGACTCCAATCAAGTTGTAGAAACATCTCAAGGATGATCAATGGAAACAGGATACACCTGAGCTCAATTTCCAGTCTCAAAGGGTCTGAATACTTGTAAATACAATTTTATTTTTTTTGTATATATTTGCTAACATTTCTAAACCTGTTTTTAAATTAGCTCTAGAATCGAATTATTGTTTGTCAGTAACATACTTTATATCTCTCCATAGATTGAAGGATTATTATTAGGCTACTAGTGATCGGCATCAATATGGAAAGTGAGTCAATGGGCTGTATTTTTTCAATATGAAAATTGGAAAAGGAAATGTGACTGGCCTGCACAGGTAGGAAAGTGTCCAGACTTTGTGCTGGTTGAACAGTCTAGCTGTTCTGGAAGCTTAATTCTAATAATTAACAATAAGAAGCCCATCGACACCTGATGGGATGATATTCTGATGGCACACTAAACGGCTGCTGACAAACATTTATAAGCAAAATTGTATGCTTCTATAGCCTACGCGAACTGAAAGTCATCTTAACTTGATTCGTCATTAACGTCGTTCTTCAATAGTTATACATAGGCCTTCTTGTTAGATGCGTATTTGGTGGCCAGTTGTTTAGTCTGGCATGTACGGTGATAGGCCTATTGTCGGCCATCATCAGCTGATCCAGTAAATCATTTAAAATATACAGTATATTGTCTGCTTTATTTACAGCAGGTTCTAGTAAGAAAGCATCAAGGTAATGATTTAAAGGATGTTATAGAAGGGTCCAGACCCATCTTTTGTGAATTCACGTTTTTACCCCAAACAGCAAATCACTTCCTCATCCTCGATGTGTAGTATTGGGGCCCCCGAAAAAACATGAACAAAGGCTTCAAACACACCCAAATAGTTATTTTTAGAAACGGCAAAGCTCACAGTATAGTGATGAAGTTGTCATTCCGAACTTCACATGTTTCTGTGTGTTGGATTGGACACCTAGTTCACTGTGCGCAATTGTGTAGGCTATTGCGCAACACCCAATGGTAAAGTCCTTTCCATTATTCAGGACACTTATTTAGAATGACCGCAGATTAGTCACCAAGTGGGCTTCTAAACAAAATTATCTGGTAATCAGGTTATGAAATGTCATGACAAAGAAATATAAAATTATAGTCCTAGATCAGTAGTCACCAACAAAAGCAAGCCGAGATCTACCGCTCAGATAAAAAATTAAATAAACATGACTATGCCTGCCACATTAACCAATTTTAAACAGTTCTGTAGCAATAACGCTTGTGTGGTAGTTTAGGCCCAATACATTATCACTGCATATTGGCTATGCTTGAAATGCCCTGCCAATGTTGTTCTTCTCAGAAAAAATGTATAAAAAAGTATTTGATGGTAATAGATCATTTGTATTACTTGTGAGGCACAGCTGAAGGACCATAATACTTTTTTTTATTTTACTGGACTGATGGTCAGTATGAGGGGAGGGATGGAGCAGCGTTGAGGCTGCCTCTCACCTGACTCACCGTCTCTCCGCTCTCCCTCCCTCGTCTGAGAAAAGGGGTCACTGTCTTCCAGCTGATGGCGAAACTCAAGTCGCACTGCATTATTTCTGCTTCCTGCACCAATTCATGTTCTTACTCTTATGACCAGAGAAAGGGAAACATTCCTCTATTATTATTCCTCAGTTATTTAAAAAGACACAAGCCGCTAATAATAACAACGCAAGCTTATCGAAACCACACTTTGCTATACTCATTCATTGCAGCTGCAGTGCTGGTTGTAGCATGACTGGAGGTAGGGGAACACACATTATTTGGCTTATAAAAGTGTTTAACAAAGCGTTGGCAGTGCTGAATAACAACTTAAACATGAACACACTTATAAAAACAGCAGCTGTATTCGTTGTCTCGGTGCACAATTTGCCCAGTTGCATCCGGGTTTGGCCGGTGAAGGCTGTCATTGTAAATCAGAATTTGTTCTTAACTGACTTGCCTAGTTAAGTAAAGGTTAAATAAATAAAAAAAATAGTTTGTTGGTGATGTGGACACCAAGGAACTTGAAGCTCTCAACCTGCTTCACTACAGCCCTGTCGATGACAATGGGGGAGTGCTTGGTCCTCCTTTTCCTGTAGTCCACAGTCATATGCTTTGTCTTGATCATGTTGAGGGAGAGGTTGTTGTCCTGGCACCACACTGCCAAGTCTCTGAACTCCTCCCTATAGGCTGTCTCATCGTTGTTGGTAATCAGGCCTTCCACTGTTGTGTCGTCTGCAAACTTAATGATGGTGTTGGAGTCGTGCTTGGCCACTCAGTCATGGGTGAACAGGGAGTACAGGAGGGGACTAAGCACGCACACCTGGGGGGGCCCCCGTGTTGAGAATCAGCATGGCAGATGTGTTGTAGCCTACCCTTTCCACCTGGGGGCGGCCTGTCCGGAAGTTCAGGATCCAGTTGCAAAGGGAGGTGTTTAGTCCCAGGGTCCTTAGCTTAGTGATGAGCTTTGAGGGCACTATGGTGTTGAACGCTGAGCTGTAGTCAATGAATAGCTTTCTCACGTAGGTGTTACTTTTGTCCAGGTGTGAAAGGGCAGTGTGGAGTGCAATAGAGATTGCATCATCTGTGGATCTGTTGGGGCGGTATGCAAATTGGGGTGGGTATTGGGATGATGATGATGATGTTGATGTGAGCCATGACCAGCCTTTCAGACACATGTAATGGTTCAAAATGGGAACACTTTGTCTTCCCGGCACTAGGGCTGCTGAATCTAGTGCACCTACCGCCAACAGCGCTAAACCAGAAATGTTTTGGTGATCGACTACGAATGCCTCAGAGACCACTGTCCTAGATCTATTGTTGTTAGATCCAATGTATGTCTCCTAATTTATGTCAATGAATAAATGGTGGGTTGTGCATGTGAGTTGATTCAATTTGAATTATGTGAATAGCATATTGATGATGGTGAGAGCCCACTAACAGATTGACTGTAGTCCCTTTAATCATAGGCTATAGTTACTTTGTCTCTCAAAAATCACAATGTTTCCATTTCTATAGGCTAGTAATGTGACAGAGTATTTTTTGAAACTTCCAAATATGTCTTTTACCGGATCAATTTATTTTCATAACTGATAGAAATGTTGTATGCTATAGCCTATAAATAATATTCTGCCCATATGAACAAACTTATTTTAGGTCATATAAAGAACAGCGATGCATGATTTAATGAAAAGCAGAAAACAGACACATTGTTTCACATTCTTTAATAAAAGACTGATGAACAGAAACAGACAATAGGCTATAAAGCTCACTTCAGTTTCCCCGCCAAATGGTCTACAAGCATAGTACCTTCCACAAAAAGTTTTGCTTGGCCAAAACACACGTAAGCGCAACATTTTCTGTGCTTTAAGGTTCAGATTTGACCTTATATTTGAATTTAATACTGTATAACATACTGCCTGTTTTGTGTGTTGGGGTAGGAAATCAGTCTCAGCACACCTGGCTGTGTTGTTCCAGGCAAAGCCATGACTTCAACATCTTATGAGGAAGTCTTTTTTTTTTAAATCTGTTAGCAGAAAATAGGAGCAACAAGATGAGGAAGTGAACTTTCGTAAGATATCTCTAACTTAAGATATCTCAGCGCCTATTAGCCAAATCACTGTGTGTGTTTTAAGCCAGAACGGGGTGGGGCTTCGCTGTTTGTCCTTGCAGATGAGGAAAACCCCAGATTGACCCTGTCAAACTGGCCTGTGTTTGTGAGTGACTTCCTGCACAGCTGAATGACCTTTCCTGCTTGCCGTACAGGAAAAGGAAGTGAGCTATGCCAACAAGCAAGACGTTCAGCTTGAACCTGAGCTTGTCGGTTTTCTTGCCACAATCACACATTTGGGCTAGTGCACACAATAACGCAAAAGGCACTTACGCATGCACTCACACACTGACTTGTGTACACAGCAATAGACCATACTAATACCCCTTCCATTCATCTGAAGACGTAAATGGCAGATATCAGTTTGGAAGCTCCAGTCAAGCAGAGAACATCCCAACCTCCTCTCCCTCTGCTCCTGTCGTGATTTTGCATGGAAAAGGGCCTCAATGCAAAGTGTGCTCTTAATCAACATGCAAAGCAGTTTGACTTGGTTCATGGCTTTGCTGCTCACTCTTCATAGCAACCAGATTGCGTATAAATAATGTTGTGGTTGAGGAAGTTTATGGACAGGAGGGTGTTTGTTTGTTTGTGTGTGTGTGTTGCATTAAAGTTTGTTGTTAGTGTTGTGTGTTATGCATGTTTTTTGTGTGTATGTGTGTTGTGGTGGTCACCTGCCCCCTTGATAAGGGGACATATGCTGTGAGTGCTGCTTCCTGTTGCTCTTTATGGGAACTCTGTTGTCTGAACCACGCGTGTGTGTTTGGCGAAGGACAGTGGACTGACGAGTATCAGCATTTGTTTCCTGAAGTCCTCCGAAATGTATGTGCCTGTGGGTGCGCGTGTCCAGCCACTGTTTCCATGGGCCAAACTGGAGGCAGAAGGGGCAGGCAGGGGCCTGTTTGACACTGCTCGGCGCTCGCTGATATTTTGGGATTGTTGTGTGAACGAGCAACCCCATCCCCCACCCCCCGTACAAACATCCCAGGACTTCCTTTTGGAAAGCAAATTCTTTTGGGGGCCTAGAGTCTGGAATGTTCTTGCAGGAGGGAGCTTTGTGTCAATAATTGAAGTATTTATGCTGTCATAAGGACTGACGGAAATCATTGTCCACTATAGAACAGCTTGCTGTCATAAGGCTGTTGCAATAACATTTAACTACACTGTTTAATTTATGTCATTCACTATGTCTTTCATCCTCATTTAAAAGGTATTTCCCATTGAGTGAAGACCTGAGTATTAACAGTTTTTTCATAGGATAAAGTCTGTAAATACCTTCTAAACCTTTTTTTTCTTATAGTCACAGCGATGAAGACATTTACTTCAGTGACATTTTTAAACATGTTGACATGGTTAAACTGCTCCAAAGACTACCAACTGACCTGACCTTTAGTCCCGTGTGGCTCAGTTGGTAGAGCATGGCGCTTGCAAAGCCAGGATTGTGGGTTCGATTCCCACGGGGGACCAGTATGAAAATTGTATGCACTCACTATTGTAAGTAGCTCTGGATAAGAGCGTCTGCTAAATGACTAAAATGTGATGTAAATGTACCCACGGGCCTATTTCAGATCACCTACAGTACATACAGAACCTTGCACTGATCTAAATACAACACACGCACACTGAGGGAGTCTCAAGCTCCAGAAAGCAGGGAAGTCTCCGTTTTAACCCACCAAGCTGAGTGCTAGTATGAAACATGTACACTACATGACCAAAAGTATGTGGACACCTCGTTGATTATCTCATTCCAAAATCAGGGGCATTAATATAGATGTGGTCCCCCATTTGCTGCTATAACAGCCTAGATGTTGGAACATTGCTGCAGGGACTTCCATTCAGCCACAAGAGCATTAGTGAGGTCGGGCACTGATGTTGGGCAATTAGGTCTGGCTGGCAGGTCAAGTTCTTACACACCGATCTCGACAAATAATTTCTGTATGGACCTTGCTTTGTGCACGGGGGCATTGTCATGCTGAAACAGGAAAGGGCCTTCCCCAAACTGTTGCCATTAAGTTGGAAGCACAGAATCATCTAGAATGTATGCTGTAGCATTAAGATTTCCCTTCACTGGAACTAAGAAGCCTAGCTCGAACCATGAAAAACAGCCCCAGACCATTATTCCTCCTCCAACAAACTTTACATCCGCCAAAACCCGATTTGTCTGTCTGACTGCCAGATGGTGAAGAGTGATTCATCACTCCAGAGAACGTGTTTCCACTGCTCCAGAGTCCAATGGCGGCGAGCTTTACACCACTCCAGCTAATGCTTGGCATTGCGCATGGTGATCTTAGGCTTGTGTGCGGCTGCTCGGCCTTCGAAACCAATTTCATTATGCTCCCGACGAACAGTTATTGTGCTGACGTTGCTTCCAGAGACAGTTTTGAACTCTGTAGTGAGTGTTGCAACCGAGGACAGACAATTGTTACGCACTACACGCTTCAGCAATCGGCAGTCCTGTTCTGTCAGCTTGTGTGGCCTACCATTTCGCAGCTGAGCCATTGTTGCTCCTAGACGTTTCCACTTCACAACAGCACTTACAGTTGACCGGGCAACTCTAGCAGGGCAGAAATTTGACGAACTGACTTGTTGGAAAGGTGGCGTCCTATGACGTTGCCACGTTGAAGGTCAGCAAGGCCATTCTACAGCTAATGTTTGTCTATGGAGATTGCATGGCTGTGTTTTCCATTATATACACCTGTCAGCAACGGGTGTGGCTGAACTAGCTTAATGCACTAATTTGAAGGGGTGTCCACGTACTTTTTTGTGTATATATAGTGTAAGTACATATGGTAGCTATGTCAGAGAGAGTTGATTACTGGTGAAACGTTCGGTCTGATGCACCTTTAAGGCATGGACACACTGGTAGTGTTTGCCAGTCGAGTACATGGCACCTCTTCAGACTGCCAGACGTAATTTGCAAACAGAGTGCAAAACAATTTCTACACGTAGAATTGCTAGAAAATGACGGCAGTCTCGAGGTGGGAGCTCACACTGCCCTGACACGGCTGGAATTCACCGGTCAAAGGTCTGAGGTGACTACAGTACTGAAGAGGTTCAGAACCTGCAAATCTCCTGAACCGTAAAGTTCTGTCTTTTATATCTCAGTGGTTCAAGTTTTCTTTGTTGAAGAAAAACATCTCACCAAACTGTAAATAAGTGTGTGTGCTGTACAATATCAACTACCACTTTGGAAGGGTTTACTGTAAAAACATGTTTCACAAAATTACAAGCTAAGAAAGAGAAGAGAAAGTTGTAGCCCTTTTACCGTTTCAAATCGCCACCTTTGCGAATACTTTTAATACATACCTTGATGATAAGCCTACCTAACTACTTCCCTTGTTAAACAACCATTTTTGAAGAGGCAGATTTTTATAACTGGAACTCTTAAATGTATTTAAAATTGAACATGACGTGTGTGTGTGTGTTTGTAAGAGATATAGTGTATACAATCTGCAGTTCTTCAACTTTCTTGATGTGTGTGTTTTGTGATGGCCTTGACAACGGTGTGTCTTTACACTTGACTCTCGTTCATCCCAGAAGGGTCGTGCCATGGCCATGTAAACTCAACCCTGAAAGGTCAACGGTCACCTGCTGGGTGAATTGTAGCCTACTCAACAGGCTAATTCAGGGAGCAAGAAGGCAGGCTTATTTGAAGGTCTATGTATAGTGGGGGATGGCTGGTCTGTTGATGGCCACTTGGCCTACTATACAGTAGTTGGGGTGTTAGTACAGTGGACTTACCTTAGGACATGTCTAACATGTCATTTTACAAGATGGAGGATAAACCCAGACCCATTTAAGAGAGAGCGAGAGAGAGAGTGTGTCTATTTGGCATGCACAGACAGGTCTTGGACAGCTCCCCTTGTTCTGTTGTCACTAATTAAGGGATCCTGCTCCGTTCAAACCATGTCACGCCATGCTTACTGGCTAACAGAGTTGTGTTCTGTCTCAATGTACTGGTGCCTCTGTGTGTATCTGCGTGTGTGTGTGTGTGTGAGAGGGAGAGGGAGGTACGCCACAGGGCTGTCTTTCTTAACCCCTGTACAGCCCTCCTCCTGTGCCCCCCTCCCTCTATAGGAGGCCCCCTGTCCTGTACAGAACAGTGAGTGCTTGTCAGGGGGACGAGTTATACCCCTGTAATTTACCTCTTCTCCTCTCTGCCTGAGCTTAAAACATGGTGGGGCCTATAGACACTAATTGTGTGTGTGTGTGTGCAGTATTTCCCCTATATTAATTTACCCCTGAACCCCCCCCCCCCCCCCCCCCCAGAAATGCTCATCCTAGGCGTACATTTAAAAAGGTTTGGCACAGACAGCTGAAGTTTAACACCCATCTGGTGTGTGTCTGTGTCTGTCTCCTGTGTTAGTCAGACGATAGGATTTGACACAGCAGCTTAAGCCAATTAAATGTCTCTTTGAGATCCACGTTGTTCAGATGTGCGCTTGTGGAAAAAACACAATTTGTACTCAACGCTCAAGTCTTATGCCATCTCTCTACCATTTGTACTCAACGCTCAAGTCTCATGCCATCTGTCTACCATTTTCCCACTGAAAACCTGCCCTGCATCCCAGTCGAGTTACATACCAACAACACACTATTTTAATCCACTAACATTCCTAATAAGACATTTAGGTATGATAATACAAAGTCATTAAACAGAATTTTTTATATTTGTCAGTCCACAGAATGGCAAACCTATTCCACACTGCAGAGTTCTCAAGACCCATTCTTACTCAATCCCTATGGGGCCTATCGTATTGGCCTCATCATGTTGATAAGTAGTTGTTTTATGGCTAGGGAAAGGATTTAATGACCAATCAGATCTGACCCAGAGAAGAGGGGTCACCGCCCCACTGGACAGGACTGGCAGTTGGAGAATGTTCCCATGGGCAGATTCCACGCCAGCATAGCCCAAAAGTGTGTTTGGTAATTCAGATTGTTCTGTCAATTCCCACATAGAAACTTCATCGGGAGGAAGACTTAAAGCACGTAACATTTCCAGAGTGGGCTTTCTGGTACTTTTGAAGATATGACCCATTTTATACATATATAGATAACCAATCACAGCCCTCCTTTAGGATTGCACATTCAGCAAATCACCAGTAGAGGGAGTTCCCTTTTGAATCCATTTTCCCATTCACTGTGTTGGTAGTGCTCATAACATTTATCATAGCTTCAAAATTAGTAGAGAGATGTACTTTTTGAGTGTATTGTTCGAAACAATGTGTCCTAAAATGAACAAAATCAAAAGGTAATTGAGATATTAATATAAATGAATTATGGTATTTCAGAACCAATACATCTTATTTTAGAGCACACTCTAAGGAGTATAATGACACCAAGATGTTGTCTGTATCATGTACGGCTCACAGATCATAATGACACCAAGATGTTGTCTGTATCATGTACGGTTCACAGATCATAATGACACCAAGATGTTGTCTGCATCATGTACGGTTCACAGATCATAACGACACCAAGATGTTGTCTGCATCATGTACGGTTCACAGATCATAACGACACCAAGATGTTGTCTGCATCATGTACAGTTCACAGATCATAACGACACCAAGATGTTGTCTGTATCATGTACGGTTCACAGATCATAGGGTCGTACAGGAAGAATGTATAGGTCTAAGAAGGGCCTTAAATGGCTACTTTCATCATGATTTCCTCAAATTGCTTGTGATACAAATGTAAAAAGCATGTCAAACATCCGTCCTCAATGTGAGGTTTCTATGTTCGAATTTCCAGAACATCTGAGATAGGGCAAAAATATTTATGTTATCCTGGCGTGGAGTCGCCCCATGAAGACTAGTGCCATTTTTATGCAAGTAGGGCAGATTCCAGCGTTCTAAGTTTATCAGTTGTAGCTGAAGTAAACTGGGAAAATATGTGGGTTTTAATGTTGTCGGGAGAACGCATTCCTTCGTCCCAAAAATATTAACTCAGTCCTGAACTGAATGTGGGATGAAGCTGTTAGTGGTAGAGTGGACTGCGGAGATGGGGTTATCAGGGATCTTGACCATCACAAGCTGGTTTGATCCAGCGGAAAGTCTTGTTTTGATTGTATTCATGTTATTACGCATAAGCTGGGTCTGACCAGACATCATAAACCCACTTGTCTAACTGACCCCACAGGATGTAGTGGGCCCAGGTATCTGATGAAAAGCTCTGGCCTACAGTATGTGAATGTCCTCGCTTGCTCTCGCTCTCTCTCTCTTCCCCCCCACATTGCTGTCCATAAGGCCTGTATTTTGTCTGGCCTCCTACACATGCTGCACTATTTTTGGTAACCAGTCATTTTAATGTACATTTGAAAGGCCCTGCCAGGAGAGCGGGGGAAAGCGAAGGGGAGAGGGGGAGGGGAGAGAAAGGGGAGAGTAGCCTCTTAAAACGAAAATGAACAGTGGGGCGTGGAGGTTTTCTGTTTTGCAACCAACTGACAAAACGTTCCTTTTGGCTCTCCTGTTGCAAGCCTGTTTTCCCCTCAGTTTTTCTGTACTTTTTTTTGCTTAGTGTTTTGAGGCGCTGCTTGGTTTGGTTATTGGGATCCATGCAGCAGTAACGGCTGTATTTGGACAGTGCTCAGGGCTACAGTACCAAACAAAAACACCAGGCCTGTCATCCCCCCCCAGGTCACACCAGCTGTCTGTCTGCTAGATAGGGGTTTAGCCTTCCTAACGCACAGACCTTTTTAACACACACACTTGTTTTACCTGTCGCACACTCATTTTAACACGCGTACAATATGTAACACATACAATATTACCTAAACATTTTATACCGGTTCTTTGGGACTGGATGTTGGCCGGTGTAGGCCGTCATTGTAAATAAGAATTTGTTCTTAACTGACTTACCTAGTTAAATAAAGGTTAAATAAATAAAATAAAAAATCATATTGAGGGATTTCTCGAGGTAATCTGTCCTCTTTGAAATTAAAATGGATGGCCCTCCCTCTGAGGAAAATATATTTTTACCTGGTCCTCCCCGAGTGTTTAAAAAAATAAATAAAAATGAAAACAAGTGTAACAAATTATAATTAAAACAAAAATATTAAATCAGTTTTTAGTAGGCTATCAATGTTGCAGTCTGATTTCTATCAAATCAACCCGTGGTTTAAACCACTGCTGTATTCATACCATATTCATGTTATCCTCTAAAAGGCGGCATTTACCAATTTAAAGTGTTAAGGGCCGTCCAAACCAAGGACGATAACTATAACGATAAATTATACATGAGCATAAAATGTTGGCGAGCATCCACACTAGAGGAAAGTTATCGTTCTACAGTAACCTACACCTGTCAATCAACTGATCAATGCATCCTGCTGTAGGCCTATTAATAAGGTGCTAACACAGACCATTCAGTGCTTCAGGCTGTGTTCATTGTCATAGTGACAAATGCGAATTGTGTATTGCACACGGGAAGAGGAATAGTGGAGAGGCTTGTGTTTACAGCGTATTGCACACGGGAAGCGGAATAGCGGCGAGGCTAAACTCCACTATTGATTAGGCCTATGTTTTTAGACAATAACATTATTCTACCTAGGCTACAACAACATTGTCTAGGGCTGTAAAGTGCAGGGATGTAGGTTCATTTTTTTATTCCATCGTAAATTCCAAAATGCTGACGACATACTGACATTTAATCAATTACAAATTACATGATCCTCCCCTCGACCCCCCCCCCCCCCCAAAAAACGAAACCCTCCCCCCCTGTCTGAAATTGAAAAAGCATGACCCTTTCCCATTTTCTTCGGGGAAACAGTTGTGTAAGTTTCGACCGATTGCTTCAAAGTAATAAATGTGCATTCAACTACTAATAGGGAAGGCCATATTACCCCAGCACCCCTGAAGGCCCTGTTGTCGTGTACCATACATGTAAAGAACATTCCAGGTTCACAACGGGGGTAAAGGTCAGAGTCCCACCTGTACAGCACCCCCCCCACCTTCTCCTGGTTTCATGTTAAAAGGCAGTCTAGGGCTGTCATCGCCATCTCAGTGTTCAGCAGATCTGTCAGCGCTGTGCGTGTCCCAGCTCTGGAGTGACACCAGCATTCTAATAAGGAACATTCCACAGAGAATGGAATAGAATATTTTCAGTATGTTCTGGAGAGGATACTTTGCTATGAGTTGCAGCTGTGCTGCTCAGAGCATGTGAGTGTTTTGAATGTGTTTGTGACAGTGTGCGCTGGAGTGTTCCAAGAGGGGGTTGGTCACCCTTACTAAAGTATCCTAGACGGGGCACAAACATAAAAGTAATTTATTTCACGGACATAGAAAAGAAGCAGAGGAAACCCCTCCCTCTACCACTTAGCAGCTGTTTCTCTCACTTTCTTTCCAACCCCCTTCCCGAAATCCCCCTCTCTCCCCATGCCTGGTGGCTTTGTGTGTTTGGCTGGAAACCCCCTCACTACAGCACAGGGGTCCAGTAACCGTCAGAACACTGGGCTGTAGCTGGTCTGTAAACGTGTTTATGGAGAGATAAGCATAGGATTAGCACAGAAATGGAGGTTTGGCATCTCTGTGGTGTGTTAGAGCTGTTTCATGTAACCCCTCTTTGGCTTAAACACCTGCTTTATACTTTCATAGCTGGATTCATGGTATTGATATTGTTGTATTGCGTTTTTGTGCTCCAAAATGTTGAAACATGTAAAGTGAACGTGTTTTAAATGTATGGCCCTGGACCGTATCCAGAAAAAGCATTTTTAAACGAGGAGGTAGCCTACTATACAACTTGTCCAGTATGAAACACTTGGTTTCTGTTAGTAAAGCATTTTTAAATATTCTTACTATGCTGTGCAGCCTACTGAACACAACCCTGATGTTGACTAGATGTTAGTGTTTGTCACCCATCTGTGTGGTTGTTCCAGTGTTGTTTATGGAAAAGGGACTCATGAGTTCCGCTAGTCAGTGCCTAAATTGGAACCATTATAGTGAATTGGCTCAACACATTATGCCTAAATATCAACTCAAACCCAATGTTATTTAGTGTGACTCTGAAGAGGAAGATGTAGAATATCCCTGGATGTATCACATCACTTTTCATGCCTCCGACTCAAACACATGGTTGTCATTTGAAAAATTCACTACAAATGTTTTCCTGATCTAAAAAATAAAAAAGGACTGAAATACACTCTCAGTTGAGGACAGGAAATACACAGCGGCTTCATCCAAAATGGCACCCTTTTCCCTACATAGTGCACTACTTTTGACCAGAGACCTGTCTATGGGGCCTGGTCAAAGTATAGTGCACTACATTGGGAATAGGGTGCCATTTCAGACGCACCAGCGTTTATTTGTTGCGTTGACGAACTACCATTTCCTGTACAGGGGAGGCAGAAAAATGTATGGGGCCAAAAATAGCATCCCTTCCTGCAGTGTCTGTGGTGCTAGGGGACATGGGAAGGGCCCCAAGGGTGGTGTGTGTACAGTATTCCCTCAACAGCTAATCTAAGGCCTGTTTGACTTGTTCTGCTGATAGTCTGCAGCTGATCCTGAAGCTGAAGTTGGCAGAGCTGATCCTAAATCCGTTGTTAAGGTCCCTACAGCAGTGTTTCTCAATCCTGGTGCTGGGGACCTAAAGGGGTGCACATTTTCACAGTCACACAGCTGATTCAAATCAAAGTCTTGATGATCAGTTGAATCAAGTGTGTTTAGTTCTACGGCAAAAACAAAAATGTGCACCCTTTTGAATCCCCAGGACCAGGATTAAGAAACACTGCTCTAGGGACCTTAACAACTGATTTAGGATCAGCTCTGCCAACTTCAGCTTCAGGATCAGCTCTCTTCGTTGCAAACTTACCCCTCTAAAGCTCAAAGTCATTGAGGTTATCGGAAGCATTGTGACATGCCTAAAGATGGCACTCATTTACTGATATGGGTAGGTGCTTGGTTGGTGGGGGGGTTCAGAGATAAAGAAATAAATAAAAAAATAGCATCCTTCCTGTACTCAGACCCTGGTGTTGACCCCACAGGGGGCATTTTGGGGCAGCTGCTCTACCACATGAAATGACATAGAGGGGTGGGTGAACCAGGGCGGGCGCCATTTTGGTGCTAATGGCTGGTGTTGCCACATTCACTGTGCTTTACATCTGTGCGTGTGCCCGGCTGTACTCGTATGTATTTGCATAGTGACTGTGCACCCTGTAGTAAATGTATGTGACCCCCTAGGTGAAGGCTAGGCTGTGGGAGGCTTTTTAAAGGCTTAAACTGACATCCTGTAATATTGATATGACTGATATGAAACAGACTGGGGGAATAAACAACTCATCTGTGGCACTTAGCGAGGTATCCTACTGTGCTAATACTAGCCACTGCTTAGCTGTGTGTGGTGTGTATGTGTGTCAGAGAGGGGTAGATGGAGCGAGAGAAGGGGGAAGAGAGTGAATGGTCAGTGTCTGTATGTAACAGGTGGCATCAACTTCTGGAGTTTTGTCAGTGCTGAGAACAATAGCTGGGGAAATCTGTGAATTCTGTCTTGTCTGGCTCTTTGTGCAGGAAGAACCCAACAGATGTGTGTGAGAGCGCAATGGAGAGCGAGGGGGGGGGGGGGGGCAAGACAGAGGAATGATGGAGAAGTGTGTGTGTGGCCTGTCCATTTTGCCCTCGGCCCTCAGCAGATGTGGCCTGAACAATGAACTGGGTAAATAAAAGGAAGTGGCGTATAAATAGCCTCTTACGTCTGCATGGTTGGAGTTTGTGTGTGTAGTTCCTGTGTGATATGAACAAATGTGTTTTGGAATTTCCGAGGCAGTAAGTGTTCTCTGGCTGCAGGATTCTAAACTAGAGTCAAAGGTTAATGTAGAAGTTTGAACCTCGCTCATGCTCAAATATGTCCTTTTTTTTATGATACCCTGCAGGTCTCTCCTTCTGTCTCTCGGAGGTGTTGGTTTTGCTTTCTCAGCTAAGGTCAGATTTCTATCCCCTCAACAGGATGACACCTAGGGCAGGTTTCACAGACACAGGTCAACTAAATACTTTTCAGAAAACAAAACAAATATTTGTGTTTTTTGGGGGGCGACACTTAAATTCTGACTTTTGTATAGGCCTAGTATAATATTTTCTACAGTAGCTAAGTGTTGTAGTGTAAAAGGCCTATTTATGAGCAGTGATTAAAGCTCTGTTAGGAGCCTGGTCCTAAATCACATCCTGGTTATAAATACTCCTTCTCCCCTTCCCTCTGTCCCTCCTTCTCTCCTTCCCTCTGTCCCTCCTTCTCTCCTTCCCTCTGTCCCTCCTTCTCTCCTTCTCCCCCCCTCCTTCTCTCTTTCCCTCTGTCCCCCCCTCTCCTTCTCTCCTTTCCTCTGTCTCTCTCCTTCTATATACATTTTTTTATTTAGGAGGTCTTTTGGTCTCCGCAGGAGGTCTTTTGCCTTTTGGTAGGCCGTCATTGTAAATAAGAATTTGTTCTTAATTGACTTGCCTAGTTAAATAAAGGTTAAATGAAAAAAATGTCCCTCTCCTGTATCCAGGCCACATATAGTACACACACTCCCCTACACCTACTCAGTTTTCTAGGCCACCTCTTGAGCTGGCCTGCACCAGTCAGGGAGCTTCTATCTGTGGCTGAACTAGGCCAAGCCTCAGCCTGCCAACACCCACCAATGGCCAATGCAGACAATGATGATGGTATGGTACTGTATTGTATTGTGCTAATCTATAATGCAGACAATGATGAGCGTACTGTATTATATTATACTCATCTATAATGCAGACGATGATGGTATGGTACTGTATTGTATTATGCTAATCTATAATGCAGACAATGATGAGGTTACTGTATTATATTATACTCATCTATAATGCAGACGATGATGGTATGGTACTGTATTGTATTATGCTAATCTATAATGCAGACAATGATGAGGGTACTGTATTATATTATACTCATCTATAATGCAGACTGATGATGGTACGGGATTAATCATCTATCTATTACTCATCTCCCCGCTCTCTCTCGCTGATCTCTCTCTCTCTCCCTCCTCTCTCTCTTCTCTCTCTCTCTCTCTCTCTCTCTCTTATCTCTCTCTCTCTTATCTCTCTCTCTCTCTCTTCTCTCTCTCTTATCTCTCTCTCTCTCTCTCTCTCTCTTCTCTCTCTCTCTCTCTTCTCTCTCTCTCTCTCTCTCTTCTCTCTCTCTCATCTCTCTCTCTCATCTCTCTCCCTCCGCTCTCTCCCTCTCTCTTCTCTCTCTCCCTCTCTTCTCTCTCTCCCCGCTCTCTCCCTCTCTCTTCTCTCTCTCCCTCTCTTCTCTCTCTCCCCGTACTCTCCCTCTCTCTCCCTCTCTCTCGCTCTCTCTCTCTCCCTCTCTCTCGCTCTCTCTGGTAAATACTAAGTGGATCACAGTGGGGTGGTGACAAACGAGCTCCCATGTCCTAATGAGCACTTAATTGCAGCTGTTACCGCAAACCCATACCCAAATACTAACACACACACACACACACTGTCCTTTCTGCATCCCTATATATCCCTCATTAATCCTGGCTAAGCCTTTCCTCAGGATCTCTTTCCCGTCTTTATTCCTTTCTCTCTGCAGGTGCATCCAATCATGAGAAAAAGTATTTAAGGTGGCTCTCCTTTGACTCTCCTCTGAAGAGTGGCAACATGGGGGCCTCAAAACAACTCTCAAATGACCTGAAAACAAAGATTGTTCAACATTATGGTTTAGGGGAAGGCTACAAAAAGCTATCGCAGAGATGTAAGCTGTCAGTGTCCACTGTGAGGAACATAGTGAGGAAATGGAAGACCACAGGCACAGTTCTTGTTAAGAACTATATCGGAGAGGCAAAGGCGAAGGATGGTAAGAACGGTCAAAAACAGCCCACAGACCACCTCCAAAGACCTACAACATCATCTTGCTGCAGATGGTGTCACTGTGCATCGTTCAACAATTCAGTGCACTTTGCACAAGGAGAAGCTGTACGGGAGAGTGATGCGAAAGAAGCCTTTTCTGCACACACGCCACAAACAGAGTCGCTTGAGGTATGCAAACGCACATTTTGACAAGCCAGCTTCATTTTGGAATAAGGTGCTGTGGACTAATGAAACAAAGATCGAGTTATTTGGTCATAACAAGGGCCGTTATGCATGGCGGCAAAAGAACACAGCGTTCCAAGAAAAACACTTGCTACCCACAGTAACATTTGGTGGGGGTTCCATCATGCTGTGGGGCTGTGTGGCCAGTGCCGGTACTGGGAATCTTGTTAAAGTTGAGGGTCGCATGGATTCCACTCAATATCAGCAGATTCTTGGGAATAATGTTTAAGAATCAGTCACAAAGTTGAAGTTACGCCGGGGCTGGATATTTCAACAAGACAACGACCCAAAACACTGCTCAAAGTCTACCCTGGGCATTTATGCAGAGGAACAAGTACAATGTTCTGGAATGGCCATCCCAGTCCCCAGACCTGAATATCATTGAGAATCTGTGGGATGATTTGAAGCGGGCTGTCCATGCTTGGCAACTATCAAACCTAACTGAACTGGAGATGTTTTGTAAGGAGGAATGGTCCAAAATACATTCATCCAGAATCCAGACACTCATTTTTTTTTTTGGTCGCACTGCCTTGCTTTGTCTTGGCCAGGTCGCAGTTGCAAATGAGAACTTGTTCTCAGCTGACCTACCTGGTTAAATAAAGGTACAATTAAAAATTAAAAATTTGAGGCTATAGGAAGCGTCTAGAGGCTGTTATTTTAGCAAAAGGAGGCTCTACTAAATATTAATGTGATTTTTCTGTTGGGGTGCCCAAATTTATGCACCTGTCTAATTTCGTTTTGATGCATATTGCACATTTTCTGTTAATCCAATAAACCTAATTTCACTACTGAAATATTACTGTGTCCATCAGTTATTTGATAGATCAAAATGAAATTGCTGATCCAAACACACAATTATTTATAAATGGAAAATGTCAGGGGTGCCCAAACGTTTTCATACGACTGTATATACAGGGAGTACAGTACCAGATCAATGTGCAGGGGTAATAGCTATATACAGGGAGTACAGTACCAGATCAATGTGCAGGGGTAATAGCTATATACAGGGAGTACAGTACCAGATCAATGTGCAGGGGTAATAGCTATATACAGGGAGTACAGTACCAGATCAATGTGCAGGGGTAATAGCTATATACAGGGAGTACCAGTACCAGATCAATGTGCAGGGGTAATAGCTATATACAGGGAGTACCAGTACCAGATCAATGTGCAGGGGTAATAGCTATATACAGGGAGTACCAGTACCAGATCAATGTGCAGGGGTAATAGCTATATACAGGGAGTACAGTACCAGATCAATGTGCAGGGGTAATAGCTATATACAGGGAGTACCAGTACCAGATCAATGTGCAGGGGTAATAGCTATATATAGGAAGTACCAGTACCAGATCAATATGCAATGGTACTAGGTATTTGAGGTAGGTGTGTACAGTATATGAAGGCAGGGTAAAGTGACTAGGCATCAGGATAGATGGTAATAACAGTAATATTAAGAAGAGTAGCAGCAGCAAATGTTAATTGTTTGAGTGTGCGTGTGTGTATTACTATAGCTATTAGTTTACTATTTAGCAGTCTTATGGCTTTGGGGTAGAAGTTGTCTCTGAGCGGTTGGTGCGAGATCTGATGCTCCGCTACGGTTTGCTGGACGGCAGCAGAGTGAACAGTCTATGGCTTGGGTGGCTGGAGTCTATATATTTTTGGGGCCTTCTGCTGACACCGCCTGATATAGAGGTCCTGGATGGCAGGGTGCTCGGGCCCCAGTGACGTACTAGACTCTTCCTAGAGCTGGCCACCAGGCCAAATTGAGCAATCGGGAAGGGCCTTAGTCACTACAGAGCTCTAGAGATCCCCTGTGGAGATGTGAGAACCTTCCAGAAGGACAAACATTTCTGCAGCACTTCACCAATTAGGCCTTTATGGTAGAGTGGCCAGGCGGAAGCCACTCCTCAGTAAAAGACACATGACAGCCCGCTTGGGTTTGACAAAAGGCAACTAAAGTCTCTCAGACCATGAGAAACAAGATTCTCTGGTCTGATGAAATCATGATTTAACTCTTTTTTTGGGCTGAATGACAAGTATCTCGACTGGGAGACTAGTCAGGATCGAGGCAGCTTGTAGCTTGTCGCTCGCGCTCTCTCTCTGTCGCTCGCGCTCTCTCTCTCTGTCGCTCGCGCTCTCTCTCTCTGTCGCTCGCGCTCTCTCTCTCTGTCGCTCGCGCTCGCTCTCTCTCTGTCGCTCGCTCTCTCTCTGTCGCTCGCGCTCTCTCTCTCAGTCGCTCGCGCTCTCTCTCTCTGTCGCTCGCGCTCTCTCTCTCTGTCGCTCGCGCTCTCTCTCTCTGTCGCTCGCGCTCTCGCTCGCCCTCTCGCTTGCCCTCTCTCACTCCCTCGCTCACCCTCTCGCTTGCTCGTCCTCTCGTTCACCCTATCTCTCTGTTGCCCGCCCTCTCTCTTTGTCGCTTTCTTGCGCTCGCGCTTTCTTGCGCTCTCTCAAACTCTTGCACGCTCTCTCTCTCTGTCTCTCTCTCTTTCTTAGCACTTGGCTGTCCTAGATCCTGAGTTCTGTTACAGCACCTTAGGGAGCCAGGCGAGGAGGGTTAGAGAAAGGGTGGGTTTGGGCTGGGAGAACTGGGTGTTGTCATTGAAGTCACCGTTGTCCTATATTAGCAACACACTTCGGCTGAAACGAAATGCAGGTAGCCAAGGCTTCAGATCAGTTTAATAAATAGTTATGGAGAGAATAAGGGGGTGAATAAAGCATTTGACTGTGTTCCCCCGTGTGTGTGTGTGTGTGTGTGTGTGTTTCAGAGTGAAGTTGGATGTGATGCAGTGCGAGAGCTCCTGTTCTCATTCATTACCTCTAGGACTTGATCCAATTAACACACGCACGCACACACACACACACACACACACACACACACTATCCACCCTGGCCACAGTGCTGCCTAGTTAATCTTACCCTTGACCTACTCACTCAGTTGCTGTCAAAGGAGTTTTGAGTTCAGTGCTGGGCTCCTAGCAGAGGAGCAGTCTATCACATGATGCCTGTTGGAAAGTAAGGGTCTGCATTAAGCTCTCACAGAATCACTTCAGAATTAGACGATCATCCATGTTTCTCAAACGTCACATTTCAAAGTATTTAAGGTTACGATTAGGCATTAACTCCAAATGGTTAAGGTTTGGCATAGGCTTAAAAAACACACAAAAAAAACAACTTTTCATCACTGGATTCGAACATGCAACCTTATGGATTAAAGTCAGATACTTACCCCCATCCTCCATCCCCGTCCACAACTCCTTTGCTAAACGGAAACCTACTTAATGGTAACAGCGCTCACTGTTGCCCCTAGTGGCCGGTTTCAAAGTAATCTCCCGACGTCCTCCGACATGGATGGACGTCGAATACTGACTTGTATCACGGGTGACCTAGCTGTTGCATTGACGTTCTGTGTCTGAGTATTCGGGCTAGATTATTCTCAATCTCCCAATCCCTCCCCTCTATGGTCCATTTGGTTTAGGAAGTGCTGTGTCAGGTTATCTCCCCATGTTAAAGTGTTTTGATGCCCTTATTTACTCATCCAGATCTGGTTTCTTCATCTATGTGTGTGTGGGTTTAAGTAGGTATTACTCTGGTTTTGCACTTGTTTTTTGTGTTCACTTCCATGGCAAAAATGTAAACACGAAGCAGACAACTCTTTGGTCATTTAAAAACCTGCTGTACGTACAATATTGTCTACTGTCATGGAGTTTTTCTTTGCGTGTGTTTGTATGTGTGTGTGTGTGTGTGTGTGTATGTGTGTGTGTGTGTGTAAAAGTCTAAAAGTGGATATTTAAGAGCAGTCTGGCTGTCTGTGTAGATAACCTCTCATTAAACAGACGTGTGACCTCACACTCAGTGGTTTGGTCTGGTCGCCCAGCCAACACACTGATGTAAGCCCATCAACTAGACATACAGTACTTCTAGTCTACTGGAATACTGAGACTGATGGGCCTGCTGTATAACCTCTAAAATACTGTACAGTCATTAGGTCTCTCAAAGGCCAGGCTGTTTCATAGGTCTGTCGTTCTAATGTTGTTGGTTTCTCTTTTATGAGTACTGTCACAATGGATGATGTGTGATGAGATTATTCTATGGTACTTGTGTGGTAAAACCAAAGGCTATCGTCTATATTTGGGTGGACAATAAAGTTATATTCTACTTGTGGGGTAAGTTGAGCAATTTTGTGCATTGTGCATCACTCCGTTAAGGGAAATATAGTATTTTTTCTAACAAAGTTATCTACATATATACATATATTAGGAACACCTTTCTAATATTGAGTTTCACCCCCTTTTGCCTTCAGAACAGCCTCAATTAGTCGGGGCATGGACTACAAGGTGTCGAAAGCGTTCCACAGGGATGCTGGCCCATGTTGACTCCATTGCTTCCCACAGTTGTGTCAAGTTGGCTGCACTGCTTCTTGACACAATGCTCGCTTAACCCGGAAGCCAGTCGCACCAATGTGTCAGAGGAAACACTGTACACCGGGCGACCGTGTCCGCATACATGCGCCTGGCCCGCCACAGGAGTCGCTAGAGCGTGGGACAAGGACATCCCGGCCGGACAAACCCTCCCCTAACTTGGGCCAATTGTGCGCCGCCTCATGGGTCTCCCGGTCGTGGCCGGCTGCTACAGCCTGGTATCGAACCGTGATCTGTAGTAACGCAGCTAGCACTGCGATGCAGTGCCTTAGACTGCTGCGCCACTCGGGAGGCCCCTGGTTGGTGGACCATTCTTGATACACACATTAAACTGTTGAGCGGGGGAAAAACCCAGTAGCGTTGCAATTCTTGACACACTCAAACCGGTGCGCCTGGCACCTACTACCATAACCGGTTCAAAGGCACTTAAATCTTTTGGCTTGCCCATTCATCCTCTGAATGGCACACATACACAATCCATGTCTCAATGTTCTCAAGGCTTAAAAATCCTTCTTTAACCTGTCTCCTCCCCTTCATCTACACTGACTAAAGTGGATTTAATAAGTGACATCAAAAAAGGATCATACACTACATGACCAAAAGTATGTGGACACCTCGTTGAATATCTCATTCCAAAATCATGGGCATTAATATGGAGTTGGTCCCCCATTTGCTGCTATAACAGCTTCCACCCTTCTGGGAATGCTTTCCACTAGATGTTGAAACATTGCTACGAGGACTTGCTTCCATTCAGCCATGAGCATTAGTGAGGTCGGGCACTGATGTTGGGCGATTTGGCCTGGCTCGCAGTCTGCGTTCCAATTCATCCCAAAGGTGTTCGATGGGGTTGAGGTCAGGGCTCTGTGCAGGCCAGTCAAGCTCTTCCACACCAGTCTCGACAAACCATTTCTGTATGGACCTTGCTTTGTGCACTGGGGCATTGTCATGCTGAAACAGGAAAGGGCCTTCCCCAAACTATTTCCACAAAGTTGGAAGCACAGAATCGTCTAGAATGTCATTGTATGCTGTAGCGTTAAGATTTCCCTTCACTGGAACTAAGGGACCTAGCCCGAACCATGAAAAACAGCCCCAGACCCTTATTCCTCCTCCACCAAACTGTACATTTGGTACTATGCATTCGGGCAGGTAGCGTTCTCCTGCTACCCTCTAAACACAGATGGTGAGTCCAATGGCGGCGAGCTTTACACTACTCAAGCCGATGCTTGGCATTGCGCATTGTGATCTTAGGCTTGTGTGCGGCTGCTCGGCCATGAAAACCCATTTCATAAAGCTCCTAATGAACAGTTCTTGTGCTGACTTTGCTTCGAGACTCGGTAGTGTGTGTTGCAACCAATGACAGACGCTTTTTATGTTCTACGCGCTTCAGCACTCTGCTGTCTCGTTCTGTGAGCTTGTGTGGCCTATCACTTTGCGGCTTAGCGTTTCCACTTCACAATAACAGCACTTCCAGTTGACCGGGGCAGCTCTAGCAGGGCAGATATTTGACGAACTGACTTGTTGGAAAGGTGGCATCCTATGACGATGCCACGTTGAAAGTCACAGTCGACTTTTGTGTGTATATATACTGTTTTTTTCACCTGCATTCCCCCGGTCAGTCTAATTATCCATTTTGTGTATGGTTTCCTAGAAACAAGGGTGGCTCAACTTACGCCGTTGGCTCAATTTACTCCACTCTCCCCTACTCTGAATCATGGCTAACAAAGTCCACACATCAGCATAAGCATGTCTCTGTGTTGTGAATAACTTTGGGGTTAGTATTGCTGCCTTAGGGAAGGGCTTCCTCCCTCTTTGGCCTGTTCTGGTCAGAAAATCCACCGTTTGGGAGAGGGAGAGGAAGAATTAGAGCGGGAGGGAACGCTAAAGAGGGAGAGGGTTTCTTCTGGTACTGTAAATAATAGCCAGTTTGAGTTGGACTGCTTTCAGGGCTCCTTTTGTTCACAATGACATCTTAGGTTCCCTGAAGGCCTGGAGGGGCTGGGGAGGGCTGCAGAGGGCTGCGGAGGGCCAGGTTGCAGAGGGCTGGATAGGGCCTCGCTGCAGAGGGCTAGGCTGTAGGAGTTTTCACTGCTCACTGGCAGCATTGGAAACCAGGGGTGTTAACCTAGTATGAATATCAGAGAATATAACCCCTCCCATACTGTAGGTGAAAAGCAAACTGCCAACATTCCCCCTGCTTCTTGATACATGCACGCGCACACACACTGTCAAGATTTTAGCTTTAGCCCATCAAATAGCGGAAGCTTCGCCCCTCCTCCCCAAAACTCAACGGGCACTAATGCGTTTTGGCCAGGATTTCTGAGAATTCTGTTTTCATGAGAACAGCTATGTGGTAGCATTGTGGCTTCCTCTCTGTTCTACACTGTAATATAGAATTAAGGTTTTTAATTTTAATAGCAAACACATGGGTTCCCTCCAATGCACAATTACACATCTATACTGTGGTGGATTATACATCTATACTGTGGGACTTAGTACTCCCTAGTTAGTAGTGTTTAAAAAAAAAAGTAACCAACCTGATGCTCTGTGATTTTCCTGCGTGCATGCTTGGCCTGAAATGGTCGACCACTTCACTTGAAACTTTGCTTACTCATTCAGTGACGGTATCGCTTTATACTGCTATCACACACAATCTAATTCCAAAGTTCATCACAATCTGACATGAGCTCATTCAGCAGAACCAGGAAGTAAACAATGAGACGTGTTAAACGACACCATCATCAGAACACAGCATGAGAATGGAAAGAGATAAAGAAAGGAGTGGGGTTTCGACTGACTCCTCTGGAGTGACACTGCTACTAAACAGAAAGGATTCATGTCCCAGGTGTTATGACATCACGTCCTGTTTGATTCCCTAATCTCCAAACATCCGGAGCGGGACAGGAAGGGGTGGGGTGGCGTTTCCTGTGGAAGGTTGGGGCGAGTTCGAGGCTGTTATTCGCTCCTCATTACTTTAGGGGTTTATTTAGACTGGGCACTGATTTTCCACCTCTAGTGTGCTGCAATGTCCCGCTTCTCTGTGACAAACACATGTGCGAAGCCAAAGACTGTGGGTGCCTTTTGACTCTTACACTCCTAACCTACTTTAGATGGTGAATGTCTCTCCCAAATGCATCTATTTTCAAAGATGGTGCATGTGTAAGGTAGATCGTATGATATAAAGTGTATTCCCCTCATTCTAGTATTCCTCTCATAATAGGACATAAAAGGACATTGCCCAAAGATATCATATGCGGCAGCTAATTACGTTATAGTAAAATTACAGTATAATCGGGTAAGCATTAATTATGGATAAAGACCGTCGTTTTTTGGGGGGGGGGCTTTCAGCTGACTAGACGGGACGGCTGATATTCGTGCGGTTGAGTCCTTTTCCGTGTTAACATGGATTCTTTACAACGTGATGAAGCTTTGTTGTTCCTTACTCAAGCAAGCAAGGTGTTGTAGCAAACAAGTCTTTGGTTGACTAGGCACTGTCCCCTCCCTGCAGTCAGGTGCGGAGTCAGGTGCGGAGAAAATGTGCGTCTTTAAAACTAAATTGTGCTATTCAAACAATTTATAACGTGACCGCGTTCATCTGGCTGACCAATAAGTCATCCAAAATTCCATAAACGTCACAGCCCTAGTGTCGTACACATATACAATACCAGTCAAAAGTTTGGACACACCTACTCATTCCAGCTTTTTTCTTTATTTGTACTATTTTCTACGTTGTAGAATAATAGTGAAGACGTCAAAACTATGAAATAACACATAGGGAATCATGTAGTAACCACCTGGAATGCATTTCAAGGTGTGCCTTGTGTGGTTCCCACAGTGACGCATGGAGGAGGAGGTGTAATGGTGTGGGGGTGCTTTGCTGGTGACCCTGTCAGTGATTTATTTAGAACTCAAGGCACACTTAACCAGCATGGCTACCACAGCATTCTGCAGCGATACGCCATCCCATCTGGTTTGGGCTTAGTGGGACTATCATTTATTTTTCAACAGGACAATGACCCAACACACCTCCAGGCTGTGTAAGGGCTGTTTTACCAAGAAGGAGAATGGTGGAGTACTGCATTAGATGACCTGGCCTCCACAATCATCCGACCTCAACCCAATTGAGATGGTTTGTGATGATTTGGACCGCAGAGTTGGACTGCAGCATTCCAGGTGAAGCTGGTTGAGAGAATGCCAAGAGTGTGCAAAGCTGTCATCAAGGCAAGGGTGGCTACTTTGAAGAATTTAAAATATAAAATATATATTTTGCTTACTGCATGATTCCATATGTGTTATTTCATAGTTTTGATGTCTTACCTATTATTCCACAATGTATTGTGTATTGTGTGAGTGTTATTCCCTGCTCTCTGGGTGTGGCAGCCTGGTGATTATACAGGTTAAGATAACAGCTGGTGACCCATATCCGACTTGCCCACAGAGTATGGATGGCCATGGTCAGGCCGCCACGGACTATATGTCATAGTCAATGGTTAACATGACTTACTGTAGTGAGTGTGTGTATGTATGACACATGCGTGTGTGTATGTATGACTCATGCATGTGTGTACATACAGTGCATGAGTGATTTCCCCAGAAGGATAACATTGTCCATTCTTCACAGTGAGGACATGGAAATGAGGAAGTGAACTGGTGTTGGGAACTGGCAGGGCTAGGTATCTGAATCCCAGGCAGTCTTGTTGAAGTCATGAGTGAGGAACGCCATTGGCTCTCAGTGAGGGGACTTTCCTCTGGCCAGGCTGAGGATTCAGATCAATGAGTCCCTGCTAGTCATACTCACAATGACTATTCACTCAGATATGCAGGTATGTGTACTTACACACACTTACTAATATTCACTCATTCATCAAGTTGTAATGGATCTAAACAGTTGCAATTAACTCTGCAAGTCTAAATGTTCAAGTCCAACTGTCTAATTTAATGTAATCTGTCATTTAAAATCCTTCCTCTCTCCTTGTGCTTTCATTGACAGTGATGGAGAGAGGGTGCGATGAGAGAGTGAGTGAGTGAGTGATATGGAGAGAGAGTGTGTTTGATAGAGAGAGAGAGTGTGTTTGATAGAGAGAGAGAGTGTGTTTGATAGAGAGAGAGAGTGTTTGATAGAGAGAGAGAGTGTGTTTGATAGAGAGAGAGAGTGTGTTTGATAGAGAGAGAGAGTGTGTTTGATAGAGAGAGAGAGTGTGTTTGATAGAGAGAGAGTAGAGAAATAGTGTGAGAGAGTGAGAGAGTGAGAGAGTGTGTGTGTGTGAGAGAGTGTGTGTGAGAGAGAGAGTGTGTGTGTGAGTGTGAGAGAGAGAGTGAGAGTGTGTGATAATGAGAGAGATTGTGTGTGTGTAATAGAGAGAGAGAGTGATAGTGAGAGTGTGTGTGTGTGTAATAGAGAGAGAGTGTGTGTGTGAGAGTGTGAGAGTGTGATAGAGAGAGAGAGAGTGAGTGTGAGAGTGTGAGAGTGTGATAGAGAGAGAGAGAGTGAGTGTGATAGAGAGAGTGAGTGTGATAGAGAGAGTGTGTTTGATAGACAGAGAGAGAGTGTTTGATAGAGAGAGAGAGTGTGTTTGATAGAGAGAGTGTGTTTGAGAGAGAGAGTGTGTTTGATAGAGAGAGTGTGTGTTTGATAGAGAGAGAGAGAGAGAGTGTGTTTGATAGAGAGAGAGAGAGAGAGTGTGTTTGATAGTGAGTAGAGAAATAGTGTGAGAGTGTGTGTGTGTGTGTGTGTAATAGAGAGAGAGTGAGAGTGTGTGATAGTGAGAGAGTGAGAGTGTGTGATAGTGAGAGAGATTGTGTGTGTGTAATAGAGAGAGAGTGTGATAGTGAGAGAGTGTGATAGTGAGAGAGTATGATAGTGAGAGAGTGTGATAGTGAGAGAGTGTGATAGTGAGAGAGTGTGATAGTGAGAGAGTGTGTGAAGGAGAGAGTGTGTGAAGGAGAGAGTGTGTGAAGGAGAGAGTGTGTGAAGGAGAGAGTGTGTGAAGGAGAGAGTGTGTGAAGGAGAGAGTGTGTGAAGGAGAGAGTGTGTGAAGGAGAGAGTGTGTGAAGGAGAGAGTGTGTGAAGGAGAGAGTGTGTGAAGGAGAGAGTGTGTGAAGGAGAGAGTGTGTGAAGGAGAGAGTGTGTGAAGGAGAGAGTGTGTGAAGGAGAGAGTGTGTGAAGGAGAGAGTGTGTGAAGGAGAGAGTGTGTGAAGGAGAGAGTGTGTGAAGGAGAGAGTGTGTGTGTGTGAAGGAGAGAGTGTGTGTGAAGGAGAGAGAGAGTGTGTGTGAAGGAGAGAGAGTGTGTGTGTGAAGGAGAGAGAGAGTGTGTGTGAAGGAGAGAGAGAGTGTGTGTGAAGGAGAGAGAGAGTGTGTGTGAAGGAGAGAGAGAGTGAGAGAGTGTGTGTGTGAAGGAGAGAGAGAGAGTGTGTGAAGGAGAGAGAGAGAGTGTGTGTGATGGAGAGAGAGAGTGTGTGTGATGGAGAGAGAGAGTGTGTGTGATGGAGAGAGAGAGTGTGTGTGATGGAGAGAGAGAGTGTGTGTGATGGAGAGAGAGTGTGTGTGTGATGGAGAGAGAGTGTGTGTGTGATGGAGAGAGAGAGTGTGAGTGTGTGATGGAGAGAGAGAGTGTGTGTGTGTGTGTGATGGAGAGAGAGAGTGTGTGTGTGTGTGTGATGGAGAGAGAGAGAGTGTGTGTGTGTGTGTGATGGAGAGAGAGAGAGTGTGTGTGTGTGTGTGATGGAGAGAGAGAGAGTGTGTGTGTGTGATGGAGAGAGAGAGAGTGTGTGTGTGTGATGGAGAGAGAGAGAGTGTGTGTGTGTGATGGAGAGAGAGAGTGAGTGTGTGTGATGGAGAGAGAGTGAGTGTGTGTGTGATGGAGAGAGAGAGTGAGTGTGTGTGTGATGGAGAGAGAGAGTGAGTGTGTGTGTGATGGAGAGAGAGAGTGAGTGTGTGTGTGATGGAGAGAGAGAGAGAGTGTGTGTGTGATGGAGAGAGAGTGTGTGTGTGTGTGTGTGATGGAGAGAGAGAGTGTGTGTGTGTGTGTGTGATGGAGAGAGAGAGTGTGTGTGTGTGTGTGATGGAGAGAGAGAGAGTGTGTGTGTGTGATGGAGAGAGAGAGAGTGTGTGTGTGTGATGGAGAGAGAGAGTGAGTGTGTGTGATGGAGAGAGAGAGTGAGTGTGTGTGTGATGGAGAGAGAGAGTGAGTGTGTGTGTGATGGAGAGAGAGAGTGTGTGTGTGATGGAGAGAGAGAGAGAGTGTGTGTGTGTGATGGAGAGAGAGAGAGAGTGTGTGTGTGATGGAGAGAGAGAGAGAGAGTGTGTGTGTGTGTGTGTGATGGAGAGAGAGAGAGTGTGTGTGTGTGTGTGATGGAGAGAGAGAGTGTGTGTGTGTGATGGAGAGAGAGTGTGTGTGTGTGAGAGAGTGTGAGAGAGTGTGAGAGAGTGTGAGAGAGTGTGAGAGAGTGTGAGAGAGTGTGTGATAGTGAGAGTAGAGAGTGAGAGTGTGTGATAGAGAGATTGGGATAGTGAGATAGTGAGAGTACAGAGTGAGAGTGTGTGATAGAGAGCGTTAGTGTGTCATAGAGAGAGTTAGTGTGTGATAGAGAGAGTTAGTGTGTGATAGAGAGAATTAGTGTGTGAGAGAGAGAATTAGTGTGTGTGAGAGAGAGAATTAGTGTGTGTGAGAGAGAGAATTAGTGTGTGTGTGTGTGAGAGAGATGTAGAAAGAGAGAGAGAGATGTAGAAAGAGAGAGAGAGAGTGTGTGTGATCGAGAGAGTGTGTGTGATCGAGAGAGTGTGTGTGATCGTGATCGTGAGAGTGTGATAGTTAGTGTGTGTGAGAGAGTGAGCGTGTGATAGAGAGTGTGTGTGAGAGAGTGAGAGTGTGAGATAGTGTGTGTGATAGTGTGTGTGATAGAGAGTGTGTGTGAAAGAGTGTGATAGTTAGTGTGATCGAGAGAGTGAGCGTGTGATAGAGAGAGAGTGTGTGTGTGAGAGGGAGAGAGTGTGTGATAGATAGAGAGAGAGTGTGTGATAGATAGAGAGAGAGTGTGTGTGATAGAGAGAGAGTGTGTGATACAGTGAGAGAGTGTGTGATACAGTGAGAGAGTGTGTGATACAGTGAGAGAGTGTGTGAGAGATAGAGATAGAGAGAGCGAGTGTGATAGTGAGAGAGTGTGATAGAGAGAGAGAGCGAGAGTGAAAGAGAAAGTGATAGAGAGAGGGTTCTCTTGCAGCAGTAATTGGTCAGGATGTGGGCTGGCTGGATACGCGCTCCCTTCTCTCTTCCCTCCTAGTCGGCACTGTTCCTTTCTGTTCCGCTCCCATCTGCTCCCCTCTCTCTCTGAGCTAACTGAACTCATAGAGGTGGGGACCTGTCTTTCCACTGACCAGCCCAATACACAGAATAGCTCTCCGCTTTAGAGCGTGTACATGTTTTTAGTTTGTTTTTGGCAAAACTTCACGATACATGGAGATGGAACTAAACAGTTAAAGGATACTGGGATATCATCAGCGGCTGGCTGCCCAGAGGAAAGACTAGCCGTTGGAACAGTCTCCAAGGTGAGGAGGGACTTCCTAACGCCGTAGCTCTGTAATATTGCTACATACTGTACACTTGCGCTGTGTGACTATGAATCAGACTTTGTCAGAGAGATTCACAGCAGAGGTCTTTTTGATACTGTGTAGCAGTTTTAATGTAGTTAATTTGTAAGGCTGAAGTATAAGCTGTAATATGTGAATGTAACTTCAGGATATCGTGAGTCTCCTGTACATTAACTATAGACATGGTTTTCCCCTGCCAGAGTCTCTGTGTTAATTGAATCATCATTGTGGTGGTTGATGTGCCTGGGCTGCGCTGATCTGAAATGACTCTGTCCAAGGTTTTAATTTAGTCTGGAGTTAAAGGTAGCCTGGGATCCCCCTTAATTAGATGGCAGTCCATTGGTATTGTCTAGTGTCCAACAATCCTTCTGGTTCTCTGAAGCTTCATGTTTGTGTTTTCATCATGCAGGGATGCAGGTTGGCAGGTACAGTATCCTATGTTTAGAGTGCCAGGATGTGTGTGTGATGGAGGGTTGTTGTAGTGTAATGAGATGTTTTGTTTTACTGAAATGGAAAGAAGATGTGGGTCTGGGTCTACACGTTCTAAGCCTTCTATGAATGAAATGTGATTGATTTGTTTGGAATTGATGATTTTGAGGATAATTATGGATTGATGGGGTTATTGGCTGTTTTTCGTCATGTTGAGGTTGTTGTTGTCGGTCAATCCCAGACTCTAGTATCTCACCTAGTGTTTGTGTGGTTGTTTGTGGTTGTGTGTGTTCTCTCGTTTCCTTATCGTGAGGGGGCTAACTGGGGCATCCAGCCTAACTGCGTCACACGAGGAGGAGGAGCGAGAGAATAACTTGAAAAGTACTTTGTCTTTGGATCATATTTAGCCTTGATTTATTTGTACTTACATAATAATAGAACAGTACTGTTTTTGTTTACATTTTGAGTTTTGTAAGCTTTCATAAGCTCTAAGTTACCAGGAAAACGTGTGTGTTTCATTGAGAGGTGTCTGTGCTCTTCCTATGGTCCAGGGGGCTGTGTTTAGTTGTGTTGTATAGTTGGAGTAGAGTGGGTGGAGGGGAGGAGAGGTGGAGGAGAGATTGAGGAGAAGTAGGCCATTTCACAATCTCTTCCTGCTGAGTCCAAACACCGCTTCCTCTGTCCGTCCGCCTTACATACGCGCACACGCACCGTCACGCACCGTCACACACACTGTCCCCCATAAACACACACACACACACACACACACACGTCTCACAATCTACCATGTCCAGTTGTAACTCTGGCAGCCTCCTCTCTTTCTTACCCCTTTCCTGTTCTGCCCCAGTTCACACCTCCCTCTATCTCGCTCTCCCTCTCGCTCGCTCTATCCCTCTCGCTCGCTCTATCCCTCTCGCTCGCTCTATCCCTCTCGCTCGCTCTATCTCTCGCTCGCTCTATCTCTCGCTCGCTCTATCTCTCGCTCGCTCTATCTCTCGCTTGCTCTATCTCTCTCGCTCGCTCTATCTCTCTCGCTCGCTCTATCTCTCTCGCTCGCTCTATCTCTCTCGCTCGCTCTATCTCGCTCGCTCGCTCGCTCTATCTCTCTCGCTCGCTCTATCTCTCTCGCTCGCTCTATCTCGCTCGCTCGCTCTATCTCGCTCGCTCGCTCTCTCTCGCTCTCGCTCGCTCGCTCTATCTCGCTCGCTCTATCTCGCTCGCTCTATCTCGCTCGCTCGCTCGCTCGCTCGCTCGCTCTCGCTCGCTCGCTCGCTCTATCTCTCTCGCTCGCTCGCTCTATCTCGCTCGCTCGCTCGCTCTATCTCGCTCGCTCGCTCGCTCTATCTCTCTCGCTCGCTCTATCTCGCTCGCTCGCTCTATCTCGCTCGCTCGCTCTATCTCGCTCGCTCGCTCTATCTCGCTCGCTCGCTCTATCTCGCTCGCTCGCTCTATCTCGCTCGCTCGCTCTATCTCGCTCGCTCGCTCGCTCGCTCTATCTATCTATCTATCTCGCTCGCTCGCTCGCTCGCTCTATCTCGCTCGCTCGCTCTATCTCGCTCGCTCGCTCGCTCTATCTCTCTCGCTCGCTCGCTCTATCTCTCTCGCTCGCTCGCTCTATCTCGCTCGCTCTATCTCGCTCGCTCTATCTCGCTCGCTCTATCTCGCTCGCTCTATCTCGCTCGCTCGCTCGCTCTATCTCGCTCGCTCGCTCGCTCTATCTCTCTCGCTCGCTCGCTCTATCTCGCTCGCTCGCTCGCTCTATCTCGCTCGCTCGCTCTATCTCGCTCGCTCGCTCGCTCTATCTCGCTCGCTCGCTCGCTCTATCTCTCTCGCTCGCTCTATCTCGCTCGCTCGCTCTATCTCGCTCGCTCGCTCTATCTCGCTCGCTCGCTCTATCTCGCTCGCTCGCTCTATCTCGCTCGCTCGCTCGCTCTATCTCGCTCGCTCGCTCTATCTCGCTCGCTCGCTCTATCTCGCTCGCTCGCTCTATCTCGCTCGCTCGCTCTATCTCGCTCGCTCGCTCTATCTCGCTCGCTCGCTCTATCTCGCTCGCTCGCTCGCTCGCTCTATCTATCTATCTATCTCGCTCGCTCGCTCGCTCGCTCTATCTCACTCGCTCGCTCTATCTCGCTCGCTCGCTCGCTCTATCTCGCTCGCTCGCTCTATCTCTCTCGCTCGCTCGCTCTATCTCTCTCGCTCGCTCGCTCTATCTCGCTCGCTCTATCTCGCTCGCTCGCTCTATCTCGCTCGCTCGCTCTATCTCGCTCGCTCGCTCTATCTCGCTCGCTCGCTCTATCTCGCTCGCTCGCTCTATCTCGCTCGCTCTATCTATCTCGCTCGCTCGCTCGCTCTATCTATCTCGCTCGCTCGCTCGCTCTATCTATCTCGCTCGCTCGCTCTATCTATCTCGCTCGCTCGCTCTATCTATCTCTCTCGCTCTATCTATCTCTCTCGCTCGCTCTATCTATCTCTCTCGCTCGCTCTATCTATCTATCTATCTATCTATCTATCTATCTATCTATCTATCTATCTATCTATCTATCTATCTATCTATCTATCTATCTATCTATCTATCTATCTATCTATCTATCTATCTATCTATCTATCTATCTATCTCGCTCGCTCGCTCGCTCGCTCGCTCGCTCTATCTCGCTCGCTCGCTCTATCTCGCTCGCTCTATCTCGCTCGCTCGCTCGCTCTATCTCGCTCGCTCGCTCGCTCTATCTCGCTCGCTCTATCTCGCTCGCTCGCTCGCTCGCTCGCTCTATCTCGCTCGCTCGCTCGCTCTATCTCGCTCGCTCGCTCGCTCTATCTCGCTCGCTCGCTCGCTCTATCTCGCTCGCTCGCTCGCTCTATCTCGCTCGCTCGCTCGCTCTATCTCGCTCGCTCTCTATCTCTCGCTCGCTCGCTCTATCTCGCTCGCTCTCTATCTCTCGCTCGCTCTCGCTCGCTCGCTCTCTCTCTCTATCTCTCGCTCGCTCGCTCGCTCGCTCTCTCTCTCTATCTCTCGCTCGCTCGCTCTCTCTCTCTATCTCTCGCTCGCTCGCTCTCTCTCTCTATCTCTCGCTCGCTCTCTCTCTCTATCTCTCGCTCGCTCGCTCTATCTCGCTCGCTCTCTATCTCTCGCTCGCTCTCGCTCGCTCGCTCTCTCTCTCTATCTCTCGCTCGCTCGCTCGCTCGCTCTCTCTCTCTATCTCTCGCTCGCTCGCTCTCTCTCTCTATCTCTCGCTCGCTCTCTCTATCTCTCTATCTCTCGCTCGCTCTCTCTATCTCTCTATCTCTCGCTCGCTCTCTCTATCTCTCGCTCGCTCGCTCGCTCTCGCTCGCTCTCTCGCTCGCTCGCTCTATCTCTCTCGCTCGCTCTATCTCGCTCGCTCGCTCTATCTCGCTCGCTCGCTCTCGCACGCGCGCACTCGCTCGCTCGCTCTATCTCGCTCGCTCTCGCTCTCTCTCGCGCTCGCTCTATCTCGCTCGCTCGCTCTATCTCTCTCGCTCGCTCTATCTCGCTCGCTCGCTCGCTCTATCTCGCTCGCTCGCTCGCTCTATCTCGCTCGCTCTATCTCGCTCGCTCGCTCGCTCTATCTCGCTCGCTCGCTCGCTCTATCTCTCTCGCTCGCTCTATCTCTCTCGCTCGCTCTATCTCGCTCGCTCGCTCTATCTCTCTCGCTCGCTCTATCTCTCTCGCTCGCTCTATCTCTCTCGCTCGCTCGCTCTATCTCTCTCGCTCGCTCGCTCTATCTCGCTCGCTCTATCTATCTCGCTCGCTCGCTCGCTCTCTCTCGCTCGCTCGCTCTATCTCTCTCGCTCGCTCTATCTCTCGCTCGCTCTATCTCTCTCGCTCGCTCTATCTCTCTCGCTCGCTCTATCTCTCTCGCTCGCTCTATCTCTCTCGCTCGCTCTATCTCGCTCGCTCGCTCTATCTCGCTCGCTCGCTCTATCTCGCTCGCTCGCTCTATCTCTCTCGCTCGCTCTATCTCTCTCGCTCGCTCTATCTCGCTCGCTCGCTCTATCTCGCTCGCTCGCTCTATCTCTCTCGCTCGCTCTATCTCTCTCGCTCGCTCTATCTCTCTCGCTCGCTCTATCTCGCTCGCTCGCTCTATCTCTCTCGCTCGCTCTATCGCTCTCGCTCGCTCTATCTCGCTCGCTCTATCTCGCTCGCTCTATCTCGCTCGCTCTATCTCGCTCGCTCTATCTCGCTCGCTCTATCGCTCTCGCTCTCTCTCGCTCTTTCTCTCTCGTTCTCTCTCTCGCTCTTTCTCTCTCGTTCTCTCTCTCGCGCTCTCTCTCTCGTTCTCTCTCTCGCGCTCTCTCTCTCGTTCTCTCTCTCGCGCTCTCTCTCTCGTTCTCTCTCTCGCGCTCTCTCTTGCTCTCTCCCTCTCCCTCATTTCCACTCCTCTTCAGCCTGTAGTGATTTGTTTACTCATTAAGCCGTTTATGTGAATACTAAACACTATATGAATTATTACCTTTTTATAGTATTGGATGTTGTAGTTTCTATCGTGGTCAAAGAGCTGCTGTTATTGTTTCAGTGGCAATGCTGTTTGTTGTTGTTTAGTCTGCTGTAAGGGAGAAGCTGCTCCTTGTTTTCCGCCTCGGTTTTCCGGTTCCTCTGGTCATTCCGATGGATCACTGCTGTTATAGGAGTTTTATTCGCAGAGTTGGAATTCTGGCCCCCGGACTCAGACATTCCTGGACTTGTCCCGGCACCGTGGCCAGACTGCAGCACGCTGTTCAGGGAATATGGGAAGCTCATAAGGCAGGAATCTTAGGAAAATAATTATGGAGACCACGAGGTGGAGGATACTGCGTTTTAATTGGTCTGTTTCAGTGATGTCATTTTTTTATTTACTGCTGTTCATATGGATGAATGGTTCTGAAAACCCATATGAAACTCTTGTTGCACTGTTAGGCTGAAGTTAATTAGTTGAAGTGAAAGTTGATACACTGTATCAAACAGTACAGTCAAATATCAAAGAGAATGGAAGAGTTGAGGTATTCAGAATGAATGATTGTTACGTTGGCTTTCCTACAGTGACATTTGGAGAATGTGGACGAGAAGAATGGAGCGTCCCTCAGATCTACAGGTGATCCATCTCTGGATTGACAGAGTGTAACAGGGTCATAGAAGGAGGAGAGGATGGTATCTGTAAATAAATGAACCCTCCCACTCTATCTAGCCCTTAGTACATTAAGGGATCTGAACCCCCCCAAACTGGCTGGTTTACTGTAGAAACACACTGGCCTCATTGTGACTGGCACAGCTGGGAAAACGAAGGAGCTGTCAGGTTGTCTGAGGAAGCGCACACACACTCACCCTGTGAAGACTGCAATAAAAAAAAAATACCTTCCCCTCTGTAGCTCCCCCCCCCCCCCTTCCCCTCCCTTCTCTTGGGACAGATGCTAAAGCATTGAGGGGGTTGGAACGGGCCACTCGGTTCTTGTAGTCATGTGGAGTACATACCACTTTTTTCCTTGGGCGCAGAACATTTTCACAAAGTTTTCTTTGTCTCTTGTTTTCAAGCTCTCTGATCATGTGTGCGTATGATCGAACCATTACCCCACTCCAAGTGTTTGTCTGTCTGAGTGTAATGAGGAATGGAGCGCTTTATTGACGCTACGCTCTCTGTGCCTCTTTTCACTCCCCTCTTTTCCTCAACCTCGGGGTGAGCCGAGGCCCTGACTGTTGCCATGGTGACCACCGCGCTATAGCCTCGATCCTCCTGGCAACCACACAAACCCTCAAACCCGAAGTGTGTGTGCATGTTTGTGGCCGCCCTGTGTTAGCCCTGAAGTGGAGAGAGGCCTAGTGATGGGCTGTTTTCTATTACAGGCCTTCAGTAGAATCGTTTTGCTTCTGAAGAGCCACAGGACAAGTGGAGGAGTTCTATTAGTTAGGAGGAAACGAGGATAAGAGAGCCAAGAGCAGCTGTGTTGTAAAGGTGTCCGATAGGATAGGATGATGACTGACTGTAGGGATTTGTCCTTAATAAACTGTCTGGACTTCGGCGCAGGAGCGCTGGTCAATGGTGTTGTGTATTTGCTTAGCCGGGGGTGCTCATTATGTGGCAAGGGGAGAGGGCGGTCGGTGTTTGGGGTTAGGGGGAGAGGGTGGAGGCAGAGGCCTTCATGGGTCAGTGGGTTCCTTTAGTGCTAGAGAGGGGTCGTGCTGCTGGAGATGGACTACTTACTGGAGGCTGCCTGAGACCTGTTGGGGTGGGGGCTCTAGTTAGAGTTCCCACTGAGAGGGTTCACTAGCATTGTATGATAACCTACTGACCAGTGACCAGTAAGCTGCACTGACCAGTAGGGGGTAGGGGAGGGGGGTCAGTAGTATTGTATAGTCAGTAAAAGGGGGAGGGTTTAGGGGACGCCCTGCTGCTGGGACCAGTACCTCTCCTCTGGAGAAGGGGGACAAATAGCCGACATACTCGTGTGTGTGTGTGTGTGTGTGCGTGTGCGGCAGCAGCAGCTATTGTCTAAAACATGTGGTCATCAGTGTGGTCATTAGCTGTTGTCTATTCTGACGTGAACTGAACTGTCCGCAGACTAGGTGATCACTCGTGAGAATATATTGAAATTAAATATTTGTAACCGTTTGTAATAAACAAATGGTGTCCATTTGGAACATGTGGCGAGTACCTTGGCTTATGGTAGAAATATACTTCCTGTTGCATTCCATTCTTGTTTGATGCTGTGTACCGTCATTGGGAGTACCATGGGTGGCGCACAATTGGCCGTCATTGTAAATAGTAATTTGTTCTTAACTGACTTGCCTAGTTAAATAAAGGTTAAATAAATAAATGTATGTATCTCACTCTTGTCCTATTACAAACCCATTCAGCCTTTAGGGGACCACAAAGGAAATAAGTATCAGACTTTATTGTGAAACTGAATTGAATGATAATTGCATTCAGTTTTAAAATCAAATGTAAATGTAATTGAATATTCAAATTCAATATATATATTCACTTTCAATATGGTGGATATTGCATTCATTGTCTGCATATCAAGTTTACAAGCCATCATTTCAACTTAATCAAAGTTTTATATATTCAACTTCTCATCCTGGTACTTTGCCAGCCAGGAAAGGTAGAGGAGAACAGATAAAATCAGACAGGCTCTTTAGTAAGCAGAAGCTTCTGTCGGTTTCTGAAGCCAATGTGGCATGTTGAATTTATTTTCTTCCTCTGAATTTGGCTCTAGCGTTTGAACCACTTTGGCTATGAGCTATTATCACACCATTTCTGGATCATGGATGTGCGTTCTGTTTCCCCTCTATGATGATCAAAGGGCAAGTTAGGAGGAGTGTCACAAAAAAACGCAATTTGTCCTCCATTGGGATGAGGGCTGACCCCATTTAGTCGACTGGTCGATTGTTTGGACAATAGGCTGAGATTTTTTTTTTAGTCGAGCAATCACAAATATATATATTTTTTTTATGGCACACAAGACACCTGTCTGATTTCACGCCTGTCTCAGCGGACTAATCCATTACGGAGGCCGCAGGGATGGCACACCAGTAGTACAGTTACTGTTAATTCCCATGATTTCGAATCTACATTGTTTGTTTGGTTGTGGTCATTTCTGTTCATACATTCAATATATTATTAATCTTTTACCGTTCTCATTGTCGGAGTGGACACGTTTTTTGCGGAACGCACAACCTAGTCTACATCTGTGAGGAACAAGTTTTGGTTTATTTCATTACATTTACAAGTTGGCAATTTATTAATTGTTGTTTGTTTGTTTGTAGCTCTCCTGTCAATGTTGAGTAAGGACGCATACCTGATTATGCATAGAAGTAGGCCTAGGCTAACTGGCCTGCGCGCAAATGTAGGCCTATAAATATTCCCATGGAGATCTGATAGTATTTCTGATTGTCTTAACTTACCATCACTGTGGAGCTTCTAAAAGTAAGTTTTTCTTCACCTCAAACAGCAAGTAAACAAAGTCTGTTTTTACATCCATTGAGAATGACAGTAGTTCCTCAACGTAGCCTATTTGAAAAATCTTTCCATCTCTCTTTTGATATCCACTCGGCACATGAAAGGGGAAAAATATGTGATGCTCTGATCCGGTGGATAAAATAGGCCTACCCATTTCTTCTTATTCCTTGCACTAATTGCCTACATCTGTGTCTGTCTGTCCGGAGCTCACTGGTACAGGAAACTCTGAGAATATTTTATACAGTGTTGCAAGTTCGCAAGTGCAAGCTTCAGGCCAGACCCAAGTTAATAGTTGATATGTTTCAAGTTCCTTGCAGACAGGCCATGCGTAGCCAGTGTGATTTATAGGATATGTATTTTTATCAGGATATTATCTACCTGTGGACTGCAATGTTTTTATTTGTTGGCTTTATCTAGGCTATTTTTACGTAGTTGGCAATAGAAGTTCATTTTAGAATTTTGCTTAACCACATGATTATGATTATGAGAGACCTGGTGTAGCCTATTATCTACCTGCAACTTCAGGAGTGTAACAGCAGAATCTGTGAAGGCCAGCAGCAGCGGGAGGAAGAGCCTAACCAGAATTTAACTGTTTCGACCCTATCTTGATCTCTGGCTCGCTCTTGAGTAATTTGTGTCTTCATTATTTAATCACAGTGTGCTTAAAGCGTCAGAAAAGCTCAGTAGCCTACATATAGTTGATTTTATTTAAACACATAGGGTGTGTCTATATATCGATTGGTCGAATGGACCGACGACTCTAGGCCAACCAAGTTTTGGTTGGGGACAGCTCTAATAAGTATATAGTTGAATAGCCCTTCCTAAGGATAGCCTTTCCACTCCCTAGTTACGGTTATAGCGTTGGGCCAGTAACCGAAAGGTCACTGGTTCGAATACCCGAGCCGACAAGGTGAAAAACATGTCTTTGTCCTTGAGCAAGGCACTTAACCCTAATTTGCTCCAGAGGCTGACCCTGTAGGAAGGCCGTCAATGTAAATAAGATTCTGACTTGCCTAGTTAAATAAAGGTAAAATAAAAAATGTATTGGACTGGGTTCGAATCAAGAGCCTGCATGTCACAAGACTGTGTTAGCCCACTTAGATAAAGCCCATAGGGATTAGTTCAGCTAACAAGTCTTCAAGTCTCCAGCAAGGTTGATCAAACCACCTCAGTTACATTTTACCCCCCTTTGATTTCATACTCAGAAATCACGGCACCAATATAATTGACTGGCTTAGAAATCCAGAAGGATCCGTGCACCCCATTTATTGACTTCAACAGAGGTGGTTTGGTGATCCATCCACGTGATTACCGTGTGTAGCGAACCATTCATGGAAGCTCGCGGAATCAGGCTACTCACAAGGCTTTGTGATGAGCATCCTTGACTGAGACATGAAGACGTGGGGTTCTACTCCAGATCTCCTGTGCACCAGACAGGACTTTTCAGGTCTCAGACAAGTTAGATTAGATGAGTTTATTAGTCACATGCACATCGTCACAGATGTAATTGCAGGGTACAGTGAAATCCTTAAGCTCCAGAGTGTGGTCACCGAACCACCTGTTACATTTCACACCCCTTTGACCTCCTCCTTGAAGAGACCTATCCAAGTCACTGGACCAATGCCTAGGCTTTAGCTCAACAGGCGAACACAGTCATAACCCAGTCAGTCACATGTTAACCTTCTCATGACTACCCTTGACACAAAAGACACAAAATAACACGTCTAACTAACATGTCTTCAGGTCTCAGGCAAGGTTCTCATCACATATGCATGGATCACCAAACCACGCAAGTAACCTTGCTGGATCTTGAAGACTTGTATTATTGTAGCAGATGGGGATCTGTGAAACTCTGAAGTGTCGCCCCTTGTGCAATTGAAGAAGGCCTTTTTTTATAGCATGATGGGTAGGAACGCTTCAGGAGGGCGATCACGTGTGTTTGCGATGCAGATTTCTTGATTTTGAGCTATACTCGTTAAGCAAGCAGCGTTCCTTTACATGAACCTCCTGAACTTATCCCTACAAGCTTTAGCTAAATGGGCTAACACAGTCTTGTGATATGTAGGAGACCTGGTTTGAACCCAGTCAGTCACAAGAGCAAGATTAACTAGGGAGTGGAATGGCTATCCTTAGAAGGGCTATAACTGGCATTTCAACTATATTCTTATGGGGACAAATTGTGTTTTGTTTGTGACACTCCTTTCTAACGCAGCCTGTGATCATCATAGAGGGGAACAGAAGGCATGTCGATGCTCCAGAGAGTCTTCGCTTTCAGGTATGGGGTCATAATAGCTCATAGCCAAAACGGTTCAAAGTGGTTCAAACGCTTCCAGTCAAATTCAGTGTAAGAAAATAAATTCAACATGCCACATTGGCTTCAGAAACCGCCAGATGTTTATGTTTACCACAGTAAGCCTTTGATTCTATCTGTTCTCCTCTACCTTTCCTGGTTGGCAAAGTACCAGGGTGTTGTCTCTGATTTTGAATCTGCATTTAGAGAACTGAATTTAGAAACTGAATCTGAATGCATCTGAAAAGTTGAATATACTTGGATGAACTTGAAATTATAGTATGCAAACTTGATATACAGAACATGTTTATTGAAAATGAATATATAAATATTGAACTTGAATATTCAATCAAATTGAGATTTAATTTTAAAACTGAATGCAATATTCATTAAATTCTGTTTCAAATCATAAAGTACAAGTTACATTTTTGGATTAAATTTGTGCATTACAAATAAAGAAATATTTGTAATGCACGGCTAGTGTTTCTGTGCTGTACAATGTAGGCCTACAGTGTAGGCTACATGTGATGGCAGAGTTTGCAAAACAAATGCCCTCCCGATTGATACAAATCATCATGATATAATTCTGCCAGGTAGGTCTACTTTGCAGTCAACATTTGTTGGGAAAGAAATGTTAATTCGAACATCGTATGATGACTGCATTGCGCATTGCAAAGATTCAACCAACACATCGGACTAAACTTTTTCAATGCCTGGCCTGCATCCGCATTGTTGTCTTAGTTACCATTTCCTGGTAGATATAAGTTGAAACGTCGTTCCTACCCTAACAGCTACCGATGTTATTCACTATTTTACTTTGATATGCATCAGTCGAGATTAAGAAGTGAGTATACGCAATATAGCCCCCACTACACTACTGGCATTTGCCCTATGTGCCCAGTTGAAACCATGATTACTACAAGTTTATATAGCTGGCTAGTCTAATTTAACCATTTTGCTGACATGGGCTAATTGAGTCACTGTCAGTGACTGATATAACAAAAGAGAAACTGCTGATGCACCTTGTACATTCTACTATTCTAACTCTCAACAGAGACAATTGAGAACCCGACTAAGTTCCCAAAAACATTTTGCGAGTCGGGGGGCCCCCTAGCGGCTGGGGCCCTAAGCGACCGCTTATTTCACTTATACCTGGTACCGGCCCTGGAGAGGGCACTTACTGTGGAACTCAGGTCCTTATAATTTGCTGTGGGAGAGGGGGGGAGGAGTCAGGGGGAGGGGAAAGCCCAGTGGAGAGGGAACAGGACAGAGCAAATGCCATTCAGTCTGATACACTCAGAGATATACTCACATACAGAGTGGACATATTACCACCAGAGAGAGCGAAAGAGAAAGAGAAATTTAGGCTGTCTGAACGAGAGAGAGACCGAAAGCCCAATGAGAGACAGTTTTAGCAAGCCAGCAAAGGAGAAAGAGAGAGAAAGCTATAGAGAGAGCATCAGAGAGAAAGAAAAGGAGAGCAAAAGTGGTCAGCTGCTGCACCAGTGAGAAGTCTGTGTGTGTCATAGGTGGCAGAGTGAGTGTGTTTGCGAGTGTGTTGGGAGCAGCGGACGGCACGCTTGCTCCCTGAAGAAGGAAATGTATCGGGCTGACTGAGAGAATGTGAGGTGTGCTGTGGGAATTCTGCTGGTTGCAGGAACTGGGAATACTGCGATCAGAATAGTCTGCGCCCTGTGGATATGTGAATTTTCCTGGACTGTTGTTTTCTTTCAAACCATTCACTCCTCAGGGGTTTAAACGCATCTATTATTTTTGCTGAAGGAAAGTCAAAGCCATTATGCCAACTGGTAAGCATAATTCATTTCAGGTATTTCAAATGTAGACTGTTTTTATGTCCTAGGCTATTTGAGAACTCTTTCAACTGTAAAGGTTTAACATCATCAGTTGGTTTTCTATTGTAAAACATGCATAGATTTTATTTTTGTTCTCAAGTGTTTGATCTGCAGTCAAAGGTGCATCAGAGTTTAGATATATTTATCTTTCATATAATAAAATTTTTGGGTGGTTAACTCTGAGACTTTTCATAACTGTCCTGGACCTCAAGTCTTTGAAGGTGAATGCCTTGATTGTGTGTCTGGTAGGAATGAGTACTCCTGTTCATGTTTTTATTCATGTGGATGTAAGAGCTGGCTCTGTTTTAGTTCAACATGTATTGCTTGCGTCTGGTAAAGGTCATTCGTCCTTGTTTGTTGGTTGGTTAGTTATGTGTTGTATCTAGCTCTCTAATTGCTGTCAGGTGTGGTTGTGTGTTGGATCTAGCCCTCTTATTGCTGTCAGGTGTGGTTGTGTGTTGGATCTAGCCCTCTTATTTCTGTCAGTTGTGGTTGTGTGTTGGATCTAGCCCTCTTATTGCTGTCAGTTGTGGTTGTGTGTTGGATCTAGCCCTCTTATTGCTGTCAGTTGTGGTTGTGTGTTGGATCTAGCCCTCTTATTGCTGTCAGTTGTGGTTGTGTGTTGGATCTAGCCCTCTTATTGCTGTCAGTTGTGGTTGTGTGTTGGATCTAGCCCTCTTATTGCTGTCAGTTGTGGTTGTGTGTTGTCTCCTTTTGTGTGTTGGTGTGACATATTGTCCCTGCTGACACTTGTGTGAAGTAGGTGTGACCTCTTTGTCGAGTGGTTCTCTCTCCTGTGCTGTGTGAACAGGGTTTTCTAGTTGTTTTCCTTCTGTGGCAGTTGAATGGAACATGTTTGCTTTCTCGCAGGGTTGTTGGTTCTTGATATTGCTGCCATTCCATTGCTGATTACGAGTGATTCTTAAATTTAGATCATCCTTAGTTCCTCTCCTGTAACTTGTCCCCCACAGATGTTGTTCATAGTTAGAGCCTATTCTCACTGATTGAGAGGTAGAGATATATCCGGTATAGATACTTTCCTGTCAGTCCCTGGAGGAAGCTTCTCACTGAGGCTTTTTTAAATGTTTTATTTCACCTTTATTTAACCAGGTAGGTCAGTTGAGAACAAGTTCTCATTTGCAACTGCGACCTGGCCAAGACGAAGCAAGGCAGTGCGACAAAAAACAACAACACAGAGTTACACATGGGAAATAAACAAACGTACAGTCAATAACACAATAGAAAAATCTATATACAGAGTGCAAATGTAGTGCAAAATGCAGTAAGGTTAGGAAGACAATAAATAGGCCATAGTAGCGAAATAAATTACAGATTAGCATAATCACTGGAATGATGGAATGTGAAAATGATGATGTGCAAATAGAGATACTGGAGTGCAAAATTGAGCGGAAGTTTAAAAAAAAAAGTATGGGGGTGAGGTAGTAGGATGGGCTATATACAGGTGCAGTGATCGATAAGCAGCTTTGACAGCTGATGCTTAAAGTTAGTGAGGGAGATAGGAACCTCTAGCTTCAAGGATTTTTGCAATTCGTTCCAGTCATTGGCAGCAGAGAACTGGAAGGAATGGCGGCCAAAGGAGGTGTTGGCTTTGGGGGTGGCCAGTGAGATATACCTGGTGGAGCGCATGCTACGGGTAGGTATTGCTATGGTGACCAGAGAGCTGAGATAAGGCGGGGATTTACCTAATAAAGACTTATAGATGACCTGGAGCCAGTGGGTTTGGCGACGAATATGTAGTGAGGGCCAGCCGACGAGAGAATACAGGTCGCAGTGGTGGGTAGTATATGGGGCTTTGGTAACAAAACGGATGGCACTGTGATAGACTACATCCAATTTGCTGAGTAGAGTGTTGGAGGCTATTTTGTAAATGACATCGCCGAAGTCAAGGATCGGTAGGATGGTAAGTTTTACAAGGGCATGTTTGGCAGCATGAGTGAAGGAGGCTTTGTTGCAAAATAGGAAGCCGATTCTAGATTTAATTTTGGATTGGAGATGGTTAATATGAGTCTGGAAGTTGAGTTTACAGTTTAACCAGACACCTAGGTATTTGTAGTTGTCCACAAATTCTAAGTCAGACCCGTCAAGGGTAGTGATGATAGTCCGGTGGCGGGTGCGGGCAACGTTCTATTGAAGAGCATGCATTTAGTCTTACTAGCATTTAAGAGCAGTTGGAGGCCATGGAAGGAGTGTTGTATGGCATTGAAGCTTGTTTGAAGGTTAGTTAACACAGTGTCCAAAGAGGGGCCAGATGTATACAGCATGGTGTCGTCTGCATAGAGATGGATCAGAGAGTCACCAGCAGCGAGAGCGACATCGTTGATGTATATAGACAATAGGGTTGGCCCAAGAATTGAACCCTGTGGCACCCCCATAGAGACTGCCAGGGGACCGGACAGCAGGCCCTCTGATTTTACACACTGAACTCTGTCTGAGAAGTAGTTGGAGAACCAGGCGAGGCAGTCACTTGAGAAACCAAGGCTGTTGAGTCTGCCAATAAGAATGCGGTGATTGACAGAGTTGAAAGCCTTGGCCAGGTCGATGAAGACGGCTGCACAGTACTGTCTTCTATCAATGGCGGTTATGATATCGTTAAGTACCTTGAGCGTAGCTGAGGTGCACCCATGACCAGCTCGGAAACCAGATTGCATAGCAGAGAAGGTCCGGTGGGATTCGAAGAAGTCAGTGATCTGTTTATTAACTGTTGACAATCTGTGTAAAAGTGTCTGGCGAAGGTGCCCTTGTGTGAAAAATTCTATGACAGTGACACACACTCTGAATTACCTAAAATGATGAATCCCATATTGGTCTTTCACAGTCAGGCCAACCCAAGCTGTACTGTACAAGTAAGCTAATAGTAGGCCTACTATTGAAACAGATACATGAGGCTGTCCACAACAATGCTTGAACCACATCAGGGGACCACTTTTGAGGTCTGTGAAATTTCCATCTCCGTCCATGAAACTGCTTGCAACCTCTTGCATGTGCGGTGCGCAATACATTGGTGTTTTCACACAATTGCATTTTGGAACATTTGCGTGTAGGCCCACTGGCCGTGTGCATATTGCTGCTCTTACAATGTGAATAAATAATAGTTTATCAACATTTTAAGCTAAGCATTCTGATCTGTTCCATCAACCGTATTAATTGATACGTCGTAAACCGCAACTACACTACTTTGACGCGCATCGTGGGGATTAAGAAGTGAGTATATGCAATGCTGTATACCCTCCACAGGGCTACGTTGACTCTCTTTAAATTGTGTGTTATTTAATTTCTCCATCTCTGCACTCCTGTTATTTCAGAGGGCCATTTGTTAGTTAGTGTGTGTTGGTTTCGTCTGTCTGTCTGTCTGTCTGTCTGTCTGACAGAGTAGCTGTTTGGGTAGTGCTGAAATGCCATTCTGCAGCCCATGACCCAAATTAGAGCCCCCATGGGTGGCAGGAGGGGCGCAAGGGGTTGAGGCAGGGGGGCTAGAGGGGGGCATAATTGCTATTGAGAGGCTCAGTGGACAATACACCCCCCTCCTACCACCACCCTACCCCAGCTCAGTAGGACAGCTGCCATACTTAGCCAGCCCTGCTGGGGTGGGGACGGGGGAGGGAGCATGGTGGGACGCTCAATTTTGGGTGAAATCTCTCAAACAAAAGAAATCAATATCTTCCCCTTTCACTCTCCAAAAGCTCTCATGTCTATTGGTGTGTGTATTGTTAGAGGAGAGGTTGGGAGACAGATGCAGACATTCAAAATGTGAGAAGTTGTAAGGGAGACTAGTGAGAGAGAGAAATGGAAATCTATATTGTCAGGCTTGATGAGAGGGAGGGATAGGATTGGAACACAACTATTTCAGTTCCTATGTTATGGATTTCTGTGGGGTGGTGAGAATAAGCCCAGTATGTCACATACTCATAGAAAGGGTGAGAGTGTGTGCCAGGGGTCTTGCTGGTGTCCCAAAGGTGTGTGTGATGTCTGAAAAAAGGGGTGTGAGTGGACTTTTCGCCACAGCAACTCTCTCTCTCTCGCTCTTTCCGCTTTCAGTTGTGCAACACCCCACCCCTCCTCTGAGCCCAGTTTTAATAGCACATACAGTTGAAGTCGGACGTTTACATACACTTACGTTGAAGTCATTAAAACTCATTTTTCAACCACTCCACAGATTTCATGTTAACAAACGATAGTTTCGGCAAGTCGGTTAGGACATCTACTTTATGCATGACACAAGTAATTCTTCTTGTTTACAGACAGATTATTTCACTTATAATTCACTATATCACAATTCCAGTGGGTCAGAAGTTTACATACACAGGTTCACTGTGCCTTTAAACAGCTTGGAAAATTCCAGAAAATTATGTCATGGATTTAGATGCTTCTGATAGGCTAATTGACATAATTTGAGTCAATTGGAGGTGTACCTGTGGATGTAGTTCAAGGCCTACCTTCAAACTCAGTGCCTCTTTGCTCAACATAATTGTAGACCTCCACAAGTCTGGTTCATCCTTAGGAGCAATTTCCAAACGCCTGAAGGTACCACGTTCATCTGTGCAAACAAGGGACCACGCAGCCGTCATACTGATCAGGAAGGAGACATGTTCTGTCTCCTAGAGTTGAACGTACTTTGGTGTGAAAAGTGCAAATTAATCCCAGAACAACAGCAAAGGACCTTGTGAAGATGCTGGAGGAAACGGGTACAGAAGTATCTATATCCACAGTAAAACGAGTCCTATATCGACACAACCTGAAAGGCAGCTCAGCAAGGAGGAAGCCACTGCTCCAAAATCGCCATAAAAAAGCCTGACTACGGTTTGCAACTACTTTTTGGAGAAATGTCCTCTGGTCTGATAAAACAAAAATAGAACTGTTTGGCCATAATGACCATCGTTATGTTTGGAGGAAAAAGGGGGAGGCTTGCAAGCCGAAGAACACCATCCCAACCGTGAAGCACAGGGGTGGCAGCATCATGTTGTAGAGGTGCTTTGCTGCAGGAGGGACTGGTGCACTTCACAAAATAGATGGCATCATGAGGAAGGAAACTTATGTGGATATATTGAAGCAACATCTCAAGACATCAGTCAGGAAGTTAGCTTGGTTGCAAATGGGTCTTCCAAATGGACAATGACCCCAAGCATACTTCCAAAGTTGTGGCAAAATGGCTTAAGGACAACAAAGTCAAGGCATTGGAGTGGCCCTGACAAAGCCCTGACCTCAATCCTATAGAACATTTGTGGGCAGAACTGAAAAAGCATGTGTGAGCAAGGAGGCAAACCTGACTGTTAGGCAAGTTCTGTGTATGTGAACTTTTGACCCACTGGGAATGTGATGAAATAAATAAATGCTGAAATAAATCATTTTCTCTACTATTATTCTGACATTTCACATTCTTAAAATAAAGTGGTGATTCTAACTGACCTAAGACAGGTCATTTTTACTAGGATTAAATGTCTGGCTAAGGTGTATGTAAACTTCTGATTTAAAATGTAATAAACACTACACTGTGTCCATACTGTCTGAGGTGTTCATCTCAGTCAACTTACTTCTTTAACCAGGTAAATTGACTGAACATGTTCTCATGTACAGCAAAGACCTGGGGAATAGTTACAAGGAAGAGGAGGGGGGATGAATGAGCCAATTGGAAGCTGGGGATGATTAGGCGACCATGATGGCCAGATTGGGAATTTAGCCAGGACACCGGGGTTTTTTTGTTTGTTTTTTTAACCAGATGAAAGAGTGCCTCCTACTGGCCCTCCAACAACACTTAATGAAGCCGGTGACTGATTTCTTAAACTCCTCAATATTATCGGATGAAACCCGGAACATATTCCAGTCTGTGCTAGCGAAACAGTCCTGTAGCTTAGCATCCACTTCCGTATTCCTGTACTTTCTGTTTTGAGTTTTTGCTTGTAAGCAGGAATCATGATTTGAATTGATTTTGATTTGATCCCTGTGTGTTCATGTATGTGCGCCCACCTGCAGAGCGTATGTTTGTGTGCGTGGCTTGCTTTGCTGCCTGTATAGAGCTCTAATGAGTTTACCTTGTTGTCTCTGTGCCAAAGAGACAACTTAATTTTTTTTTACCCACTGACACACGCATGCAATCTCTGTAGTTCACTATGATTCTCTCTCTCTCTGTCTAACGTCTGTTCTGTAATGTATGGCCCAGTCATGGCAGGTCTGTGTGTGTCGGGTATTCTCGCCCCTTCTCTTTTATCCTCTCTTCCTCTCTCTGTTCCTTTTGGATTCATTGGGCTGCAGTGTGAAATCCTGAGTGACACTTGAAGTTGTTAAACGTCGGTGGTGGTCAGCCCGCATCTCTATCAGAGAGAGAGGGAGAGAGACACTTGGAGGACAATATTTCAGAGCCGGAGAGAAGAGAGTTGATTGAGATCCACTCTGAGAGGTGTTTATTAGATCGATACTAGCCTAAATATCCTAATAGGTTGTAGATGAGTCTAATAGTGCAAGAGATCTTTTTCAGACTAAGTGAAACTTTCAAGGGAGGTTTTGAAGGATGGGAAGAAAGGGTGGGAGGAGGAGGGAATGAATTGAAGGGTGGCAGTTGTGACTGACTCTTTCTCTCCTCTCCTCTTTTTTTTTTTCTCTCAGTCTCTCATATTTCCTCCCTCTTGGGTTAGTCCTTATCTGATTTAATCACAGTTGAAACCGCTACCATGACGTTGCCGAGGCGGAGAGATGGCTGTAACTCACGGAAACACCTTTGGCCTATTACAGCTACTCATGTCCCCATGAGTGTCCTACAACCCTCCGCTGATTGACTTTCACCACAGATTTAGTGCAATGAGTAGAGGGAAGAACAAATTGTGTGGCATAGACACTGCTACCAGGCACTGTTGTTCTTCTCTATTGGCCATGCAGCAAACAAGAACACATAAGGTTGATGGTTGGTTGATGGAAGGGGAGTGTGTGGTCAGACCCTGCCCAGTCACAGGTGCTCCTCTCTGGGGTGAAGAAACCACATTTGGCCCCTTGGTGAGAGAAGGGCTGGAATTCAGTCTGACTTGATTAAGAACCCAGTCCCAGATTCTCTCTACTTATTGTTCTGTTGTCCCTCTCTATATATAGCATCTCTATGTATAGACTGACCCCTGACCTCTTGGTATGACAGCACAGCACATCATCGATTCACATTGATAAGATCCTGGTGAAATCCCCTTTAACCTCTGATGACCAAGCTATGAGAAGAAAGGAGTCCGTGGCACTCTTACGCCTCCCACAACACTCATTTAGCACTTCATATCAATATCATAACTGTTTATCTGTTATATAGCTCATATAAAGTTTATGGACTGAAGATTTAATGTGACAGTTGTCATTGACATGTTGTTATGCAGTATAAGAGAACTCTTAGTGTGGGTGAACTTCTAGAGATTTGAGAAAGTGGACTAGGCTTGGCCCAGACATGTTCTCTGTATTCTATGTGCCCTGGTCTGTAAGTATATATGCTCTGCCATGTGTGTATATTTTAATATGGTAAAGTATATGCTTGGAGCGGTTCGGAATGACCCTCAGAAACCCTCTGGAATCTCCCGGGCTACTTATAGGGAATGCCGGACTTGGCAAAGCTGTGAGAGGAGCCATTATATGACTTCCTAAACATCATGTCTCTATGGATATCACTGACATAGAAGACCTGAAGAGGTGGCAATTTATGAGTTTGGGGGGAAAGGCGGTAGGAAGAAAGGAATGCAGTGAGGGATTGGGGGGGGAGTCAGATGGAGAAAGGAAGAGGGTGAGAAAAGGGAGTAAGAGCAAGTGAGGAAGAAAAGAGGAGAGTGACACGGGGAGAAAGAAAGCGAGGGAGGGGTAGGGGAGGCCTGGAGCTCACAGGCCAAACCATTGTCCTGAGTGGAGCTGAATTAAATTACGTCATGTTTTAGAGTGAGTCTCTCAGCAGTAGCACTCAACAAGGGTATTAGGGGAAGGGGGAAGGGCTCCCTCCATTTCTCCCTCTCTCCCTTTCTTATCCTTCCCCTCTTCTCTATTTTGTCTCAATCCATCTTAACTTTCTTTCTCTCTCTCCTTTCCTTGGGCTTAGACAGAGTTGATAGATTAGATATGAATGCGGGAGCTGATTGTGGATGTTTTTTTATTTTGGCGGGTTGAGGCGGTTGGGATCATGGGGGTAGGTAGAGAGGGTGAGGTGTGCATGGAGTGTGTGCTTGTGTGGGGGGGGGGGTTCCTTTGTGTAGTGAGAGATCTGACGGATGAAAGCTGACTCAGGCTGTATTGTGACAGAGGGGGGGAGAGAGAAAAGAGAAGGCAGCAGCTGCTCTATACACCCTGTACACCCACATCTATACACACAAAGCTCTTAGAGACGTACACAGAAAGACTCACAGCTGTCATCACTGCCAAAGGTGATTCTAACATGTATTGACTCAGGGGTGTGAATACTTATGTAAATGAAATGTTTCTCTATTTCATTTTCAATGAATGTGCGGAAAAAAATGTAGGCCTGGTTTTTGTGTCCTTATTGAGTTAGCCTATAGGCCAGATTCTGAGAGCCACTGGTTCACTGTGTCACTGTTCTGGCAGGAAAGGTAGAGCTCACAGCACTAATACCCAGTCTAATCCCTAAGCACACACACACACACACACACACACACACACACACACATACAGGCAGGCAGACATAGACACAGGCAGACATAGACACACAGACATAGACATGCACACGCACACACGCAACAGGAGAAACAGTACCAACCCGGAGGCTTTAGGCCCATAATTAGAGATAATTTACACAGATCAGGTTGAACATAATCTGGGCTGAAGGTAACCCCGACCTCCCCCCTGCCCACCTCACTCACTATCTCTACTTGTTCTAGTCCCATTTTACCACTGGTACTCACACAGAGTTTGGGTGTGCGAACGTGCGTGTAACAGATTAGGTGTGTCCCAAACAGGTCTGGAAGGTGCAAAGGAAGGGCTGGGTAAACAGAAGTTAGTAAGTCTTCATCTGTTGTTTGATTTTCACTAGGAGTGGAAACACATGGTTTCTTTGTGTGAATGTTGCTGGCCCTTGTCTAATAGCTCTAATGGCTATAAGGAATCCCACTAAAGCCATTAGCTCAGTTAGCCTTATCTCAGGGGTGATAAAATGCATTTAAGAAACACACGAAACACACAGCGAGTTCTTCCAATCTCGTGGGAGTACGTACCGTGGATGGAGCAGCGTTGAGGCTTCCGCTCACCTGACTCACCGTCCCTCCGCTCTCCCTCCCTCGTCTGAGAAAAGGGGGCACTGTCTTCCAGCTGATGGCGAAACTCAAGTCGCACTGCATTATTTCTGCTTCCTGCACCAATTCATGTTGTTACTCCTATGACCAGAGAAAGTGAAACATTCCTCGATATTAAAGACACAAGCCGCTAATATTAACAACAACTCAAGCTTATCAGAACACTTTGCTATACTCATTCATTGCAGCTGCAGTGCTGGTTGTAGCATGAGTTGAGGTATGGAAAATGCACCTTTTATGGCTTTATAGGTCTTGAACAAAGTTGATAGTGCTGAATAGCTATCTGATTGGACAGTGGTAGGCTTATAGGTGCACTTGATTTGCCTGCTGGGTAGGTGGAGTTATACCTAAAGACACATGCAATGGGTCATAATGGGAACACTGCCTTCCCGGCTCTAGGATCTGAGTCAAGCTTCTGAATCAAGTGCACCTACTGCCAACAGCGCAAAACTAATTTAAAAAAAAAAATTGAACGCAAGGCTTTATTGTTTTTGTTTTTTTAAGGAAATGTTTGGTGATCAACTAGGAATACCTTGGAGGTTGACCGATTGCGATAAACCGGTTGGTGACCACTGCTCTAAGGCTTCCTAGTCAGGGTGAGAGACCAGATATACGGTGGTGGCATTCTTTGAGTGTGTTCACGGTTTCACATTAAATGTTTCTGATCGTGTGCCTTGAACCTCTTCTGATCCCACATGATCACATGTGCTTTGATGTCAGATGGTCTAACTACCTGCCTTTGTAGAGACATGAATACATATAGACACAGGCATCTTTATACCAGGGAGTTGATGTTAATGTTAGTAAAACATCAATGTTGCTGGGTAGATTTCACATAGTAACAAAGATTGGTGTTGGGCATTTCCATCTAAAAGGATCCATGAGCACCAACGTGAAGTTCAAAGGAGCATGTCAAATTGGCTATAAATGAGTATATTTGGGGAAAATTAAGGCATATATACATTTTCAACCATTTTCCATCCCACAAATGTTGAATAAGATGGAAACCAGATGGAAAAGGGGTCTTAGACAACTTCAACCAGAAAAGTCTTAATGTATTAGTAATGCATCAAAACACAATAACTAAAGAAATTAAAGACCCCGGCCAACTAAGATCAACACTTTTATATTTAGTTTTGGAGAAATTATTTGCCTTCTGTAAGTTTTATAAACATTGCTTTGTGCCTTGTAATTCCGTTACCAAAAACTCACATAACACGCTCAGGTAGACCTACCAATTAGTTATATATAGTTTGATTAAAACTCGTAATTCTGTTACCAAATCGGAATTACTGCAATTGAATTGGCTACAGTGGGGAGACCATAGTAGTCATAATTTACAGTTTGGTCACCTGCTACTGTCCTCCCTTCTACTGGCATACTGTTATGTTCAGCTCATACGTTTTTTTTATTTTCTTCTTTCAGCCGTCTGGTGGTCAAAGCAAGACTGTTTTAACAGTCTGGACAATCACACCCTCTCTTTCTATGCCTCTCTCTCACTCACACTTACACTCACTCTCTCCTGTCTCCAGTTAATGTCACCTCTCCCAGCTCTTACGGACCCCGACACTGACACCTACCACCTAACTTCTTTCTATTTACTGTAACTGAGCACCGACCAACAACGGATGCCGGAAAATCTGAAACTATCATAGACTTTTATTTTCGCAAGATGTACAGTACAGTACAGTAAAGAAAAGTACTGTACAGTAGAGTTGAGTAGAGCACACTAGAGTACTGTACTCTACTGCACTGTACTGTGATGTCCAAACTTGTGAAACACAGACTTCTATGATTGTTTCAGATTTGGTCTGGTCCGGGCCAACAAAATGTGGGGGCGGAGCTCATTACAATAATAGCCAGTGTGTAGAACAGTAGCCAAGTATTCAAAGGAGGATATTGCTTATTTCTACATTTTCAGAATACATCACCATGAAGAGTATGATATTCATATCCATAGTTATGCATTTCTATGTAGTACAGATCAGGGACCCATGATGTAATTCTGTTACCGTAGAATTGCCCCGTCACAGTCTACTGTACCTGGGATATAGAATCTCTCTCTCTCTCGCTCTCTCTCTCTTTCACCCCCTTCCTTCTCCCCTCACTCAAAGCTTTCTTTCTTCTGAGGGTAGAGACTCCTACACAGTGCTAGTAGCAGAGAAAATCAACAACCCCCCCCCCCCCCCCCACACACACACACACACACACACACACACACACACACAAACAGACGTCCATTATCTTAACGGATCTCTTCACAGAAACAAGGATACGTCGGCATCAGTCTGTCACCAAATAGACCACCTCAGACACACATGCACATAAACACACACAGCCCCCTCTCTTCTTCAGAAATAGGTCTTTCATTCATTGCCCCATGGAATATTCTCACCGTTACACTGTTAATCTGGTCATTAAACCCCCCTCTGTCTTTCTCTGGGCTGGCTTCCTCTTTCACTCTCTCCCTCTCTTTCACTCAATCACACTATGTCCCTCTTTCACTCACTTACTCTCTCTCCCTCTCTTTCAGGCTGAATCCCAAATCACCCCCTCGGCCCTCCATTTGCGCGCTCACGCTCCTCCGCCATTTGCACAAGTGTCCCAAAGAATGAAAATGATCAAGGATGTAGGGGCTAATTAGCCCCTCTGGTAGTTACTTCAACTGAGTCTGCAATGCTGCTGGCTTCATGGCGAAGTGGAATCCCATAAGGCACCACGTTATTATTGAGTTTGTGCAATTTCACACAAAATAATGGAGAGGCATTCCTAATTATATGACCCATGCATTTTTAATGTCTGATGGTGAGACTTGACACATTTAAAAGATGAAATACCTCCCAAATTAAATGTTTAACTGTAAATTAGGTTTATATTTTGTAAAACGACGGGGGATTTGTTCATTTGAAAGTGGAACAAAAGTGGAACATGAATTGCATCAATCACGAGTGTGTCCCGAAGTTGATGGGTTTATTGATCCTCTTGCCACTCTCTGGAAGTCGTGCTCGAAGTTGCGTCAGCAACACATTATAACAGAGGGCCCTCAAGGGCGAGTTGGTAGGGACGACGCGGTGGTTTAGGATTCACGCCTCTCTCACTCTCTCTCTCTCCTTTTCTTTCTCTCACTCGCTCGCTCCCTCTTCCAGTCACTCTGGCTCTTGTGCTCTCTTGCACACTCTCTCTTTCTCTCTCTCTCCTCTCTCCTCTCTCTGTCTGTGTGTAAATTACTTGGTGTGGTCATCATGGCTGGGTAGAGTGCTTATTTTTGTGCATGTTCAAAGCCTTCGTCTTACTGGCGAATGTGTGAGTTGAGGACATGGTTTAGAAATGATTTTCCTTCTGTAAATTAAAGAAACATTGCCTGCAAAAACTCACATATCTTTAAGATATTTTCTAATTTCTCTCCCTCATGAGGAAGGAGGATAATGAATGTTCACAGAAGTTACCAGTACAGGTATACCTACCAATTAGTTATAGTTTATCTTTTACTGATATAAATGGAATTACTGCAATTGGCTACAATGGGAAATCATAGTAGACAAACATAAACCTTTTACCTTATCATAAGTAGACATAATTTCAAATGATTAAATCCTTCCAATAGAAATAAAGAACTGAGTTTACTCTTCACATGGGACACTGAACAACAAAAGAAAGGGAATATTGAATGATCCCCAATGATCCATCGCATCTCCCAAAAACGTTTTCAACATACATCTGCTGAATTATAGTCTAGAAACTAAAGTTTTGGTTGTCTTCCTCTCAGGCTTCCATGTCTTCTCCCTGGACCTCCTCAATGTCCACCTCTTGAACATCAGACTCTGAGGCCTCATCTTCACTGTCACTTTCCAACCTTGTTGAGGATGGCTTGTTGTCAGGCTCAAAAAGCCTCAAATTTGCCCGGATGGCCACCAATTTTTCAACCCTTGTATTGGTCAGCCTGTTGCGCGCTTTGGTGTGTGTGTTTCCAAACAAGGACCAGTTGCGCTCTGAGGCGGCTGATGTTGGTGGGATTTGGAGGATAATGGAGGCAGCTGGGGAAAGAGCCTCAGATCCACAAAGTCCCTTCCACCAGGTGGCTGATGAGATATGTTGGCACGACTGTCATAGTGCATTTCCATCCCAAAGCCCTTGCTTGGAAGTGTACTTCGCCAGACTGCCAAGAACCTTGCCCTCATCCAGGCCTAGGTGGTGAGACACGCTAGTGATGACACCATAGGTCTTGTTGATGCTCTTGCCAGCATACTTGGGACCAACCATGTACGCTGCGGTGTGTATGGGCTTCAGGTAGAAGTCTTCACGCTTTTTGATGTATTTCAGAGATGCAGTACGGATTTCTTCTCGTACATCTGCAAGCAGAGACTGAACATCAGACAGGATGGCATTGCCTCCCTCAATCTGTGCAAAGGCTACTGCTGTAGGTTTCAGGAGTTTCAGTCTTCTTACCACTCTCTCCCAAAATACATAATCCAGGATGATCCTCTTGATGGGGCTGTCAGTTTCGGCAGACGGTGATATGGCCATTTCTTGGAGAGACTTCTTCCCCTCCAGGAGAACATGTCAAACATGATGACAACACCACCCCAACGGGTGTTGCTGGGCAGCTTCAATGTGATGCTCTTATTCTTCTCACTTTGCTTGGTGAGGTAGATTGCTGCTATAACTTGATGACCCTTCACATACCTAACCATTTCCTTGGCTCTCTTGTAGAGTGTATCCATTGTTTTCAGTGCCATGATGTCCTTGAGGAGCAGATTCAATGCATGAGCAGCACAGCCAATGGGTGTGGTGTGAGGGTAGGACTCCACTTTAGACCAAGCAGCCTTCATGTTCGCAGCATTGTCTGTCACCAGTGCAAATACCTTCTGTGGTCCAAGGTCATTGATGACTGCCTTCAGCTGATCTGCAATGTAGAGACCAGTGTGTCTGTTGTCCCTTGTGTCTGTGCTCTTGTAGAATACTGGTTGAGGGGTAGAGATTATGTAGTTAATTATTCCTTGCCCACAAACATTCGACCACCCATCATAGGTGATTGCAATACAGTCTGCTTTCTCTACGATTTGCTTGACCTTCACTTGAACTCTATTGAACTCTGCATCCAGCAAATGAGTAGATAAAGCATGTCTGGTTGGATGGGTGTATGCTGGGCGAAGAACATTCAGAAATCTCTTCCAATACACATTGCCTGTGAGCATCAGACGTGAACCAGTTGCATACACAGCTCGAAAAAAATTAATAAAGACAAAAACAAATAAATAATACAATTCCATGTACAGATAAATAGTTAAGTAGTTAGATTAAACAACTCCTTTGTAAGATAAATGTTTTAAAATGAAACATGTATGGAAACAGATGAATTAACACTCCTCAGTTAGCAGGCTCAAGCAAGCTAAAACCCACATGGTAGCAAAAACTAATTAGCAGAAATTGTTAACAAGTTAGAAATGATTTAAACACACTTTGCTGAAGGCTACTATTTACTAGTTAACAAAAAATTATATGTCATATAAAATATATTCACCCCACCGAGTATTGTAATCAAAACTTACCAGAAAGCATGTCGTCCTTGGCTCAGACAGTGTAGTAGTGTGGGCTCAATAGCATCTCATTAGTGTGCAAGATCTTGAGAATCAGTTGTACATGTGATGGAAGAGTGCACTGCACATGTGATGGAAGAATGCACTGTGCATGCAGAGGGTTGTAATTCCATTGAATTGGGGATAGTTTAACCAAAATATGCCACAAGACCTAGAATTGCCTTATGTGTATCCCACCCCCACACAGAGACACAGAGAGAGACACAGACACAGAGAGAGACACAGACACAGAGAGAGACACAGACACAGAGAGAGACACAGACACAGAGAGAGACACAGACACAGAGAGAGACACAGAGAGAGACACAGAGAGAGACACACAGAGAGACACACAGAGAGACACACAGAGAGACACACAGAGAGACACACAGAGAGACACACAGAGAGACACAGACACAGAGAGAGACACAGACACAGAGAGAGACACAGACACAGAGAGAGACACAGACACAGAGAGAGACACAGACACAGAGAGAGACACAGACACAGACACACAGAGAGAGAGAGACACAGACACAGACACACAGAGAGAGAGAGACACAGACACAGACACACAGAGAGAGAGAGACACAGACACAGACACACACAGAGAGAGAGACACACACAGACACACAGAGAGAGAGAGACACACACAGACACACAGAGAGAGAGAGACACACACAGACACACAGAGAGAGAGAGACACACACAGACACACAGAGAGAGAGAGACACACAGAGACACACAGAGAGAGAGAGACACACACAGACACAGAGAGAGAGAGAGGGGCTTCCAGTATCCAGTTAGGCTGTGGCCTGGTAAGCTTTCCACTTGGAATCCAGATAAGGACAGTGTGGGAACATAAAGGGGGTTGAGGCCTTAAGCATGTTCCTGTTTTGTGAGTATTAACATTGATTGCTCTGAACTTGATGAGGCCAGGGATAAAGGTCTCAGTTCTCACTCTTCCTTTTCTCTCCCTCTCTCGCCTCCTCCTTTCAGACGATTACACGGATGCTCTCCCTCCTCTCCCGGAGATTCCGGACGCCGCCTCGGCCCTGAGTTCAGTGGGCGTTCCGGGCCGCTTCCGCCACTCTGACATCCGCCACACACCCCTACGCTACTGCTCCGCCCACAGCATGGACTCCTCCCCAGACAATGCTGAGCGCCCAATCAGCTACGGCTCCACCTCTTCCTCCGCCTCCTCCCGGGACAGCCACTGCTCACTGGGCAGCCGCTCCACCTTAGGCCCCTCCCCTCACCTTCATCCCGCTCCGGACCGTGACCGGGACTCCGGGGCGATCCAGTTGGAGCTGGTTCCAGCCAGGCAGCTGGGATGTGGGGATGAGGAGGGGAGGAATATTGGAGGGACGGAGGCAGGAAGAGGGACTGTTAGACAGGTGTCTGCCCAGACCCCCCAGTCAGACACCAAGGCTGGGGAGAGGAGCTCCCCGGGGCCCAGGGTGCAGTATGTGGACAGGGTGGTTCAGGAGATACTGGATACTGAGAGGACCTACGTACAGGACCTGCACAGCATTGTACAGGTAAGGAACATGGTACCACACAACACCACTGGGGAGACACCAGTTATTACTGCACCTACATACAGCACAGGGCTATTTTTTCAGACTGTTAGGTGAGATGCAAACAGTAGGACAGCGCATGAAGTATAACAGTGTTTCCCAACTCTAGTCCTCCAGTACCCCCAACAGTACACATTGTTGTTGTAGCCCTGGACAAGCACACCTTATTCAACTTGTCAACTAATCATCAAACCTGTTGGAACTGCTGGAGGACTGCAAATGGGAAACACTGCAGTATAAGACTGGTATAGGACAGATAGTAGAATATAGAAGCATATTACTGAACAGCATCATACTAGTCAGGACTTGTGTAATAAAGAACGGGGGTCAAGATGAGTGTCATTGACAGTGTCTAGAGTGTTCATAGACAACACCCATATACGGGAGAAGTTGATTTGGGTGGAACAGTTGTCGTCAGAGGTCCCAACCAGCAGGAAACTGGTCTTTTCAGAAAGAGATGTATGGGGGGAGGGGGTGGGTGAGTTTGTTGTCGGGGAAGCTGTATGTTTCCTCCCCTCTCCCGCCCGGTCAGAGGGACAAGATCGTTCCATTCAGGTTGAGGAGAATAGGAAAGGGAGAGCGGTGCTGTAGGAAGACTGATTTAGAGCTGCAATAACAATGTCTAAAGTAGGTTAGCTAAACACTGAGCAGAGCTCACTTTTAAAGACGTATACTCCCCTTAGACCCGGACCCCCCCTAACTCAACTACTCAACAAGACCCCTTATCAGATCTATGGGGCAGGACACCCACTCTTCCACTCCACTTTTAGAGAGGACCATAATTTACCCCTGTCCCCCCCATCCCCAACCTATTAATGTCAATCTCTGTCAAGACTTCCAACACTTAATGCTATTCATCATCAGTGGATTACATTCAGAGCAGATTGCCCTTCTATATCTCAAATCAAATCAAAGCAAATTGTATTTGTCACATGCGCCAAATACAACAGGTGTAGACCTTACAGTGAAATGCTTACTTACAAGCCCTTAACCAACAATTCAGTTCAAGAAATAGTTAAGAAAATATTTACTAAATAAAAAGTAACAATAACGAGTCTATATACAGGGTACCGAGTCAATGTACGGGGGTACAGGTTAGTCGAGGAAATTTGTTCACGTAGGTAGGGGTGACTATGCATAGATAATAAACAGCAAGTAGCAGCAGTGTAAAATGTAAATAGTCCAGGTGGCCATTTGTTTAATTGTTTAGCAGTCTAATGGCTTGGGGGTAGACGCTGTTAAGAAGCCTTTTGGACCTAGACTTGACGCTCCGGTACCGCTTGCCATGCGTTATCAGAGAGAACAGTCTATGACTTGAGGGACTGGAGTCTTTGACAATTTTTTGGGCCTTCCTCTGACACCGCCTGGTATATAGGTCCTGGATGGCAGGAAGCTTGGCCCCAGTGATGTATTGGGCTGTACGCACTAGCACAAGCACTTGTCAGAAGGTCCCATATCACTTTACATTGGGTGGGTGTAACACATCTCACTCATCCATCACCACCAATGTACAGGATAGTGTTAATATCCACCGTGGCCACTCGGCATCAGAGCTGTCACCCTCCCCCATTACCCAGAATCCCTTGCGTGGTGCTTTCCACAGGGTTAGAGGGGGTAACGGCCAAAACACAAATATTTAACCAGACTCCTGTGGGCTCACCTGCGCTCCATCTGTCAACAACGGAAGGTGATGTGACCTGCACAAGCAGTGTGTTTGTATTGGTATGTGTGTAGTGGTTTGTGTGTGGCACATGATGCATGTATACAGTGCTTTCGGAAAGTATTTAGACCCCTTGACCTTCAATGCTGCAGACATTTTTTGGTACCCTTCTTCAGATCTGTGCCTCAACACAATCCTGTCTCAGAGCTCTACGGACAATTCATCCGACCTCATGGCTTGGTTTTTGCACTGACATGCAATGTCAACTATTTTTTATGTTATTAGCTCAGGAATTGTTTTGTGTCGTTATATACAGCCGGGAAGAACTATTGAATATTAGAGTGGCGGTAACTCACCTGAACCACCAGCATTAAATATTTCTTACAAGCATTTCGCTACACACGCAATAACATCGGCTAACCACGTATGTGTGACCAATAAAAATGCATTGGATTTATTTGATTTGGACCTTTATATAGACAGGTGTGTGCCTTTCCAAATCATATCCAATCACTTGAATTTACCACAGGTGGACTCCAATCAAGTTGTAGAAACATCTCAAGGATGATCAATGGAAACAGGATGCACCTGAGCTCTATTTCGAGTCTCATAGCAAAGGGACTGAATACTTATGTAAAAAAACAATGTATTTCTGTTTTTTCATTTTTAATACATTTGCAAAAATGTATAAACCTGTTTGCTTTGTCATCATTAGGTATTGTGTGTAGAAAACATTTATTTAATACATTTTAAAATAAGGCTGTAACGTGACAAAATGTAGGAAAAGGGAAGGGGTCTGAATACTTTCCGAATGCACTGTAACTATGTGAGTAGTGCATGGTAGATGCACCCTATGTATGGTGTGCGTCTGTACACTGTGAATGTCCTTCCCTGGCTAAATAACTTTGTTTTAATGAGCCCATCAGGCTTCTTCAAACAAACAGAGAAACTGTTATCCCAATATGCCTGCTCCACCCCCAGACCTAGAAGTTATATTATAACCCATTCCCCCTGCTCCACTCCCGGACCTGGATCACCTTAACCATGGCCAACAACCCCAACCCAACCCTAAACATGACTCTGGTCCCCTACCGTGACTCCACCAACCACCATTATCCTAGCTGCAAGCCATAACTCTAACCCAACTCCTCCCTCCCAACCTGACCCTAAACCATTGCCCTGAAACCCCCATATCTGCTCTTTCACCTCTAAATCCTCCAAACTGTCTCCTCTTACCTCAGAACCTTGACCCTTGCTTCTCTTTTACACAATGGTTCAGTCAGTTCCCCCTCTGGGAGCAGAGGACCTCACCAAACAATCTAAGAGTGTTGTGTGTGTTCGAGAGGGGGAGGGGGTGTTGACGCAGTGTGTGTTTGGGGTGAGACGCAGGTTGGCTACTTTGTGTAGCCTGCAGATATAGATGGTATCAGTGTGAGAGAATGTACTTATCCCATCTGTCAACGAGATGGAGACTAGAGGAGAAACAGGATGAGGGAGAGACTGAAAGTGTGCACGCGCTTGCTGGACCGTGTCTGTGTACGCGTGGAGAGAAAGCTGAGGCGTATAATCACTATTGGTAATGTCATGACTGATGGCTGAGATGGTGGGATAAGAGACTGTCTGAACAGACACAGCCTCAGTTCCTTAAACACTTCTCTACAAGCCTCTCACCAGTGTATCCTATCCTGTTAGCGTTGAACACTGTCCATCTGTGAATACTTTAAGCCCTTAGACATTTTGCTGTGCTGGTCAAACAGCCATCTGGACAAAGAGGAGTTCCCACTGAATAGTCTCTAGTTAAGTAGGCGGATTAAGACTGGACTGAAGTCAGGGAGAAGTCGGCTGTGGGCCCAGTTGTTTTACTGGACAGGAACTCTCTTTATCTAAAGCAGATTGAACGTGTGCTGAGTAAGTGTGAGAAGTGTACAGTACCAGTCATAGGTTTAGACACACCTACTCATTCCCTTGCTTTTCCAACAGTCTTGATGGAGTTCCCACATATGCTGAGCACTTGTTGGCTGCTTTTTCTTCACTCTGCGGTCCAACTCATCCCAAACCATCTCAATTGGGTTGAGGTCGGGTGATTGTGGAGGCCAGGTAATCTGATGCAGCACTCCATCACTCTCCTTCTTGGTCAAATAGCCCCTACACAGCCTGGAGGTGTGTTTTGGGTCATTGTCCTGTTGGATAAACAAATGATAGTCCCATTAAGCGCAAACCAGATGGGATGGTGTATTGCTGAAGAATGCTGTGGTAGCCATGCTGGTTAAGTGTGCCTTGAATTCTAAATAAATCACTGACAGGGTCACCAGCAAAACGCACCCACACCATCACACCATCGCACCATTTTCTTCTGAACAGTTGATGTGTCTGTTACTTGAACTCTGTGAAGCATTTATTTGGGCTGCAATTTCTGAGGCTGGTAACTCTAATGAACTTATCTTCTGCAGCAGAAATAACTCTGGGTCTTCCTTTCCTGTGGTGGTCCTCATGAGAGCCAGTGTCATTATAGTGCTTGATGGTTTTTGCGACTGCACTTGAAGAAACTTTAAAAGTTTGACATTTTCCAGATTGACTGACATTCATGTCTTAATATGATGGACTGTAGTTTCTCTTTGCTTACTTCTGTATACCACCTCTACCTTGTCACAACACAACTGATTGTCTCAAACGCATCAAGAAGGAAAGAAATTCTACAAATTAACTTTTAATAAGGCACACCTGTTAATTGAAATGCATTCCAGATGACTACCTAATGAAGCTGGTTGAGAGAATGCCATGAGTGTGCCAAGCTGTCGTCAAGCAAAGGGTGGCTACATTGAAGAATCTCAAATATAAAATATATTTAGATTTGTTTAACACTTTTTTGGTTACTACATGATTTCATATGTGTTATTTCATAGTTTTGATGTCTTCACTATTATTCTACAATGTAGAAAATAGTACAAATAAAGAGAAACTCTTGAATGAGTAGTTATGTCCAAACTTTTGACTGGTACTGTATGTGGTCTGAAAGAGTTTAAGATGCTGTGTGTATTTATAAGTGGAGAGTATGTTTTCATAGTGTGTTGGTGGGGGGTTGGCAGAGTGATGCCAGGGAGAATGTCAGGCATACTGTCTCTCTCGCATGACTGGGATATTCCTCAAAACACTTTGATGTGGGTGTCATAACTGACCTCTCTCTGTCTCTCTCTCTCCTTCTCTCTCACTTCCACTCAGTTCAATATACTTTATTGGCATGAAATATATTCTGTAATTGCCAATGTATTTCAAAAAACATAATTTTTTCTCTCTCTCTGTAGGATTACTTGGAGTGTATCAGTAGCCAGTCTTGCCTGGCACTGAGCTCAGAGGAGAGAAGCTCTCTGTTCGGGAACATCCGAGACATCTACCACTTCAACAGGTAAACACACTCACAATCACCTACTCTACCACTTTGAAGAGGTAAACGAACACACACACACACACACACACACACACACACACACACACACACACACACACACACACACACACACACACACACACACAAACAAACCCCTAAAACAAACAGAGTGCAATCCCCAAAGAATCTACAGAATGAGGATAGTTTGTCTCACCTGTCGATATGTGGGGGGCCAGTGACCAATGGACGTTGTGTGTCCATGTTGTTTTGTCCGTCTGTGTTCAAGACCACCAGGCCTGTTGCAAGCCTAGTCACTCAGACTGTCAGCTGTCACATAAAGACACACAGCAACACAGGAAGGGAGAGAAATTCACATAGTGAGGGAGTTTGGTTTGACACAAATTTAAAAAAAAATGTCATAATGACCTCATTCTCTAGACATGTAACAATGGCTATACCAGTTGACCATATTTCCATCAACCAAGAAGAATTAGGGACGCACACACAGAACCTATTTAAATTCACGGAAGTTACTTTTTGTTGTAAGCAGAGTACCCTAGGACCTACTGTCTCCCAGGTTACATTTGTTCCTGAACATTTTTGTTGTTTATTACCAAGAGGAATGGAGAGCAGTTTGTATTCCAATGATTGAATTAGGTGTGGGAGTGGGTGAAGTACTGATACCCTGATGTGATCATTTTTTTGGTTTACAGCGATCTGCTTCATGACCTGGAAAAGTGTAATTCTGACCCTGTGGCCATCGCAGAGTGCTTCGTAGCCAAGGTAAGTTTATTTTCTTTCTTTCTTTCCTTCTGTCTCTGTCTGTCTGGTTCGGAACAAAACAACACTCCAAGCATGTACATAAACACACACAACATTATTGAGGTTACAAACTAAACAAAATCATAATCATACTTAGTCATACTGACAGAGAAGGAGAGTTTCTGAGGAAATTTAAGGGCCTGCCAAATGTATAATCACCATTTACTGGTGAGGGCTAATGGTAACACAACTGAGCAAAAAACTCTGCTCCTCTCGTTTCTCTTGTCTGTCTGTCTGTCTGTCTGTCTGTCTGTCTGTCTGTCTGTCTGTCTGTCTGTCTGTCTGTCTGTCTGTCTGTCTGTCTGTCTGTCTGTCTGTCTGTCTGTCTGTCTGTCTGTCTGTCTGTCTGTCTGTCTGTCTGTCTGTCTGTCTGCTTCTTCTTCCACATTAAATCATTCTATTTCATGATAACTGCATACCAACACTTACTCAACAGACGTATCTCTACCAATACCAGAATAAGTACACAGTAATCTGTCTGTAGCGAGTTTATCTGTCTGGACATGCACATACACACTAGTATGTGCCAGTGTGTACGATAGTAGCTCTTGTTGAAACACAAGTTTTATAGTTACCCAGTCCATGCTACACATATTCATCATCCCCATACCACAATAATGCACTTCAGAAAGTATTCATACCCCTTGACTTGTTCCACATTTTGTTGCTTTACAGCCTGAATTCAAAATTGATTGGCAACCGCTCTGGTGGACATTCCTGCAGTCAGCATGCCAATTGCACGCTCCCGCAAATCTTGCGACATATGTGGCGTTGTGTGACAAAACTGCACATTTTAGAGTAGCCTTTTATTGTCCCCAACACATGGTGCACCTGTGCAATGATCATGTTGTTTAATCAGCTTCTTGATATGCCACACCAGTCAGGTGGATGGATTATCTTGGCAAAGGATAAATTCTCGCTAACATGGATGTAAACAATTTGTGCACACCATTTGAGAGTAATACGCTTTCTGTGCGTGTGGAACATTTCTGGGATATTTTATTTCAGCTCATGAAACATGAAACCAACTTTACATGTTGCGTGTATATTTTACCATGCACTAGTAATGAGTCAAGGGCCTCCGTGGTTTGTAGGTGGCCTTATCACACAGTCACTTAACACATACGTTAAACATGTTTACTTACATATTTAGTACAATTTCAATCCTGCAGTCTTTTGATTGCAGTTATCCAAAGTAGTGTGTGCCATGTCTGTTACGTGACCATAAAATGTAGGTTGTATGTGTTTAGAAACATTCCCTGATTGTGTGTGTGTGTGTGTGTGTGTGTGCGCACCATGCATTGGTGTAGGGTCAGTAGCCAGACCACTGCCTGGAAACATTTGTTCATTGCAGACAATCCCTCCCTCCCTCTTTCTCTTGGAGGTAATCGTCTATCTGTCCTGATGTTCCTCACCCTGCTTTCAGTGAAATGTGTTGAGTAAGCAGCCTAGCCTTTATGGGTCCCTACATGCTGACTGCACCACTGTTGCACAATTAAAACAAGATCATAATGTTTTATCATCTGGTAGAAATAAATCTCTCCTCTTCAGTGTTTAGCTGATCTCCTAACCCCTAGCTCCTCTAGCAAGTCTATACCCATAATGCTTAGTCCTACCATGATGATGGTGATGATAAGCAGCACAGCCTGGAGATGTACTATCTATAAATCTAAACCTATAGTAGTTCAGCAGAAAAATCCTCAGGGGAGGGGGTGTAACCTGAGCACTGCTGCAAAAGGGGCGAGAGGCTGGCGCTGTATTGCTGCTGCTGCGGAGGTGGCGTTGTGTGTAGCGAGCAGAAGGAGGGAGAGAGATGCCAAGGCAACTTGGCTACAGCCAAGGATAGCTAACTTGTAGCAGCCAAAATGTTATTTATCATCCCATGTAACAGTGCCTGTCTTGACTGGAGTAGCCTAGAGAAGCTAACTAGCTAAGCCAGCCAGCTATAGCTAGCTAGGCTAATTGAGACCATATGCTGCACTTTCTCCCCAACCCCATTCAGATAAAACAACAGCCATACCAGTTGGTTGCTTGTTATAGCCTACTCCTTCTCATTTCGCTAACTTTTAATTCCATAATTGTATTCCATCTTGCATTGCATTAGTGAACTCTCACTCCATTTGCTACACATTGAGCCTATTTGTCGCTACACACGTGAAGGCTACATTTTTTTTATGGGGCACACCATGCATGTCATAACTACATGGACAGGTTTTTGTTTTATTGAATTAATAATTAGAAATGTCATGGTATATCCTTGTTTATAAACTGGGTGGTTCGAGCCCTGAATGCTGATTGGTTGACAGCTGAGGAATATCAGAACGTATAACACGGGTATGACAAAACATTTTTTTTTACTACTCTCATTACATCGGTAACCAGTTTATAATAGCAATAAGGCACCTCGTGGGTTTGTGGTATATGGCCAATATACCACGGCGAAGGGCTGTATCCAAGCACTCCACGTTGCGTCGAGCATAAGAACAGCCCTTAGCCGTGGTATATTGGCCATATACCACATCCCCTCGTGCCTTATTGCTTAAATGTAACAACGTCACATGGATATTTTTATCTAATTTAGAAAAGGCCTTTTCAATGTTAAAATTTTGTTAAAATAGGATCTAAAACTGCCATAAAAAAAAGCCAGGCTACAGTTTGCAACTGCACATGGGGACAAAGATTGTACCTTTTGGAGAAATGTCCTCTGGTCTGATGAAACAAAAATAGAACTGTTTGGCCATAATGACCATCGTTATGTTTGGAGGAAAAAGGGGGAGGATTGCAAGCCGAAGAACACCATCCCAACCGTGAAGCACGGGGGTGGCAGCATCATGTTGTGTGGGTGCTTTGCTGCAGGAGGGACTGGTGCACTTCACAAAATAGATGGCATCATGAGGAAGGAAAATTATGTGGATATATTGAAGCAACATCTCAAGACATCAGTCAGGAAGTCTAAGCTTGGTCGCAAATGGGTCTTCCAAATGGATAATGACCCCAAGCATACTTCCAAAGCTGTGGCAAAATGGCTTAAGGACAACAAAGTCAAGGTATTGGAGTGACCATCACAAAGTCCTGACCTCAATCCTATAGAAGATTTGTGGGCAGAACTGAAAAAGCGTGTGCGAGCAAGGAGGCCTACAAACCTGACTCACTTACACCAGTTCTGTCAGGAGGAATGGGCCAAAATTCACCCAACTTATTGTGGGAAGCTTGTGGAAGGCTACCCGAAATGTTTGACCCAAGTTAAACAATTTAAAGGCAATGCTACCAAATACTAATGGAGTGTATGTAAACTTCTGACCCACTGGGAATGTAAAAGCTAAATAACTCACTCTCTCTACTATTATTCTGACATTTCACATTCTTAAAGTAAAGTGGTGGTCCTAACTGACCTAAGACAGGGAATTTTTACTAGGATTAAATGTCAGGAATTCTGAAAACTGAGTAAGTGTATTTGGCTAAGGTGTATGTAAACTTCCGACTTCAACTGTATGTTATATCAGGAGTTATTGATAATATAATTTAGAAAATATCTTCACTGGTCAAAGCTGAGCAGAAATCCACAGATTCCATCTCTGCCATGCTGTATGATGTCAACGTTTCTACTGTGGTCATTTGTAGCTCAGTTGGTAGAGCATGGCACTTGAAATGCCAGGGTAGTGCGTTCGATTCCCGGGATAAAATTTATGCAAGCATGACTTTGTCGCTTTGGATAAAAGCGTTTGCTAAATGGCATATATATTATATATATAGTGGATGAGTTCATTTACTTTTACAAGGGCAATGTTTTATGAATCTGGCTTATTTCTGTGTCTTTGGTTTGCTGGTTTTAGTTCACAGAGTGCATTTTAGGACAGATTGTGTGTGTTATGGTTTGGGTATTAGGAGTGTTTGCGTATTGGTGGGACATCTGGTTGTGTTTAGCTGGCGCTCTGGTGGCAGACTGCTGGAGACTAAAGAGAAGCCTGCTCTTCAATTTACTGCTTTTCCCACGGAGAACCTCCAGGCAGTGTGTTTGTGTGTGTTCACACGTACGTACGTACGTACGTACGTACGTACGTATGTATAGTTGTTATCGGAAGTTTACATACACTTAGGTTAAAGTCATTAAAACACATTTTTCAACCACTCCACAGATTTCATGTTAACAAACGATAGTTTTGGCAAGTCGGTTATGACATCTACTTTGTGCATGACACAAGTAATTCTTCCAACAATTGTTTACAGACAGATTATTTCATTTATAATTCACTATATCACAATTCCAGTGGGTCAGAGGTTACATACACTAAGTTGACTGTGCCTTTAAACATCTTGGAAAATTACAGAAAATGATGACTTGGCTTTAGAAGCTTCTGATAGGCTAATTGACATAATTTTTGTCAATTGGAGGTGTACCTGTGGATATATTTCAAGGCCTACCTTCAAACTCAGTGCCTCTTTGCTCGACATCATGGGAAAATCAAAAGAAATCAGCCAAGACCTGAGAGAAAAAATTGTAGACCTCCACAAGTCTGATTCATCCTTGGGAGCAATTTCCAAATGCCTGAAGGTACCACGTTCATCTGTACAAACAATAGTATGCAAGTATAAACACCATGGGACCACGCAGCCGTCGTACCGCTCAGGAAGGAGACCCGTTCTGTCTCCTAGAGGTGAATGTACTTTGGTGTGAAAAGTGCAAATCCATCCCAGAACAACAACAAAGGACCTTGAGAAGATGCTGGAGGAAACGGGTACAAAAGTATCTATATCCACAGTAAAATGAGTCCTATATCAACATAACCTGAAAGGCCGCTCAGCAAGGAAGAAGCCACTGATCCAAAACCGCCATTTAAAAAAACAGACTACGGTTTGCAACTGCACATGGGGACAAAGATTGTACCTTTTGGAGAAATGTCCTCTGGTCTGATGAAACAAAAATATAACTGTTTGGCCATAATGACCATCGTTATGTTTGGAGGAAAAAGGGGGAGTCTTGCAAGCCGAAGAACTCCATCCCACCATGAATCACGGGGGTGGCAGCATCATGTTGTGGGGGTGCTTTGCTGCAGGAGGGACTGGTGCACTTCACAAAATAGATGGCATCATGAGGAAGGAAAATTATGTGGATATATTGAAGCAACATATCAAGACATCAGTCAGGAAGTTAAGGATCAGACCCTTAAAAAAAAAATGAGTCTAAAAAGACATACCCAAATCTAACTGCCTGTAGCTCAGGACGTGAAGCAAGGATATGCATATTCTTGAGATATCATTTGAAAGGAAGCACTTTGAAGTTTGTGGAAATGTGAAATTAATGTAGGAGAATATAACACATTAGATCTGGTGAAAGCTAATACAAAGAAAAAAACATGGTATTTCTTTGGGGTTTTTTGTCACATCATCTTTGAAATGCAAGAGAAAGGACATAATATTACAATTTAGATTTTTGCCACTAGATTGCAGCAGTGTATGTGCAAAGTTTTAGACATGTCCAATGAACCATTGCATTACTGTTCAAAATGTTGTATCAAGTCTGCCCAAATCTCCCTACTGGTTTATTGATACATTTTCAAGTACAAAACTGTGCACTCTCCTCAAACAATAGCATGGTATTCTTTGACTGTAGTAGCTTCTGTAAATTGGACAGTGCAGTTAGAATTTAAGCTTTCTGCCCATATAAGATATGTCTATGTTCTGGGAAATGTTCTTGTTACTTACAATGTCATGCTAATCACATTAGCGCACGTTAGCTCAAGCGGCCCGAGGACGGACATGATCCTGTAAAGCTTGGTTGCAAATGGGTCTTCAGAAATGGACAATGACCCCAAGCATACTTCCAAAGTTGTGGCAAAATGGCTTAAGGACAACAAAGTCAAGGTATTGGAGTGGCCATCACAAAGCCCTGACCGCAATCCTATAGAACTTAAAAAGCGTGTGCGAGCAAGGAGGCCTACAAACCTGACTCAGTTGCACCAGTTTTGTCAGGAGGAATGGGCCAAAATTCACCCAACTTATTGTGGGAAGCTTGTGGAAGGCTACCCGAAACATTTGACCCAAGTTAACCAATTGAAAGGCAATGCTACCAAATACCAATTGAGTGTATGTAAACTTCTGACCCACTGGGAATGTGAAATTAAAGCTGAAATAAATAATTCTCTCTATTATTCTGACATTTCACATTCTTAAAATAAAGTGGTGATCTTAACTGACCTAAGACAGGGAATTTTTACTAGGATTAAATGTCAGGAATTGTGAAAAACTGAGTTTAAATGTATCTGGCTAAGGTGTATGTAAACTTCCGACTTCAACTGTATGTACGCTACATGACCAAAAGTATGTGGACAACTGCTCGTCGAACTGCTCGTCGAACATCTCATTCCAACTGCTCTATGTATCGTGTACCGTGTATCTGTCTTTTGTGTACTACTTTTGTGTACTTTCGTTGTGGCATTTTGCACCTGCCCTGTGTTTGTAGCTGCTTGACAATGAAATTTCCCCCCCGGGGGATCAATAAAGTACCTATCTATCTATCTATTATGGGCATTAATATAGAGTTGGTCCCCCCGTTCTTGCTATGACAGCCTCCACTCTTCTGGGAATGCTTCCACTCAGGCACGAGCATTAGTGAGGTAGAGCACTGATGTTGGGCTTTTAGGTATGGCTCGCAGTCTGTGTTCCAATTCTTCCCAAAGTTGTTTGGTGGGGTTGAGGTCATGGCTCTGTGCAGGCCAGTCAAATTCTTCAACGCCAACCTCGACAAACCATTTCTGTACGGACCTCGCTTTTTGCACGTGGGCATTGCCATGCTTAAACAGGAAAGGGCCTTCCCCAAACTGTTTCCACAAAGTTGGAAGCACCGAATCGGCAAAAATGTAATTCAATGCTGTAGCGTAAATATTTCCTTCACTGGAACAAAGGGGCCTAGCCCGAACCATTAAAAACAGCCCCAGGCCATTATTCCTCCTCCACTAATCTTTAGAGTTGGCACTTACAGTAGCGTTCTCCTGGCATCTGCCAAACCCAGATTCAGTGAGTGTTGCAACCGAGGACAGATGATTTTAACGCGGCCTATCACTTCGTGGCTGAACTGTTGTTGCTTCTAGACATTTCCACTTCACAATAACAGCACTTGCATTTGACCGGGGCAGCTTTAGCACTGCAGAAATGTGTAGAACTGACTTGTTGGAAAGGTGGCATCCTATGACGGTGCCATGTTGAAAGTCACTGAGCTCTTCAGTAAGGCCATTCTACTGCCAATGTTTGTCTATGGAGATTGCATGGCGGTGTGCTTGATTTTATACACCTGTCCGCAACTGGTGTGGCTGAAATATCGAATCTGCTAATTTGAAGGGGTGTCTACATACTTTTGTAAATATATTGGGTGTGCGTGCATGCAAGTTATTTTTGGAATTAATGGAAGTGTGTGTCCTGTGCTATATTTCTATAATTGTACCTTTTGTGCCTGTATGTCACATTCCTGTGTGTGTCACTTGTTCTTGTCCTCCAGTGTGTACAGTATATGTGTTTGTACAGTGAGTGTTTATGTGCAGAGCCACAGGACAGGACAGCTCCCTTGTCATCTCTCCTCTGGGTTTATGATGATGTTTCCTGGGATAACTTTCCACTTCCTGTTTCTGGCCTAACCCAGAGTATTTATAGACACATGATGAACTCAATCAGGGTCAGGTCTATTATCAGTTACGTAACTCCAGGAAGGAGGGTATGGAGAGAAAGATAGAGGTCTAGAGACGGAGCATGAGAGAGGGAGGTATGGAAAGATGGTATAAGATATGTAATGGCATAAGTAGTGAGAGACTGTGATCAAGACCGAAAGAGCGTGAACAGAAGAGACCGAGACATGCAGCAAAATGGAGGTAGAGAAAAACGGATAGGGAGGAGGAGGATAGCGAGGTTCATTCCAGCTTTGATAAGTCATGCTGCCTCTGATGTCTTTGAAGTGCAGGGAGGCATTAGAGGTGGTTTCTTGAAGAATTTAACTTATAAATTCCTCATGAGCTTAGTTCAACTGTCATACCACATCAGAAACCAAAATATAAGCTTGTTTTACTCCGTTTGTAAACAAAATAAATGTAAACAAACACTGTATAGCCTCAAAACATGGTTAAAACTATAAATGTGATATCATGGATGGTCAGTCATTAAATACATAGCTCTGTCTATGATTTTGAGTGGTTACATTTCTCCAGCCCCATCCCTCAGCTTTGTTATGGTTTCAACTGCTGATTGAAGCTTTAAGACATGGATACTGATAATCAAGGTTCACTTTCATTCTCTGCCTTTAAACTGTGTTGAGAGACCTCCTTATTCCCTGTTTCTAGATGAGTGAGCATAGCTCAGGAATGCTTGACCACTGACTCACCCAATGTAACCTCCCCCCTTCCCCTTGACACAAACACACACTCCATTTACTGTAAATGTAAACTCAATCTCACTCTTCCCTGTAAAAATTCTCTAGTCAAGAGAGGAATTTAGGTTGGTTCTAGGGAGGATAGTTTATATCCTCTTCTGCTGCTACTGGTATGAGTGATTTCACGGACTGATGCCAATGCAACGTTAATGTAATAATTTGATCAGGGACTGATGCCAATGCAACGTTAATGTAATAATTTGATCAGGGACTGATGCCAATGCAACGTTAATGTAATTATTTGATCAGGGACTAATGCTAATGTAACATTAATGTAATTATTTGATCAGGGACTGACGCTAAAGTAACATGAATGCAACATTTTTGTCTTTCTTTCCCAGAGTGAAGAGTTCCACATTTACACTCAGTACTGCACCAACTATCCAAGGTAAGCAACCCCAACTATGACTTCTGACACACGACATCGGTTTTGCATATAGCACTTTTCATATACACTGACTATAGCAAACATTAGGAACACCTTCCTAATATTGAGTTGCACCCCTGCCTTTTGCCCTCAGAACAGCCTCAATTTGTCGGGGCATGGACTGTCGAAAGCATTCCACAGGGATGCTGGCCCTTGTTGACTCCAATGCTTCCCGCAGTTGTGTTAAGTTGGCTGGATATGGTGGACCATTCTTGATACACAAAGGAAACTGATGAGCGTGAAAAACCCAGCAGTGTTGCAGATCTTGACACAAACCGGTGCGTCTGGCACCTACTACCATACCCCGTTCAAAGGCGCATAAATCTTTTGTCTTGCCCATTCACCCTTTGAATGGCACACAAACAATCCACGTCTTGTCTCAAGACTTAGAAATCCTTATTTTAACCTGTCTCCTCCCCTTCATCTACACTGATTTTAAGTGAATTTAACAAGTGACATCAATAAGGGATCACCTGGATTCACCTGGTCAGTCTGTCTTTTAAAGAGCGGGTGTTCTTAATGTTTTGTATACTCAGTGTAGTCTGCCCCACTTTCATTTTGTGTGTGTCTGTGTGTCAGAGGAGGCTGGTGGAAGGAGCTATACGAGGACAGGCTCATTGTAATGGCTGGAATGAAATAAATGGAACGGTATTAAACACATCAAACACGGAAACCACATGTTGACTCTGTTCCATTAATTCCATTCCAGTCATTACAATGAGGCCGTCCTATAGCTCTCCCCACCAGCCTCTTCTGGTGCGTATTTGACAGTCTGTGTAATATGAACATATATACAAGTATAATCTTCCTCCTTTGTTATCCTATGTGATCTGGATTTGCATACAGGTGAATCTCATGTTTACGTTCTTGATTCCCAGAGTGTCGTATATCTTTGTACTGTCTTTATAGAACTATAGTACCCCAGCCTCTCTCTGGGTACCCCTGATATACAGCCCAACCCAACCGGAGTCTGTCTGCCTCTCCCTCTCTATTTCGTTCTTCATTTGATATGGAGCCTGTTGAGAGTTACAGCCCCTACTCTGACAGATGGGTATTATACCCGTCACCTTATCATGCTCAGTGGCTGGCTTTAATGTTTTATTTCACCTTGTGTGAACAACATCTTGTCACAGGAAACCATGTGCGCATGTGCATGCGGTGTGTCTTGGGGCAGAAAATGTGAGACAATGAAACCTAATGAGAGCAGTGTGTTTCACAATGGTTGTGACACACTACAAACTGGACACCTTTGGCTGCGGCATGTCTGAAGGGTTGTTTTAGCAAGCTAGAAACCTTTGGCTGCGGTGTGATGAAACACACGTTACATGCTACTACTGACAAGTGATTATTTAGTAGTTATCGATGATGGTGATTATTTAAGTAGTTAGAGATAGCTGGTGTGTGTGTGTGCGCGCACTGTGTGTATACATGCACGCAGTCGCCAGTTGTACAGTGTTTTCCTCCGACACATTGGTGCGGCTGGCTTCCGGGTTAAGCGGGCATTGTGTCAAGAAGCAGTGCAGCTCGGCTGGGTCGTGTTTCGGAGGACGCACGGCTCTCGACCTTCGCCTCTCCCGAGTCCGTACGGGAGTTGCAGCGATGGGACAAGACTGTAACTACCAATTGGCTATCATAATGACAAAGCAAAAATGTTTTTTTGGGGACAATTTTGCAAATGTATGACAAATAAAAAAAGGAAATATTACATTTACATAAGTATTCAGACCCTTTACTTGTTGAAGCACCTTTGGCAGTGATTACAGCCTCAAGTCTTCTTGGGTATAACGCTACAAGCTTGGCACACCTGTATTTGGAGAGCTTCTCCCATTCTTCTCTGCAGATCTTCTCAAGCTCTGTCAGGTTGGATGGGGAGTGTCTCTGCACAGCTATTTTCAGGTCTCTGGCTGGGCCACTCAAGGACATTCAGAGACTTGTCCCGAAGCCACTCCTGCGTTGTCTTGGCTGTGTGCTTAGGGTTATTGTCCTGTTAGAAGGTGGACCTTCGCCCCAGTCGGAGGTCCTGAGCACTCTGGAACAGGTTTTCATCAAGGATTGCTCTGTACTTTCTCTCGATCCTGACTGGTCTCCCAGTTCCTGCCGCTGAAAAACATCCCCACAGCATGATGGTTCCAAACTTCTTCCATTTAAGAATGATGAATGCCACTGTATTCTTGGGGACCTTCAATGCTGCAGAAGGTTTTTGGTACCCTTCCCCAGATCTGTGCCTTGACACAATCCTGTCTCGGAGCGTTACAGACAATTCTCTCTAACATTTCTAAAAACCTGTTTTTGCTTTGTCATTATGTGGTATTGTGTGTAAAAATATTGAATCAATTTTAGAATAAGGCTATAACTTAACAAAATGTGGAAAAATTCAAGGGGTCAGAATACTTTCCGAATGCACTGTACATACATACATATTATTATTACACACATACTCAAATCTATTCCTATGGCCTTTTTTTTCTGTAGGTCCCATCATAGCGAATCTATCTACTTACAAACACTGATCTAACATGGGCCTTTACCTGACCTTGCACTGTTCTCTCAGACAGGTGTGTGTGTGTGTGTGTGTGTGTGTGTGTGTGTGTGTGTGTGTGTGTGTGTGTGTGTGTGTGTGTGTGTGTGTGTGTGTGTGTGTGTGTGTGTGTGTGTGTGTGTGTGTGTGTGTGTGTGTGTGTGTGTGTGTGTGTGTGTGTGTGTGTGTGTGTGTGTGATCTGACATTCTGTATTTTAATTGGGCTGGAGTAATATCACATAACATTTTTCCATCTCTCCCTCCATCTATCTCTCTGCAGGTCAGTGGCTGTGTTGACTGAGTGCATGAGAAATAAGGTGTTGGCCAAGTTTTTCCGGGAGCGTCAGGAATCTCTGAGACACTCCCTGCCTCTAGGCTCTTACCTGCTCAAGCCAGTGCAGAGGATCCTCAAGTACCACCTACTGCTGCACGTCAGTAACACACCTAAACACACACACACACACACACATCTACATCACACTAGCAAAACCCCAGATAAGCCTAACACTCAGACCACGCAGAACTGTGTGTGTACAATTATCTGTTATGTTCTGTATGTAAAAGCTAGCCACCAGACTATTTTTGAACAAGCTAACCCTACTGCCAAGAAATACCAGGCCAACATAGCTGGCTACTGCAGAAACAGATGGTACCCAGTCTAACTTACAGCTATCTGTGTACATTACCCACTCTAACCCTGGGTGTGTTTTCTGTCCCCTGTAGGAGATAGCCAACCACCTGGAGAAGGACACAGAGACATATGACGTGGTGCAGGAGGCCATTGACACCATGCAGAGAGTGGCCTGGCACATCAACGACATGAAGAGGAAGCACGAACACGCCGTCAGGCTGCAGGTAAGACTACACTTGCAAATGAACACGCTCACACACATATACACATCCACATAGGCACATACTCACACATGGCTGCATAGGCAGTCAGGGTTTTTACTATGGTCTGGTCATGGCAATAATATGTAGAGCAGGTACAAGCACACATACACACACACCTGTCATGTTACAAGTTGGTCAACACACACGTGTCATGTTACAAGTTGGGCAACACACTCATTCTGCTCTAACAAAGTATATTTGGGATAGTCTGCATCTTAGTGGTTTGAATTAGTCTGTGACATTAGTGGCTGTCCACAGATCCTCCCATTGTTTCCCTAGCTTTCACCAGTCTAGGATGCTTTTCAAATGGCACCCTATTCCCTACGTAGTGCACTACTTTTGATCAAAGCCCTATGGGCTCGTCAAAAGTAGTGCACTATATAGTGTGCCATTTGGGACACAGACTCTGTCTCCGTCTGTCTCTGCTAGGTTATGCAAGACATTGTTTTCCAGGGCTAATGATGGCCTTGCATAACACAGCCGGCAGATAAAAGTGAACGTGTAGCTTTATTCAGTGGGAAGGAGGTTGATCAGATGAGGGAAGGAATGTGTGTGGAAGTATTTACTCAGGATCTGAGGAAGAGTGCTTAGCTGACCTGTCTAATTGTCTCTGTTCCTTTTTTGTCTCGGTCCTCCTTCCTCTCTTCTCTCCTTCCTCTCTTCTCTCCTTCCTCTCTTCTCTCCTTCCTCTCATGTCCTGTCCCGTCCTTCTCTTGTTCTCTCACCTGTTCCTCTTAACTCATTTTCATCCTATTCCTCTCTCTTTCTCTCTTTCCCTCTCTCACTCCCCCCTCCCTTCTACGCCACTCTCTCTTTCCCTCTCACTTACTCTTCCCCCTCTCCTCTTTCTCCTCCCTCTCTTCCCTCCCCCTCTCTCAGGAGATCCAGAGTCTGTTGACCAATTGGAAGGGGCCTGATCTGATTGGCTACGGGGAGCTGGTTCTGGAGGGGACATTCCGTCTGCAGCGGGCCAAGAACGAGCGCACGCTCTTTCTGTTCGACAAACTGCTGCTGGTCACCAAGAAACGCGAGGAGGCCTTCACCTACAAGGCCCACATCCTGGTCAGTCACAACACTAATGTTAAAATATTTGACAGAAAATACCTCCCAACACTTGCTAAGGTGCACCAGTCTTTATACTTCTACCCAAAGTGAGACATTCATCATACTAACCATGTCTCTGTCATTATAGTGTTGTAACCTGATGTTGGTGGAAATCATTCCAAAGGAGCCACTCAGCTTCAGTGTGTTCCACTACAAGAACCCCAAACTACAGCACACCGTACAGGTAACGCAAAACTACACCCCAAAAACCCAAACTACAGCACACCGTACAGGTAACGCAAAACTACACCCCAAAAACCCAAACTACAGCATATTCAGCAGTCAATTTTACAGCATAGAGTCAAAGTAGTATCCCACCTGTGCTCTGCCTAGCCCACCACTCCTACGTGCCCAGACATGTTGAGTTGTTGATGGTGAATGAGAAGGGCTTGTTGGTTTCTCAACATGAGTGTTTTGGAAGGGACTTCAAACACCATCATAATCTGTTTTATGTAACAACACACAAAAGAGTGGACGGGCATATCCCACTGTTGTTATGGGTTAGTCATACTCTTCTTATACATTGTTTAAAGCTAGAATCCTTAATTGAAACAATTTCTCCTCGCTCCTGTTCTGCTAAAAAGCTAAGGGATGGGCCTGGAGAAATGTAACCACTCTCAAATAGACAGAGCTATGGATGCAAGGACTGACCATCCAGATATCAAATGAATAGTTGTAACCATGTTTTGAGGCTATACAGTGTTTGTTTACATTTGTTGTTTACAAACATTGGAATAAATCAAACTTATATGTTGGGTTCTAATGGGGTCCGACAGTTGAACTAAGCCCATGAGGCATTTATAAGTTATATTTTTCCAGAATCAAAGGGTATACATCATTCATTTATAAGTACCAAAATGGATGTAGCAACTAAGGATTCAAAATGTAAAGTCTAGTTTAATGTCTCTCTGTTGTGCTGTGTGTCCCCCCTCCCCACTCCAGGCCAAGTCCCAGCAGGACAAACGCATGTGGATCTTACACCTGAAGAGACTCATACTTGAAAACCACCCGGCTAAAATCCCAGCCAAGGTACGACACGGAGCAAGCAATGTGTGTGCTCACTAATGACATATACACAACCCTGTGTGGGAGAAGGTGGAATGGTCTCAATCTCCCTCTTTCTTTTTCAATCACCCCTCTCGTCCTTTCTTCCTCTCCTCCTTTCTCTCTCTCTTTATTTCTTCTCTCCTTGGCTCTGGTTCAAATGGAAAATTATGCTTTTGTCTGGAGGAAATCCTAGAGAGGGTTCATTGTAATTACAATAAAGGGATCTCTTGTTAAACTTGATGCTTGTAAAGTAGTCCAGTTCTGTTGGAACGAACTACTGTCTGGCGCCATCTAGTGTCTGGTAGCCCCATATATTCAACCTCAATTATAGGCTTACTGAACTCTGTAACATGGAGCTCACTTTAGTGTTTTGTTTTTTATCTTGATTTTCAGGCCAAGCAGGCCATTTTGGAGATGGATTCTATGCGTAAGTATCCATTTGATATTGGTTGAAGCCTCTTGTGACTGTTGTCAGATCATTAAGTTTATTTGGGTGTCTGTAACGTTCCCCTCTCTCCTGTCCTCTCCAGACCACCCAGGGTTCCACTACAGTCCCGACGGGGAAAAGAGGAGCCCCCACACCAAGGAGGGCTCCACCCCTCGACGGGTCCGCAGGAAGTCAGGTGAGAAACAGGAGGAACAGGAACAAGGTACTGTAAATGATCCGCGCTGATGCCAAAGGACTGGGCCAGTTTCTCTGGCTCTGTGACTGACCTGTCCTGCCCTGTCTGTCTCTCCTCAGAGCCTCTGTCCAAGTTACTGAAGAACGCTAAACATGGTGTCAAGGAAGATGGCTCAAAGGTGAGCTTAAACCCACATTAGTCATTTATGGATGGTGACACAATGCTACAGTTGAGCATTGTTGATTTTGTACATCCACACCAGACGTGATCCAGACACGCAGGTTGAAATATCAAAACGAACTCTGAACCAACTATATTCATTTGACATTCATGGTCATTTAGCTAGCTAGCTTGCTGTTTCTAGCTCATTTGTCCTGGGATATAAACATTGGGTTGTTATTTTACCTGAAATGCACAAGGTCCTACTCTGACATTTCATCTACGGATAAAAGGGGAAACTAATAGTTTCTACTAATCTCTCCTTCTTCAGTAGTAGTCTTCTTCTGTGGACTGTATATGTCGGTTGGGAGAGGCAGGACTTGCAGCGCATCTAGCGTTAAAAATAGAACCAAGTTCTATTTTAATGACCGGCTACGCATACGCTCGCTGATGCGCGCGAGCAGTTTAGATTAAATAACATGTATGTGTACATTTATTTTGCAACTCTCGCGAACGCAACGCAAGCGGTGTTGTCAGGATGTAATTGGAATCAATGTCGGTAGAGGCAAAGACGATGCATTTCCTGCTTTTACTTATGCAGGAAAATACAAGTAAGATGTTGTCATAGAATTATAAATAGTTTATACTGGTTTTACACTTCTGTATAAATAGCCTCTAAAATATATGTACACGGACTATAAATGTCTAAATGTGTGTTTTTTTGGAAAGCTTTTTTTTTGAGTGTTATTATATGATATAATATCAGTACAGGTTGCATTTACAACTTGTCTAAGTCCTATCATCAACTAATTTCAGACAGTGTATGGCTGTGGATTGACTGCATTGTTTGTATGGAATGTTGGCATATTGTCAGTTAATTTGAAACATTTGTGGACTCATTTAACTTAAACTGTCTGGTTAACTAGTTAACAAACATACAGTGAAGATAATCTTTGTTTTACACTATGTCTGGCTGACCATGGTTGACCAACTCCCTTACCAAAATGGCTGGCCTTTTATACTGTCATAAGAAGGTTCATGTCCATTTTAGTATTACAATTCCTAATTCTATGATTATATCCCTGTAATAGAGTAAAAGTTTCCAATAGTTTGAGGTGTTATTTGCAATGGTAGCTAAACCTTTCAATCACGCACACATTTAACACTCTCTGGCTTATCACCCTCTTTCTGTAGCGGACGAGTCTGGGTGCCACCCTGCTCTCCCCCGTGTCCCAGCTGGCTCTGGGCACTATTGGTCGCAGCCGCAGCCTGGTCAACCAATCACAGGAGTCCCTGGACCCTGGCGACCATTTTGACCATAGCGACAGGGAGGATGGGGAGGAGCCACACCAGCAGGATGCTGACGATGAGGACGACAGTGGCCTGGTGAGTCTCTCCTACCTACCCACAATGCATCCGTTTGACCTTTGAACCTCTTTCTCTTCATTCAAGTTTATCAGATTTGCCTGGTTTGATTTCCACCCTTAGCCCCTTGCTCTAGCCCCTTTGCAGGTATGAAGGAATTAGATGGGTAAAGGTATGTTCATTACACAATGTTCTAACTGTGTGTGCAGGGTGAGGGAAGGAGGCTGCGAGTCCCAGAGAAGTCTAGCAGGAAGAAGTTGAACCAACAGGCGTCTATGGACAGCAGCATCGACCAATGGAAGACCTTCAACATGAGCGCCTCAGACCTACAGGTGACTGGCCCTAACAGTGTGATGAGAATGACTAGTAGGAATAGTTGTGTACAGGACTTAACTCTAATTTAATAAAGTACATCAACATTTGCCCATTTACAAAATAATGTAATTTCCCCTCCCTCCATCTCTCCTTCTCTTCAGAGGGCTAATAAATCTCTTCAGGGAGGTCACCACCCTCCTCTCCTCAGGACGCCCCGTGTGACAGAGGAACCACCGGACACCCATGTCCCCTCCATGCTGGTCCCGGGGGGTGACCCCCAGACGGTGGGGAACATCTGGGCGGACCACCGTGTCCGCAGAGCGATGTTCCCCACGCGTCAGCGCACCATGAACCCCGATGAGGAAGACGAGGACATCTACCAGATGTTTGTCCCCACTGAGCACGGCGGGCCAGAACCAGAGCCAATTCCTGTTAGGTCAGAGGTCACATCGTCTCCCAGCAGGACCCAGGGGCGACCCTGCAGCTGGCACATGGAGCAGGTGCCCACGGTGCAGATAGACCCCCCGTCCACAGGGCACAGTGGAGGCCTGCGGAGAGCCAGCAGCGTGGGGGAGAAACAGACTGGCGATGTACAGAGCCCCCCTGGTCAGGATGATGACCAGGAAGGGATGATCCACGCCGAGTCCTCCAGCAACGACATCTCGGGTTCATCGTCGGCCGAGCAGCTGACGATAGACGACATAGAGAACATTTACGACAACATTAGCTATGAGGACCTGAAGAGCATGGGGCTGATCAGGAGGGAACAGGAGGGTCGTGGGGCCCAAAGAGAGGTCCCTAGAGACACACAAGGCCCTGGGGCTTTAAACACAGGGGTCACTGGGGGTATTACAGAGCCTCTCATCGAGCCAGACTGCTTGTCTGACAGTAACCTCTCCTTCACCGCCCAGGAGGGGACGCCATTTGGGACGTGTGCACTGAAGATCGTGGAGGAGAACGTCTATGACACTATCTGCTTTAGTGAGCCACCAGCCAAGGGTGACCGGGATGGGGACAGACCGGCACAGGAGCGGGACAGTCTGTTGCAGTCTGCCTCTGAGGCTGACCTGACGGGCTGTGAGAGCCTGGGGGGCTTTGTGTCCGAGGAGAGCCTCCATTTTGAGGAGGACGAGGGGACGGAGGATAACTCCCACCCAGTCCACGCCACCTCTGAACCGGACTACTCCTCCTCATCCGCCTCGGAAACATTCTCCCAACGTTCCCACACCGGTGACCGGATGTCGGAGCAGGTTGATGAGATCTGGAACGATTTGGAAAACTACATAAAGAAGAACGAGAAGAAAGCAGACTGCCTTCCCGCCGCGTTTCCCGTGAGCGCCAGTGAGGCCCCCAAGACCTCGTTGGTCAAGAACAGCCCCAAAAAGAACAGCTCCCAAAAACACAGCTCCCCAACCAAGAGCACCCCAGCCCGCAATCCCAACCCCCCCACTGTGACCCCCCCTCACCAATTCACCATCCCTATTGTCAACTTCCCAGAGTTGCTCAGAGAGGCTACCTTTGAAGACGAAGACCTCTCCCCCTCTCCCCTCACTCCCCCGTCCCTCCCCCTACCCGCCATACCAGACCCTGCCCCTTCCGGGACAGTCAAGAGCATCCGTAACAGACTGGCCCGCCTCAGCAGTGGCAGCTTCCGTCTGGAGGATGATGATGAGCTGGGGGAGCTGCCCCAACGGGACCCCAGCCAGAGGGACCCCTCCATCAGGGACCTCCACAGCCTGTTCCCTGGGGAGCTGGCTGGGCTGGGGGGTCTGGACTCCCCCCTGGCCTCCTCTTCTGTCCTTCCGGGGGACTCAGTGGACAGCTTCTCCCAGGAGCTCATGGACAAGACCAAGAACCGTGTGTTCCTGATGGCTCGCCAATACAGCCAGAAGATCAAGAAAGCCAACCAGCTGCTCCGCATGAAGAGCATGGACCCCGGCGACATGGGGTCAGGAGGACGCAACAGGGAGGAGAAAAAGCAACAGAAAGACCTGGAGAAGAAACAGAAAGACCTGGCAGCCATTTTGGAGGATAAGAAGCAAGGCGGTGCTGCCATAGGTAACAAGCAATCAGTAGTTGCTTATACAGTCATGATATGTACAGCTAACTACACTCAAGTACATAATTATTGGCACCCTTGATAAAGATGCGCTAAAAATAAATAATACAAATACTGTACTATATTGCATGCAATTTTATACTAAAACAATTGCTCAGAGAAATAGATTTTGCTTAACAAGTAAAAAAAAAATCTAAAAAAAGATAAGGGTCAAAAGGATTGGCACTCCTATTTTCAGTACTCCCTACCCTTGCGAAGATAACGACATTGAGACATTTTCTCAAATGTTTTTTATGAGATTGGAGAACACATTGGGAGGGACCTTAGAGCATTCTTCCATACAGAATCTTTCCAGATCCTTGATATCCTTCATCTGACACTTCAATGGCCGCAAGTGGATCTTCCAACAAGACAAATAACCCCAAGCATTAATCAAAATCCTCAAAGAAATAGTTAATTGACCACAACATCAACATTTTGCAATGGCCGTCTCCATCTCTGGACTGGAACCCCATTGAAAACCTGTGGTTTGAATTGAAGAGGATATCAAGGATCTGAAGATATTCTGTATGAAGGAATGGTCTAAGATCGTCCCCAACGTGTTCTCCAATCTCATAAAACATTTCAGAAAAAGGCTCAGTGTCGTTATCCTCGTAAGGGGAGGGTGCTAGAGTATTGAAAACAGGGGTGCCAATAACTTTTAGCCCTATCTTTTTTTAAATTATTATTACTTGTTAATCAAAATACAGTGGGGAGAACAAGTATTTGATACACTGCCGATTTTGCAGGTTTTCCCACTTACAAAGCATGTAGAAGTCTGTAATTTTTATCATAGGTACTCTTCAACTGTGATTGACGGAATCTAAAACAAAAATCCAGAAAATCACATTGTATGATTTTTAAGTAATTAATTTGCATTTTATTGCATGACATAAGTATTTGATACATCGGAAAAGCAGAACTTAATATTTGGTACAGAAACCTTTGTTTGCAATTACAGAGATCATACATTTCCTGTAGTTCTTGACCAGGTTTGCACACACTGCAGCAGGGATTTTGGCCCACTCCTCCATCCAGATCCTTCAGGTTTCGGGGCTGTCGCTGGGCAATACAGACTTTCAGCTCCCTCCAAAGATTTTCTATTGGGTTCAGGTCTGGAAACTGGCTAGGCCACTCCAGGACCTTGAGATGCTTCTTACGGAGCCACTCCTTAGTTGCCCTGGCTGTGTGTTTCGGGTCGTTGTCATGCTGGAAGACTCAGCCACAACCCATCTTCAATGCTCTTACTGAGGGAAGGAGGTTGTTGGCCAAGATCTCGCGATACATGGCCCCATTCATCCTCCCCTCAATACGGTGCAGTCGTCCTGTCCCCTTCGCAGAAAGCATCCTCAAAGAATGATGTTTCCACCTCCATGCTTCACGGTTGGGATGGTGTTCTTGGGGTTGTACTCATCCTTCTTCTTCCTCCAAACACAGCGAGTGGAGTTTAGACCAAAAAGCTCTATTTTTCTCATCAGACCACATGACCTTCTCCCATTCCTCCTCTGGATCATCCAGATGGTCATTGGCAAACTTCAGACGGGCCTGGACATGCGCTGGCTTGAGCAGGGGGACCTTGCGTGCGCTGCAGGATTTTAATCCATGACGGCGTAGTGTGTTACTAATGGTTTTCTTTGAGACTGTGGTCCCAGCTCTCTTCAGGTCATTGACCAGGTCCTGCCGTGTAGTTCTGGGCTGATCCCTCACCTTCCTCATGATCATTGATGCCCCACGAGGTGAGATCTTGCATGGTGCCCCAGACCGAGGGAGATTGACCGTCATCTTGAACTTCTTCCATTTTCTAATAATTGCGCCAACAGTTGTTGCCTTCTCACCAAGCTGCTTGCCTATTGTCCTGTAGCCCATCCCAGCCTTGTGCAGGTCTACAATTTTATCCCTGATGTCCTTACACAGCTCTCTGGTCTTGGCCATTGTGGAGAGGTTGGAGTCTGTTTGATTGAGTGTGTGGACAGGTGTCTTTTATACAGGTAACGAGTTCAAACAGGTGCAGTTAATACAGATAATGAGTGGAGAACAGGAGGGCTTCTTAAAGAAAAACTAACAGGTCTGTGAGAGCCGGAATTCTTACTGGTTGGTAGGTGATCAAATACTTATGTCATGCAATAAAATGCAAATTAATTATTAAAAAATCATACAATGTGATTTTCTGGATTTTTGTTTTAGATTCCGTCTCTCAAAGTTGAAGTGTACCTATGATAAAAATTACAGACCTCTACATGCTTTGTAAGTAGGAAAACCTGCAAAATCGGCAGTGTATCAAATACTTGTTCTCCCCACTGTATATTTCTCTGAGCAATTGCATTAGTATAAAATAATAGTATTTCCCAATTTTTGGGATAACACAATATAGATCAGTATTTGTATTTTGTACTTTTTAGTATTTTTTGCTAATCTTTATCAAGGGTGCCAAAAATGGTGGACCTGACTGTGTTTGGTTAATAAAACAACTTCTGTGTATTTGATTTAATGTCACTTATTGTCCCCTTCTCCCTCTGTCTCCTTATCCCCCTCTCTCTCTGTATCTCTGTGTTTCTCTCTGTGTCTCTCGCTCTCTCTCTTAGGTGCGAGGATAGCCGAATACTCCCAGCTGTATGACCAGGTGATGTTTAAAGACCCTCCAGGTCAGGGCTCCAGCAGCCCGGGCCCTCCTGGCTCTCACCATACCCACCCAGGGCTGCCCTGCTCCCCATCCCTGCCTGAGACCTGCTCCTCCATGGGCTTAGGGCTGGAGGATGACTGGCTCCTCTCTACCTACAGCAACGGGGAGCTGGCCAGCTTTGTGTCAGAGATACGGTCCTCCACCCCCCAGTGCAGGCTCACCGCAACTTGCTCTGTCCCCACCCTAAAGATCCTACCTCCCTCCCCAGAGACCTCACCCACACAGCGGTGGAGCTCTTGTGTCTCTGCCCCCAGCGAGAAGGAGGAGCATGTGTACAGTTCTATTAAACGACACACCTCCTTTAACTCCCCCTCCTCTTCCTCGTCCTCCTCTAAACCACCTACCAGCCGCTGCCAGTCTATCTGCTCAACGGGCGACCGGCAGCAGGGGAAAGAGAATAACCGTACCGGGTTCAACCGTGGCCCGGCTGTGGTCCAGAGTTCCTCAGAGAGACTCCATGGCTCCAGCAGTCTGGGCCGGGCCGGTCGGCAGAGCAGCCTCCCGGAGCGGTCCACTTGTGGTCACGGTCACTCTGACCTTACCCTGCAAGATGGTCAGCAGGTGGTGGTCCTGAACCGTGCCTCGGCACTGAGCATGCTCACGGCCACCCAGAACTACCTGGCCAACTTCAAGGACAATGGAGATGACGACGACGACGACGACGATTACGTAGAGATCCGCTCTGAGGATGAGCGGGAGCGAGACTGCGCCGGGCAGCGTAACAGCGGTGGGGGTGGTGGCGGCTCCAGAGGGCCAGCCCAGAGCCAGACCCAGAGTCTGCCCTGCACCCCTTCGAGGTCCTCCTGTGGGCTGACGGACCGGGAGCGTCTGCAGGAGTACCTGTGGGCGGAGCAGCAGGCGCAGCAGAACCAGCCCAACATCGTCCAGTCACTCAGAGAGAAGTTCCAATGCCTCAGCTCCAGTAGTTTCGCCTGAGTTGCCATGACCACCCATAGCACACCACCATATGAACATACTAGTGCATGTAGTTTAAGCAGGTCCGTAGCTTTGCCTGTCTCATCATGACAACAAATAACTCTACACGAAAGACAAAAAAAGACATTATTTTCTTCCATCCACAACAAGGCTGGAGTTTTGTTGACAAGAAATGACACATTAAACGCTAAATTCAACACACTACTGTACACACAACACTACACACGACACAGGTCTCTAGCTTTGCCTGAGTTTTCAGGACATAAAAGTTCCAATATGCATTTTTGTCTGATTCACTGTTACGACATCACACACAACATGCAATACTGCAGCTTTGCCAAAGTCACATGGTCAAATTTCAACATATCACAAAACAACATGCCAAATACCGCACCTGAGTAGTCATGGCAACATACATGTACAGGAACATATTAGTATTACAGAGGCACTCCACCGCCACAGCACTTCCTTACAGTCTTCCATGTCAAACAGATTGACTTCCATATCTATTTTAGATAAGTTGAAAAATAACTATGAAACGGTCAAAGTTATCATTTTAGCAAACTGTGGATGGTATTGCTGAGTCCAAGACAGTGTGGCAAGGGGCTCAGAGTGTATGGGCTTAAGGTTTAAAGGGAAGCATACAGGCCATCTTTTAGAGATGTTGGAAATGAGTAATCCATAAATTGTACAGATATTTCTGCTAATTTCTGTTATAAATATTAAGAAATAACCGTTCCCCCTTCAACAAAAATACTGACATCCTAAAAATGTAATTTGGTAGACTGCTATAGTCTGCTAGCATCTCTTGATGAGGAAATGACACTGGCTGAATTGGAGTTATGTTGATGTAATGTGCTCTTTTGAACACCATGCCATTTTAGTAAACAACCCCCTAATCAAGGTTTTCATCCTTTGAGTTACTCTGAAAATATCTTACTTTTTAAAGGTTGTTTTAGCGTATTTAACTTCCTATAGGTGAGCTTATCCCTTTTCAGAGGGATGATCCTATGTGACTAGTTGTCAGTGGTAGTGTTTTAACTGTGTATAATACAGTGTCAACCAATTTAACAATCTGTACAAGCAGCTTAATGAATTTGCAATTAGCTCAGGATTATAGGCTAGGTATGGACAGCTTGTCAGCAAAAATATCAAAAAGAGGATCCATGTTTTAAGCATGGAGCCTCCACACATAGTACCTTGCTGTTCATTAAGTATATTTTACATTGGGCTGTGGTGACATCAAGCAGTAGATAGCTTATACCAGTCTTTCTATAATGATTGGGTTTTCTCAACCGGCTCAGACGCTATAAACAGAAAAATCTTAAAATCAAGAGAAAAGTGTGTTGATATTTCAAAGATATTCAATAAGCAGCCGCGATAGGAGTTATTTATTTTGAATCTGTGCGTCTGAAAATGGTAATAAGTATATATTAGTCTTCTACGTACACTACGTAGTTTGAGTGGCATAATGCATCTTAATAAGAATAACCTAAAAAGTTATTTTATCTTATTCATTTTAAAACGTTATTTCTAAGAGGGACCATGGAGGAGAGCGTTAAATGAGTGCAGTACTGTGTTTGACGTACATTTCTCTTAAACCTCACAGAATTTTGGGTCAGATTTTTTGTTTACTTCATTGGACACCCCCCACCTTCACACTACTGATCAGCACCCCACCCACTCCCTTTCTAAACACGTTATGCCTGAATATTATTCAATAATCTTGATTCATTCAAATATTCGCAATAATGTCATGTCAGGGTAGATTGTCACATACACAGTTTACTTTTTGTTTTAACTCGGACGTCACTTTACAGTTTCAGTAGTGAGAATACACACTTATTGAGAATTTGTTTCATGTTTGATCTCATCAATGTCTCCAACTTACAATGTCTTATTTATTTACAAAACATCCCTATTCTTGACCCCACACATCGCTATTATGAAACGCCACAGCCAGTTTGTAAATTAGAATAACATTTATTTATTAAAAGGTTGACTTCTTGATGAATTTCGGGACACTTTGGATAAAATTTGGTTCATTTGTTTACTGTGAATGTTACAAAAAATTTTAGTTTTATTTTACGCACTGTTTGATATTTTCCTTATCAAAATAATAAATGAAAAGTTGGAATGCACAATATCATGGCCTACTGTTCATATCAATGTAAATGTATCCAAAACTTAAAAATATGAAGTATGTTTATTTTGTTCATTGTATATTTTGTTTCTCGTGTTTCACTGGTGGGGATTGTCAATCTTCATTGAAATTGAATTGACTCTTGCACTTTGTATTTCTATTTTTTTTTTTTTTTTACATTTGATTTGTAAACACTTTGTAAAGATGTACATTTTAGGAGAGTTATTCTTGTATGCCATAGGTTTGCTTTATTATGATTTAATGTTTAAGTTAAGTGTACTGTAATTTTTTTAAACTGCTAGTTGGCATTGCTCAATAAAAACAAATGTATTTGAGGCAATAAATAAAATACAAAATTGTTTTTTTGTAACTTGTTGAACAATCATTCACTGATCAAATACAGTGAGCTACCCATGACTGAAAAACACATGATGGATAATATAATATACAGCGGGTGAAATAAGTATTGAACACATCACCATTTTTCTCAGTAAATATATTTCCAAAGGTGCTATTGACATCACCAGATGTTGGTAACAACCCAAGTACATACAAAGAAACCAAAACAAATAAGTTCAGAAATTAAGTTATGTGTAATAATGTGAAATGACACAGGGAAAAAGTGTTGAACACATGAAGAAAGGGAGGTGCAAAAAGGCATGGAAAGCCAAGACAACAGAACAAAACTATCTGTAATTAAAAAGCAATCCAGCCCCCTGTCAGTGCAAATTAATATCAGCTGGATCAGTCCCAACTGATGGCCTACAAAAAGGTATCATTGCCAAGGTGTCACACAAGACACATCTCATGATGGGTAAAAGCAAAAAGCTGTCTCAAGACCTTCGCAACCTAATTGTTGCAAAACATAATGATGGCATTGGTTATAGGCGCATTTCTAAGCTTCTGAATGTTCCAGTGAGCACTGTTGGGGCCATAATACGGAAGTGGAAAGACAATCATTTCACCAAAAATGTGCCTCGACCAGGTGCTCCTCGCAAGATTTCTGACAGAGGAGTGAAAATAATCAGAAGAGTTGTACAAGAGCCAAGGACCACTTGTGGAAAGCTTCAAAAAGACCTGCAATTAGCAGGTACTGTTGTCTCAAAGAAACCAGTAAGTAATGCACTCCACCGCCATGGCCTGTATGCATGCTCACCACGCAAGACTCCATTGCTGAAAAAAAAGCATGTTGAAGCTCGTTTAAAGTTTGCTGCACAACATTTGGAAAAGCCAGTGAAATACTGGGAGAATATAGTGTGGTCAGATGAGAGCAAAATTGAACTGTTTGGATGTCATAATACACACCATGTTTGGAGGAGAAATGGCACTGCACATCACCCTAAAACCGCCATACTAACAGTGAAGTTTGGAGGTGGGAACATCATGGTGTGGGGCTGCTTTTCAGCAAATGGTACTGGCAAACTTCACATAATTGAAGGAAGGATGAATGGGCAAATTTACCGAGACATTCTTGACAAAAATCTGCTGCCATCTACCAGGATGATGAAGATGAAACGAGGGTGGACATTTCAGCAAGACAATGATCCCAAACACACAGCCAAGGAAACTCTCAATTGGTTTCAAAGAAAGAAAATAAAGCTTCTAGAATGGCCCAGCCAATCACCTGACTTAAATCCCATTGAAAATCTATGGAAAGGACTGAAGATCAAGATTCATAGAAGAGGCCCACGGAACCTTCAAGATTTGAAGACTGTTTGTGTGGAAGAATGGGCCAAAATCACACCAGAGCAATGCATGCGACTAGTTTCTCCATACAGGAGGCGTCTTGAAGCTGTCATTACCAACAAAGGCTTTTGTACAAAGTATCAAATAAATATCAGTAAGTGTGTTCAATACTTTTTCCCTGTGTCATTTCACATTATTACACATAACTTAATTTCTGAACGTATTTGTTTTGGTTTCTTTGTATGTATGGATTACTTGGGTTGTTACCAACATCTGGTGAAAATGTCATGTCAATAGCACCTTTGGAAATATATTTCCTGAGAAAAATGGTGACGTGTTCAATACTTATTTCACCCGCTGTATATACTGCCTTTCTAAAGTCTTCCAAAGCCAAGTTAATAAACAGATCACTGACTTCTTCGTCATGGGTGCACCTCAGCTACGCTCAAGGTACTTAACGATATCATAACCGCCATCAATAGAAGACAGTACTGTGCAGCCGTCTTCATCGACCTGGCCAAGACTTTCGACTCTGTCAATCACCGCATTCTTATTGGCAGACTCAACAGCCTTGGTTTCTCAAGTGACTGCCTCGCCTGGTTCTCCAACTACTTCTCAGACAGAGTTCAGTGTGTAAAATCAGAGGGCCTGCTGTCCGGTCCCCTGGCAGTCTCTATGGGGGTGCCACAGGGTTCAATTCTTGGGCCAACTCTATTGTCTATATACATCAACGATGTCGCTCTCGCTGCTGGTGACTCTCTGATCCATCTCTATGCAGACGACACCATTCTGTATACATCTGGCCCCTCTTTGGACACTGTGTTAACTAACCTTCAAACAAGCTTCAATGCCATACAACACTCCTTCCATGGCCTCCAACTGCTCTTAAATGCTAGTAAGACTAAATGCATGCTCTTCAATAGAACGTTGCCCGCACCCGCCCACCGGACTATCATCACTACCCTCGACGGGTCTGACTTAGAATTTGTGGACAACTACAAATACCTAGGCGTCTGGTTAGACTGTAAACTCAACTTCCAGACTCATAATTAACCATTTACAATCCAAAATTAAATCTAGAATCGGCTTCCTATTTTGCAACAAAGCCTCCTTCACTCATGCTGCCAAACATGCCCTTGTAAAACTTACCATCCTACCGATCCTTGACTTCGGCGATGTCATTTACAAAATAGCCTCCAACACTCTACTCAGCAAATTGGATGTCTATCACAGTGCCATCCGTTTTGTTACCAAAGCCCCATATACTATCCACCACTGCGACCTGTATTCTCTCGTCGGCTGGCCCTCACTACATATTCGTCGCCAAACCCACTGGCTCCAGGTCATCTATAAGTCTTTATTAGGTAAATCCCCGCCTTATCTCAGCTCGCTGGTCACCATAGCAACACCTACCCGTAGCATGCTCTCCACCAGGTATATCTCACTGGCCACCCCCAAAGCCAACACCTCCTTTGGCCGCCATTCCTTCCATTTCTCTGCTGCCAATGACTGGAACGAATTGCAAAAATCCTTGAAGCTAGAGGTTCCTATCTCCCTCACTAACTTTAAGCATCAGCTGTCAAAGCTGCTTACCCATCCTACTACCTCATCCCCATATTTTTTTATTTTTTTTTACTTCCGCTCAATTTTGCACGCCAGTATCTCTATTTGCACATCATTTGCACATTCCATCATTCCAGTGATTATGCTAATCTATAATTTATTTCGCCACTATGGCCTATTTATTGTCTTCCTAACCTTACTGCATTTTGCACTACATTTGCACTCTGTATATAGATTTTTCTATTGTGTTATAGACTGTACGTTTGTTTATTTCCCATGTGTAACTCTGTGTTGTTTTTTGTCGCACTGCCTTGCTTTGTCTTGGCCAGGTCGCAGTTGCAAATGAGAACTTGTTCTCAACTGAACTACCTGGTTAAATAAAAAATAAAATGTCATACACAAGGTTGCATGAGAGCTATTCAGAGAATCAACTGACCCCTGATATTGACATTATTTTAGCACAAAAACATCCACATAGGCCTAAGCAATACAGTAAATAACTAAGTAAAACAAGTCAGTAATGAAACTGACTGTTAGCTGAGAGAAATACAGATTGAAGAAAAGCTGGTTATGTTGGGCCTCATGAGGGTTTTAGGATGAGTTCAAAGTGGATGACTCCCCCCCTCTTACCCGGTGCAGAATCAACTGATATGGAAAACCTACTGGCGACTTGCTGTACTTGTTGTTGGTATGGAAAATGCTTGAGACTGACTACAAGCAAGTACTACAACACCTGCCAAAGTGTTCTGCTACAGAAAAAGCAAAAACACAAGACTGTCATTACAAAGAAAATGCATCACTATTATTTAAATGTACAATAACAATTACACAGCAATCGCCACCAACACTATAAAGTGCGCTGTGAAGACCTTGGCCAAATGGACAATTTAACAAGCTCTCCCTCAGTCTTTACAATAGGACTTAACAGTTCTCTGTTGTCCTACAAATTGATACAATCTGTGGCATCGGTGGCCCAAAGTGAGTGTCATATGCACAGCCAACCAGTAGAGGGCACCCCAAAAAAGGAACAAGGATCTTTGAATGCTGGGAAATGTATTTCATATAGCAGTTGAATAAAAAGTGATACAAGTGATAAATGTATATCGCTATATACAGTCTTGCGTATAAATTGGTTTCGTAAGGATTTTTTGTTGTTGTTTCGATGCCATTATTGTTTCAAAGTGAAATGTTCTGGAACATTCTCGTCTCTTCTCGCTGCTTAATCTTTACCCAGAAGGCAACGTGCCCCACCGGTTTACCCATAATTCATTACTTCGTTTCCTTTCTTCTGTCTCTTTAGCTTTTCCAAGATGTCGTTAATGGATGGAGCGTTAAACGTGTTCGGCACGAGAACCACCGGCGAGTCCGTTCGTTCTCAAAATGGTGAGCTATTTTGTCATCTCTTGTGTCGCAGTTTATACCTTTACTGTTGTAGTCGGTGTCAGGGCGCGTGGCAGGCGGTGTTCAACGGTTAGCTAACTAGCACTCCGCAGCACGTGCGGGGGGAAAAAAGGCGTCGTTTCGCCTCCCTTTTCCTAAACTTGCAAGATATTGAACGTTAATCAATTAGCTACCTAAGCATATCGGGTTGCCCACATTCGTATAAAAAGCTGTCTAATAAATCATTAGCTACATTTTCTAAGGGTATATTATAGCTAATTCGTGCTTGCTACGTGGCTATATTAGCTACCTAACGTTGGCTTACTAATACACATACCGTTATGTCATTGGCGTTAAGGAGTCGCTAGTTAACTTGCAAACGCAGCTAGCTACCCAAAGTTATCAGTTATCTATCCCTGTGCGTAACATGATTTTTGCCCAAAAAAGAATCCCGTTTTTAGTACCGTTCTTTCATCCATCCCAGAATGAACGGCTATGCTAATGGGAGAGAGAGAACACTGTCATCGTCTGACGGAGCGGCTGGCTTTGTCCACCGCTCCTAATAGAACTGACTGAACAATTTCTATCAGTTTGAACAGTTTCGGATTTGTTTATTCTTTCTAGATTGGTTAACATAGAATTGTAGATAGTTGCTTGTAACAGGTAGATAGCTAATGCCATAACTAGTTTAACGTTAGATGTCCCTGTTTGTAACATAATTTGTGGCAAGGGAATCAACTTTGATTGTGTGCCCACGTCTCTTCTGCAGTCATGGCCGCATCATCCATCGCCAACATCGTCAAGAGCTCCCTTGGCCCCGTTGGACTGGACAAGATGTTGGTGGATGACATCGGGGTAAGTACTTGTGGGCGATCATGGTCACCTCCTTCAGTCTCAGTGGATATGGCCTGTGTACCATTCAGATTATTGACGGAAGAAGTGCGTACAAATGCTCTGTTTAGGATGTGACAATCACCAACGATGGGGCTACCATCCTGAAGCTGCTGGAGGTGGAGCACCCGGCAGCCAAGGTGTTGTGTGAACTGGCTGAGCTGCAGGACAAGGAGGTTGGGGATGGGACAACTTCAGTGGTGAGTACTCAGAACAGAGGTCAAGGGAAGGGACCTGTGGCCACTGACCAGAATATTACTGTCTGATTTCTTCCTAGCTGAAAGACTAGGAATAAGTATTTAAAATGTTAGATTTCAATTTGGTGAAGGTTGGACTGAACCTGCCTATTCACACTAATTGTTCAAATGACCTACTTCCTGTTTTTAGTACCGCCCATCTGCCTCCTTTACAGATGTTCGGCTATGCTAACAGGATAGAGAGACTGTCCGTCATTGTCTGAAGGGGTTGGGTGGCCTCCATTCCACCACCTCTATATGAAATAACGGCACATTTATTTATATATAAATTGATTGTCTTATTCATTAAATCCTCTTCCCTTGCTTGTTCATATCGTTCTTTCCTTTGTTTTAAAGGTGATAATTGCAGCAGAGTTGCTGAAGAGTGCTGATGAACTGGTGAAGCAGAAGATCCACCCTACTTCAGTCATCAGTGGATACCGTCTGGCATGCAAGTAAGAATCTAGCCACAGTATCCATTTTCCCCATCAATGTTTTGAATATTAGCAGCCTTTTGAGATCCTTTTCCCCTGCATACTCCTTGTGCATTACTTGGTTTACAAGTACAGGGTTGTTTGCCTTTGTTGCCTGTTAACTGTCTCTATAATGACTGTCAACCAAGGCATAAATTTACTCTTGTGGAAGTGTTTGGAAGGAGTCATCACTGGTTCCTTTCAATAAAATCGTCAAGAAGAACACGCAACTGTAGCTAGCAATTATAGAACTAATGTGAAAACAAACGGGTTAACAAGAGATGTGTTTCTGTGGATAGTGGAAGATAATTTTGTTTGTATTAGAAGCAAACAGATCTGTGTTAATTCATAAACCAACCAGTTCTGATTGAACATTAATTTACGTTGACTTGTCTGTCCACTGTGGGTGTGTTTTGAACTCAGCATGTGTTTCTCTGACGGAAAATGCTGTGTCTTTGGCTAGAGGGGAATCTCCTGAAGGTTCTCCACTACAAGGCTGAACGGTGAAATCCCTGGTTATGTAAACACTGGGCTCTTAATGAATCTTTCATTCCCACCAGGGAGGCAGTGCGCTACATCAATGAGAACCTGACCATCGCTACAGATGACCTGGGAAGGGAGTGTCTGGTCAACGCAGCAAAGACCTCCATGTCCTCCAAGATCATCGGAGTGTATCCTTTCTTCCTGCTCTCTGACTAAACTGAAACCTCCCTTTCCCATGTACATCTGGCATTTGCCGTAAAGGATCACGTAACAAGTAGGGCTGGGAATTGCTCACAAATTGCTTTAGTTATCACAATACTTGTATGCCGATACGATATGTGTGGCAATTTTCACGATTTATATTTGTATTGCAAACATATTGCTCAAGAGCGCATGAGAGTTTTGATTTGTCATGAAAATAAGTGGTGGAAACGAGTTGGTTTAGTGTCACGATGCCAGAATTTTGACTTCGACACCAGGTTTAGTATCACAATATTTGATCCCAAAACAATACCTCCAAAAAAGGTATTAGCCAAAGTCACAGAATGGCACTTGATCCAGACAGATCAACTCAGCTATTGCTCTGTTCAATCATTGGGTGTCTTTGGAGTTTGATATCGTTACATTTGTAGAAGAAGAAGAAAAAAGAAAGTTATGGGCAGCCATGTATGCATTAATTGAATCAATTGTAAAATCAATTTGACTTTGAACAGTAACACTTAAAACAACATTAATTCACAATACAGGTGAATGCGTATTATTCAACTGTCCTACCTGGTTAAATAAAGGTGAAAAAAAAATTAAAATTCAATAGTAGTGTGCATGCATTGAGTAATTGGGCTTGTTTATTTCACGGGGCTACAGATGACAAACAATCCCTTCCGTTCAGGACTTATTTTATTGGCAACTGCTAAGAACATTATTTTATTGTATTGATTAACATTTGTATAGAAGTAATCATCTCTTTTATAAGTGTGTGCTGTTTCTCTTAAGAAATTAATGAAGCAGAATGTGGCTATGTAATCTAGTGGAAGTGAATTAATAATGTTTTTGGTGACAGTCCACTTTGAAATCAGCATATTTTGGGTTTATGGTTAGCATATCACCAACAAAGTACTAGGGTAGGGAATTTGTAAGCTGGCAAGGAAAGTTGTCTTGCATTTAAAACTGTTTTAGCCTGTATTGGACATTGTTTTGCGAACAGTTTAAATATTTCTACATGCAATGTTGCATTATTCAGGTACAGCTGACTAATGCTATCTAGCAACAAATGTTTTTTTACAAATTGACAATTGGAGTATCGATATAATATTGCAATAGGCAACTTTTTTTTTTATAATCAATAAGTAAATGGTTTCTTGAGCTTCCCATGTCCTGGTAGCTTTGGTCGAGTTTCTGTCAGACTAGATCATAGGTGGTTAGCTGATCCAGGTGTTGTAGGATCTGGGATGCGTCTGCAATGTAGTCCGGCAGGAACTCTACCATTTGAAAGCTGTGAAAGCCTACTTCACTCCTCTAGAAAAGCTTGAATCCTTGACCAGTGACCCCTCAGTGACGCAGACTTTTTTGCCAACATGGTGGTGGACGCTACTCTGGCAGTGAAGTTTGTAGATCAGAAGGGTGTGGCGAGGTACCCCATCAACTCAGTCAACGTGCTCAAAGCCCACGGACGCAGCCAAAAAGAGAGCTATCTGGTCAACGGATACGCACTCAACTGCACTGTAGGGTCTCAAGGTACGTGTGTAAAACATGTTTGACGGTGACTGCTGTTTAGTGTGTGGAAGGATGAGCGCCAGTTCCATAACAGTACAACCACGAAATTACCATCTGATGCAATTGACCGACTCCCATTTAAATTTGCTGCTATGCTTGTTCTTGTGGCGTACGCAGTGATACGCGTGGGAGACAGAACGCTGACTTTGAAAAGTAATTGTTGCAGTGCTTCTTGTATGAACTGTGGCACTATTTTTCTGGCCACACATGCCACCATGACTAGATTTGCTTGTTAGGCAAATGTTGCAGATAGAAATGTCATGAATAGAGCAGCTGACATGATTCTACATGGCAGAGGCAGGTTTGCTCTATGTAATAGATTTCCATCTGTACATTCCACATGCCCTGATCAACACGGCGACAAGAGGAATCAGTAATTGTGTGGGGATAGGTTTATCTTGACCAGGGATAGTGTCATCTTTAGTGGTGTGTGTGTGATTACTGGGTCTGGTCCCCCTGTAGGCATGGTGAAGCGTTTGACCAACGCCAAGGTGGCATGTCTGGACTTCAGCCTGCAGAAGACCAAGATGAAGATGGGAGTCCAGGTCCTCATCAATGACCCAGAGAAACTAGACCAGATCAGACAGAGGTGCGTTGGACATGCCACACACTGTCTGAGGCTATTTGTACGAGACTTACTGTTAAGATCAAGTCTTGCCTCATGCATGACACTAAGACTATTCCCATTTTAAATTTGCTGCTATACTTGTTCAGTGGTGTTAGCAGTGATACGCGTGGGAGAAAGAATTCTGGACCAGAGTTCAGGCTGCAGCTCTTCCCTAAGCTGTAATACGACTACTTTGGGCTGTACAACAGTTATTTTCTAAAGACAGGGTGATTTGTTCCCTCTGTGATGTCGTCACGGCTTGTTGAGACACAGGGTATACCAGAGACACCCACAATGTCTTCATGTTAATTTTGCTGTTCCAGGGAGTCCGACATCACCAAGGAGAGGATTCAGAAGATTCTGGCGTCTGGTGCTAACGTCATCTTGACAACTGGGGGCATCGATGACATGTGCCTCAAGTACTTTGTGGATGTGGGAGCCATGGCTATCAGGAGGGTCCTCAAGAGGGACCTCAAACGCATCGCCAAGGCAACAGGAGGTAAGTCACAGGTTTTGTTTACCTTTTGTTAAATGCATCATCACTGTTATCAGGTCGACACAAGGTCTGAAACTGTTCTGTTTTCAGGTAACTTGTTACCCAGTATTTAGTAGTTTTGTTCTGTTTTCAGGTAACTTGTTACCCAGTATTTAGTAGTTTTGTTCTGTTTTCAGGTAACTTGTTACCCAGTATTTAGTAGTTTTGTTCCGCCGTTTGTCCCTCAGCCACTATTTGTCCATCCCTGTCCAACCTGGAGGGAGAGGAGACATTTGAGACGACCATGTTGGGCCACTGTGAGGAGGTGGTACAGGAGCGTGTGTGTGACGACGAGCTCATCCTGGTCAAAAAGTACTGACGTCATCTTATTCTCATCTACAGTCATTTTGTGCTCATGCAATGCCTAGTTACACATCTTTATAAATGTTTTGCTTTAGCACATTACTAATTTGTAACATTCTATTCGTATTTCTCTTCTCTCCTCATCCCTTGTTACTATTCACATCTTTATCTTTCCCTTTTCTCCTCTTCCCCACTCTATCCCTCCATTCTTCCCTTAGTACCAAGGCCCGTACCTGCGCCTCCATCATCCTGCGTGGGGCCAATGACTTTATGTGTGACGAGATGGAGAGGTCCCTGCATGATGCTCTGTGTGTGGTTAAGAGGGTGCTGGAGTCAAAGTCTGTTGTACCAGGTGGTGGCGCTGTGGAGGCTGCCCTGTCCATCTACCTGGAGAACTATGCCACTAGTATGGTAAGGAAATAAACCTGGCAATCACTGCTTCCTAATCTCTGTCCTGAGTAGGTGGGATAGGTGTTATTGTTGCATTTGAAACCCATTAAGTTTCATGTCTTGTTTCCATCTGGGAAACACACAATGTTTTTATCCCATTTTAGATGTGAAGTCAGATCTGTGGATCCTGTTGTCAGAAACCCAACTTGATACACTAGTTAATTTGTAATTTAGCTGAATGACTAGGTTTTTCCCCTTTGGTCACCAGTGGCCAATCTGTATTGTTTTGTGTGATGTTAAAATGTGAATGTCTTGTCCATTCCCAGGGTTCTCGTGAGCAGCTGGCCATAGCAGAGTTTGCCCGCTCTCTCTTGGTCATCCCCAAGACCCTGGCTGTGAACGCTGCTCAGGACTCCACCGACCTGGTCGCCAAGCTCCGAGCCTTCCACAACGAGGCCCAGGTCAACCCCGAACGCAAGAACCTCAAATGGTCAGTGAGCTACAACACTAGATATGAATTTCAACATGCGTGTTTGTTGATGCCATTTAAGTTAATGTTTTTTTTTATAGTGTTTTTTTTTTTTTTAGATGCCATTGAGTTTGAGACAAGTTTGATCAAGCTTTACCACAAAAGATGCTTAACATTCCCATTTTAAATTTGCTGCTATACTTGCTCAGTAGTGTATGCAGTGATACGCGTGGGAGAAAGCATACTGGCCCAGAGTGGAGACTGCAGTTTTTACCTGAGCTGTAATGCCACTACTCTGTGCTGGACAAAATGTTTTTTATTTCACAATGGTTGGTGCATTCTGCATTGGCATCAGTTCATCATGGCTTAACATGTAGTTGTGAACCCAATGCGCCTCAGTTGTAGAAGTGACTACATTTCAGCAGTTTTCAATGCAGTAGTTCTGCGTCAGGACTCTAACCCTGTTCCTGGAAAGCTACCCTCCTGAAGGTTTTTGTTCCCACCCCAGTTGTAACTAACCTGATTCAGTTTATCACCCAGCTAATTATTAGGGTTGGTAGGTCTCCAGGAACAGGGTTGGAGAGCCCTGCTCTACATTGATGGTGTATCTGTTCCTCATCTCTAAAGTTATCCTCTCCCCTAAAGGATTGGTCTGGACCTGGTGAATGGTAAACCCAGGGACAACAAGCAGGCTGGCGTGTACGAGCCCACCATGGTGAAGACCAAGAGCCTCAAGTTTGCCACAGAGGCCGCCATCACCATCCTCCGTATCGATGATCTCATCAAGTTGTTCCCAGACCAGAAGGAGGGCGGGCCTTCGTACCAGGACGCCGTTGCATCAGGACAGATGGACGGGTAGACATTCCGGAATCCGATGGTTCCAGTTCATCTGCCCAACTGTGGTTCTGGTCCGCTTGGCTTTGTCTGTGTATTTAAACATACAAGCTTTTGGCTGTTCTGTCATAGTGTCTGTCATAGGCTGTGCACTTTGCTTGTTTACTTTTGTTCCCATGTGGTAACCTGTTTACTGTGGGAATTGTAACTGATTCTGTTGGACACTCACAAATAAACCCCGATGGTAGATGACCGTTGATTTAACTCATTTCTTCTGGTCTGTATTCTTATAAAACATTTCAACTTGTCGTTTGCATAGCAAATCAATAAATTATACATCAACACTTTTACATCAACAATTACACAAAAGCATGAGTTCAGTTCATTATCTGTATTGTTAAGTCATAAAAGTGGACAGGTAATAAGTACATTCATCCCTATAACAGGCTATCTACAGGACACTAAGGTACAGCAAGCTTACGCCGACTCTGGGAACGTCTGCATATTTAAGGCTGCAGTCTACACTACAGTTCATAGAGCCGTAAGGTACATGGCTAGCATTCCATGAGAAAGAACAGGACAATTAGGAATGTTGGAAGGCTGAATTCTCTATTCTAAAAGTCTTATTAGGTCAGGTGTGGAAAAAGTCCAGTCTGTCTTCAATGTCTTTGGCACACAAGTTATGTAAACCATTGTTTAGTACTTAAAGTTGATATAGTTATTTGCTGCTGAAAGACAAATGTATTGTCCATTGACTAGTTTCACATGGGCAAAGACTTGCCTCAAAGCCTTATATAATCCAATTTAATACAAATGCTATGGAAAGCGAAGGACCAATATTGGATGGTATACAATACGGAGCTCAATTGAATGGAGACCTTCGCTTTCCTCACCTAGATTGCATTCACGAATAACAACATAGTACATTGATAATTTTCAGTGCAGTGACTGGGACAGAAAGGAATGATGAATATAATATAACCACCACTCCACAGAACACAGCTGAAAAAAAAAGCATTCCAAACTTTCCCTTTAGGACCAATAACACATTGCCAATGTTGTGATCTTGAATGCAGCCTAGATACTGCATCAGTATTTGTATTCAGTCACACCCTTTCTACACACATGGCAATGCCCATTCCTCCCCCAATGCAGAGAGAAACCACGCCCCTCTGACCCCCAGTCCTCTGGAGCGCGTGCAGTAGGGTCACCAGAATCCGGCAGCCAGACATGCCTATGGGGTGTCCTAGGGAGATGGCACCCCCACTCACATTCACCTGCATAGGGGGGAGAGAGAGCAAATATGTGGTGTAACTCAATTGTTTGCCCTAAGCAATAGTGTGTAATTAATGGTTCCATTAAATGAATGAGAATAGAGACCTTATCTGGGTTGAGTCCAAGCTCTTTCACTACAGCGATGGACTGGGCAGCGAATGCTTCGTTTATCTCAAACAGGTCCACCTGATCCAGCTGCCAACCAGCCTTCGCAACCTGGTAAAGAATCAATGAAAAATCTTCCTTTAAAATGAACAGGATTATACATTAGTCATTCTAGAGTTGTACACATCGGAACATTTGCCAACTGGTTTCTGATTGGTTCTCACTGCTTTCCTGATGGCTGGGATAGGCCCAGTTCCCATGATTGCTGGGTCGAGGCCGGCTTGAGCCCAGGAGGTAATTCTGCCCATTGGCTCGAGGCCTCGCTTCTGAGCTTCTGATAGGCTCATGAGAACGGTTGCTGCGGCTCCATCATTTATACCTGACAGAATGCATGGCAACACAAAAAAATTATGAGTTTGATGGGATGCAACCATGTTGTATATCTCACCTGAAACATTTCAAGGTCATGTAGAGTCTAGATCACTTTGCCAGGAGAAACTGCAGCAAGAATAATGTAATTGGAGTGGTCAACTGGTAAGCTTCCAAAGGATAATGGATAAAGGATGAGTGTCCCCTGCGTACCTGAGGCATTGCCGGGGGTGACGGTGCCGCTGCCGTCCTTTAGGAAGCAAGGCCTGAGTTTAGTCATGGCTTCCATGTTGCTGCCATGGCGAGGAAACTCATCTGCTTTCACCTCCACTGGGCCTGAGGAACGTTACAATACAGTTAACGAAACATCTACACTTGTGTAATCATTTTAATAAAGCAGAGAATAATAGTTGATTATCTAATTCATTTCTAAGGAATGGTGGGTTAGCCATATAAGAAACATTGGGTCCACACCCAGCAGTAAAGGATTTGAGCACACTTGAGGTCTCAGGGTGTTCATTCATCAGCACAACAGATTCCTTGCCTTTTCTAGACGGCACCATGACCGGAACAATCTCCTGATCAAAATGTCCTGCTTTCTGGGCAGCCTCGGTCCTGTTCTGGGATTGGCTGGCAAACTGGTCCTGAGCCTCGCGACTCACACCCCACTGCTTAGCCACGTTCTCAGCTACACCCAGAAAATGAAGACAACATTAGCTTATTGGATTAAGACACACCAACGTTCCTCCTTACTGAACTGATACCAGTTGCATTGTGTCATGGGAATATTTAAGATGAATAAAGTGATAAGAGTGATTAACACAATGTTTAGCATATTTCTCTTTCTTGCAATACACCTGATTTCCAGTGTTCTGTTTGTGACACGGGTTGATGGTCAGTACACCAGACGCTGTATTTTATGGGTTAATCTCATATCTGTTGATAGTGATTGACGCCAGACTGGAGGTACAAGGACAGAGGACACACTGATACTGTGAAACACAGTGATTCTGTAGCAGCTGTCAACATCAATGAGTTTTGTTTTCACTTCCTACAAGCTTCTCGGGCTGGTGTTTAGAGAACACTTGGTACCGTCTGATTAGAATATATAGAGCTTGTCTCCAAGAGGCCAGATAGACATTTTCTATTTTTCGGTGCAACCGGATTGATCTTTGATTGACATTAACAGGGACTGCTCTCCTTTTGTTTCACCTGGATGTTCCCATTACACATTTGATATCAATAACTCTGACTCTGGTCCTCTGACCTGTGATGCCCATGTGGTAGCAGTGGAAAGCATCAGTCAGTCCGTCAGCGATGATAGAATCCTGCATGGTGGCGTCGCCCATCTTTACTCCAGCCCGCATCTGCACTGTGTGGGGAGCCTGCGGGTCAAACAGGGAAAGAGTAATTGCAGATTAATGGGGACATTTGGTAGAATGGTATTGATTTCACCCCATCTTTCTCTCTCTCTCACCCCCCCCCCTCTCTCTCTCTCGCTCTCCACCATCTCTCATATCCCTCCTTCTCCCCCCCATTCCTGCTCCCTCCATTTTACCCGGCTCATGCTCTCCATGCCTCCAGCCACCACCACGGTTGACTCTCCAGTCTGGATGGACTGAACGCCCAGACACACAGCCTTCAGGCCAGAGCCGCACACCATCTGGCAGCTCCAGGCAGGCACCGGGTAGGGGATGCCTGCCGCAAAGCTGGCCTGTCGGGCTGGGTTCTGCCCTTGACCTGGGGAGGAAAGGAGAGTAAAGGAGAGGGAGTGTGAGAAGTTAATGATTGCAAGAGAGATATCAGAGGCTTACAATGGCTAGTGCATTAGTTCAGTGGTTCCCAACCAGGAGTATTAGGACCCCCGGGGGTACTCGGCCCATCCACAGGGGGTACTTGAGAAGACTTATGAGACCATGCACATGAGGGGGTACTTAGCCAAACTCCAGGCAGAGGAAAATTCAGTTGGTGGTACAGTAACCAAAAAAGATTGGAACCACTGCACTAGTTCACATGACACAGCACTGTTGTCATAAAAATCAGCAAACTAACCATTCACACTAATATTTTTTGGAGACACTCTTATCCAGAGCAATTTACAGAAGTGAGAGCATACTTTTTCTTACTGGCCCACCATGGGAATCGAACCCACAACCCTGGTGTTGCAAGCGCCATGCCACATAGGATTAATAATTAAATAGCCACTACACGCAAATAAACAGCTATGATAAATGGACAGGGTTCCGTTCCAGGTGGTCTTTACCTGCTGTCAGAACGTGCCCCATGATGACCTCAGACACCTCCTCAGGCTTCAGGTTGGCTTTCTTTAGGACATCCTTGATCACCACAGAGCACAGGTCTGGGAGGGGCACGGTGGACAGAGCACCATTGAAAGACCCTGTGAAACAAGATAATAAAGTTGAGAGAACTATATCCAGTATCCACAAAAAGAGCAGGGCATTGACTGTATGAAATCCCCTACCTACATATATGTACAAATTACCTTGACTAACAGTGACTCGGTACCGGTACACCCTGTATATAGCCTCGTTATTGTTATGTAATTTTTTGTTACTTTTTACTTCAGTTTATTTAGTAAATCTTTTTTTAATTATATTTCTTGATCTGCATTCTTGGTTAGGGGCTTGTAAGTAAGCCTTTCACGGTAAGGTCTACACCTTTAGTATTCGGCGCATGTGACAAATAACATTTGATTGGATTTCTATCATGGGTTCATAACGGGTTAGCTGGGTTTTGAGAAATGTACTTGGCCATTGGTATGATGATGATGACTGATTCCATGGTGTGACAGCACTCTCCCATTTCATTACATCAGACAACAAGATAACAGACGCTATCAATAAACATATTGATTGATTCAAGCTTGCAAAGTTACATTTGTTGCAAAGATACCAACCAACTAAAACACGCCCAACCCCATTCATTGGTTTGACCTACAGCCTATAGCGAATACTGTTGCTGCTGGTCCATGGTACTATGACCAACAGCCAATCGCTGTTTCGAGAATCTGGGCAGAGGGTGAGGCAACCAATCAAGGTTCAGCATAAGCGAACTATTGAAAATCCTGGTCAGGAGGTAGCTCGCGATCATGAACGACAGTAGTGGTCTGTTCAATTCATAGGTTAAATTACATTAAAACATGTTGTTTAACAAATATGAACAATGTCAATACACTACACTCAAAACCAGGACTAGAATTGACACGATCGTTCAAGCAACGTCAGCATCGCTACAAATCCAACCTCATGTGATAAGGAATGCAACAAATAAAAATACATACAGGCAACTCTTAATAATACAGGTAGTCAGCTATTTTGCAAAGGATTGCCTTAGTGTGGAATCATACAGATTCAATAGACTTACTTACCAATGGGGGTCCTTGCAGCAGAAACGATGACAACAGACTCAGTGTTCATATTGACAGCTAGCTGGTAATCCTTCAGATTTCACTGTGTGCCTTCTGTGGTGTTTTCAGTGTCGTAGGGGCCGGCTAGCTAGCGGTCTCAAGAACTGAATTTATAAAATGGTCTCAAGCATGTTGATGAATTTGGATGACAAGAGATCCTCCTTCGGTAAAGAGCAAGAGCGTTGGCAGTAGCAGACAGATATTTGACGAAAGCACCACCTAAAGGCTAGGAGGACTTCAGACACGACCTTGGCAGCCACACAGGCTGTGAAGCAATCTGTCTGTACACCATGCTGGCATCACTGTTCTGAGGGCAACGGGGGGCCAACTCAATATTAGGAAGGTGTTCTTAAATGTTTTGTACACTTTCAATTCATTTGAGAAAGGCTTCACAGTCCCTCAGTTGAAGGACAAGAAAAATCCAATCATGGTCATATTTAAGTGTTTATTGATATTGGTCAGTACAGGAAAAGGATGGAAGTCAAAATAATGAATTCAACAAGGTACATTGCGTAGAAACTACACAAGTCAAACTGAAACATATTATTTTGCCAAGGATGGAAACTTAGAAACTTAATTTTTAAAAACAAAACAGGTCAACATCTAAAATATTAAATCCTTGAACACTGCAAAGCACCTAAAGTGAACTGTGGTTTATTTACTTTTATTGAACATGTATACACCACCAGATAAGTGACAATTTGAGTTTGTCAAGAGTTCAAATAAGAATGTTATGGGTTCAAATAAAACAAGAGACGGAAGAAAAATAAAATCTACCTTGAATCATACAAAAAACCTCAATTCAAATCTACATACATTTCACATAATGTCCAGGTTTCGCAAAGCAATGATCTTTAAGTTGTGGCAGAGGTATCACGATAGGCAAAGGAAAGAGGAGAAATAAACCAATTCTGGACAGCAGTACTGTTACGGACTAAGTGTTCATTGTTTTTGTTTGTGTCTCGTATAAAAAGAAAAAAGACATACGTGCTATTATAAAGTACATTACAAAACTACGCCCCCGTTAGAGTCCAGGCCATTCTGAGCATGCCGCAACCCTGCAGTCCTGTTGCCCTTGACGACCGGGACTGCCTTTTCCTCATGGGGGTCGGTGTTGGAGTCTGTGTCATTCGAGTGCTGCGTCAGGGATGTCTCACTGCCCGTAGGGGAGTCCACGCTCTCATAGCCTGCGCTCAGCTGGCTCCCAAAACCCCCTGCACCGTCACAAGTCTGGCCCCCCGCCTCTGAGTGGTTGGAGAGTTTAGTCTCGCCCTCGCCGGGGCTGGAGACTATGGGAGACGGAGGGAAGTCTTCCTCTGTGCTGCTGACCTCACGGTACAGGCTAGGGGTAGCCGCTGCGCCCCTCTGGGAGGACGAGCTACCGTTGCTAGGGCCGTTGGAGACCCTCTCGCAGTCTTTCCCTGGCTGGGCGGAGGAGGGGGTGAAGGGCTGCTCTACCTGGCTGGAGGGCTCAGCAGAGGAGCTGGAGGGTGAAGTCCTGCTGGGCACTGCTCCAACAGAAGCAGCCTGAGCTGGGTTCTGGGAGAGCTGCAGACGGGTCTCCCTGAGCTGCTGCTGGAGGACAAGGATGGTGCTCTGCATGCCCTCCACCTCTTCATCTAGCTGGATGATGAAATCATTCAACTCTGGGAGGGACAGAAAACAGACAAAGCCACTGGTCAGAATACAGGGAGATGGAACACAGTCAGAATCAAGACAAAGAGCCCCAGTTAAATAGTTTGTTTTGTGCCAGGAGGAAAATACAGTACATTTGGTTTAATTGAATATTAAGAAACACTGTAACAAAGTTCCTGCATCTGAATGTACTGGTCTGCTGAATACATGTGGAGGAGAATACAGCTCCTCCAATACAGAGGTTACAGACCACACTTTACTGTTGCAGTTTAATAACCAGGGGAGCTACAAAGCACATGGGTCTTCACTGTGCTGAAATGTTCAATTTAAAGCTTAACCTTTTATGGCAAAATATAAATGCAGATGCTATTTGACGGGAGTAGATTAAGGTGGGTGATTGTGTTCTCACCATCCTGGCTGCTCTTCAGCTCCTCACTGTACTTCTTCTGCAAGGCCAGCTCTGCCTCCAGCTGGGCGATACGTCCTTGGGACAGCTGCCTCCCCAGCTCCTGGTTCTCCTGGATCAGCATTCGGCATTTGGCCATGAGCTTCTTCCCAGTCTGGCTGCAAGGTAGACAGGCCTCACATCACAAAATGAACCAGGGCACAGCCAAACACCACCCACAGGCTAGGACAGCCCAATCAGTCCAGTGACCCAACCAGGTGGTCACTGGTTGTGTTACAGGTTGGCATTTTTGCAGTCACGTGCTGCAGATTATCAGATTACCACGCATTGCTTGTAGAGTTGTTTAGCGTTGCAGGAACCACATTTAGATCAGATGTGCACTTGCACGACTGCAAAAAAAAAAAAAAAGTACCCGGAGCACCACCTTCCCCTCCACTAATACTACGAATCTGGTCCAGCCATACAGCAAGTTTCCATTTCCAAAAGGAGTACGGTTGTAGATACAGATACCGGAGACAGTTTGGGCTCGGCAAAGGACACCAGCCAAGTCCCCATAGATGATAAAACAGAAACATTCTTGTAAAGTAGCATACAGTACCTTTACCTTTTGAGTACCCTATGCACATTCTACTTCTAGAAGCTCAGCAGTATGACGACGACCAAGTTAAAGTACCCAATTTTTATCAAACAATTTTGGTTTCTACACGCCTAATTGTTCTTTCAACAGCAAACCACACAAACAAAAATCTGGTCACAACCAACCAGTGAGTTACTTAGTCAGTACTTTGGTCAAGGTCACCAGATGCATTAATGTAGTAACCATGACAAAATGTTTTATTTTTCTATAGTACTTATGGCTAAGACACACCAATAGTGTTTGCTGGGTTGAGAATGCTTAGCACCTCTAAAACGCAATTTGAGAACAGAGTGCGCATCGATTTTACATCAGGTGAGAAATATTCGCCAGTCAGACCTCTACAGCGGGCGGTCCCTAAAACACAGCGCGCGGAAACGATCGGCAGACCAACGCTAGAGCCACATTCGGTGCAAGCTTTTAGGAGAAACTGAAGGTGCAGGTGGCTTTGAAGTATAAAGGATTATAAAAAAAAAAATTAAAAACACAATCTTGTTACTTTGGTTGCTACCTAAAAAGTTAAAGGGCTATCAACTATTTTCGGTTGCCATTAGCAAATGTAATGTTAGTCCCATTGAATCATACCTCATCATTGCTTTAGCAGACCACACCTCAGAACCTTGTAATTTTACCAGTTGTTCCCACCATATCTCAATCTTTTGAACTCTACCCAATACAAGGCATTATACATTACTGGACAAATAATTCAAAATCACATCATTGGACATTGCAAAGAAAACTGAGGACAAAAGCTTATAACTCATGTGCAATTTTTTTTGTAATTCTTGTAACTAGCCTATATTGATGACCAGATATCCAAGGCTGGATATAGACTGTTTACCTAGTTGTGCTGTTTTTTAAAATTGAAAATCAAATCAAAGAATTGCAGATTGCCCATAGATTACTATGACAACAAAATTGTCCAATTCATATCAGAATGTTAACTGGAATTGAACCCCGCCCCAACATAAAAAAAAGGGTGAAAAGTGAGACGAACAACAAATTACACAAATAACATATTCCACTAAATAAATACATTCTCATGAAGTTGTAACATGACTTGTTTCACACATTTGTAATCATTATGAGAAAATAACACTCAAGCACCAACTGCAGTGTGTATGTTTTAGAACAATTTGGAATCATTGAGAGTCAAAATAAAGTAGCCTACCGGGTCGTTCTTTTTTCAAGGGCACCAAATCTAACAGAGCAAATGTCTCTGTTGACACACTGCAGCGAGCGCAAGAGCATATCAGAGAACCAAGAGGGAAGTAAATGAAACCGCAGCATATGAAACTCACAAAATAAAACATGTAAATGCACTCTACCAGTATGCGGGCCCATGCTCAGACACAGGCGATCGGACCCCTCGCTCGCCCATGCCTCAACCATAGTCACTTCTGGACTGAGGGTCTGTCTCCTCCCCCAGATTCTTAAACATTCTACTGGCCCCTCCTCCCAAAGTCTTACAGCTTATCCTAGAACTTTCCCCACAGTATTTTCATTGTATTCTAGAATCTGTCCAAGAGTCTTAGAGTCTCAGGAGCACTAGCGGTATGAGTGGGGTGTTTTCCACTATTAAATGTCTTTAGCTAGCAGGGGGGCAGTGTCTTTAAAATGTTCAATTGGTGATTTAGGCTAGGAGTGCTCTCCCTGCTCAGGCAGTTTGCCCAAGACTGCCTCATTCTCCACCTTAACCCCCCCCATTTAATAAGCAACTGCCTGGCTTCGGCTGAGAGTGGGGGGGCAGAGCATATCCGTGTTGGACGTGACCACCTCTTCAGGAACAGTTCCGACTCCTTCAGGGCCCCTGGACGGTGGGGGGAGGGGGGGGAGAGAGAAAGCTGAAACAAGTATCACCTGACCTTACTGTCTTTTTCATTCAGTTTAGATTATGTGATATGTAGCTGGGGGCAGTTTGTTTTTTTGTGTTTTTGGTCAAGTCTGAGTCTTGTGGAGGGTACAGCATTTCTCAGCCTTGCCCCCCCCCCCCCCCCCACCACCATGATTCCTGCATGACTGCAGTGGGGGTGGGGGGTGTGAGGAGGGGGAGGAGTTATTTTGATCGTCTTTACCTATCTGGTGTAAATTTCCAGGCACTCAGTTCATTTTGGGCCTGCTCCAGTTTGTCTTTAGTCTGTTCCAGTTCGCCCTTCATTTTGAGGAAAAATAAGTTTATGGCCGGGTCTACCATGGACGACCGCAGTTGGGCTGCACTGGGCTGCTGGACTTGCTTGAGGTACTGGATCTGGGTCTGCAGGTTGAAAAAGAGAGGTGTCAATAAATGCAAACCTCATTAAGAAAATCCCTCCTTAGGTTTCTAATAAAACTACATTGACTTGATTTACAGAAGAGAAGGGGTGAAAGTAGATCTAATACAGGTACAGGACACCCAAGTTCGCGCGGACATTCTTTTTAATACTAAAAATGACAGGGTAGCCAACTCTGCTGACACTGACAAAGCGATAAATAAAAACGATGTCTGATCCATATATAAAGCAGCCTACGAAAAGGGGAGAGACAAATACAATATGACGTCCATCGAACCTGGACGAGGAAATTATTGTCCAAAAACAAACAAGTCATTTACCCAATGATGAAGCTAGTGAATATGGACACTCACCGGGGATATGGCCAATGTTCTCCACTGGTGCCAACAAGAACTTAATTGAGCAAACAGTAGCCTAAGAATTTTGATAACTAAAAGACAGTCATCCCTTTACAGCAATAGCCATTTGTTTTCCAAACAGTTGTTCTGCGATTGTATTTTTAAATATTGCGAAATGCATGGCCGAGTCTCTGCTTTTCACTCAACAATAATCTATTTGGTACTTGCATGCTGCCCAAATTTCGGGCCCTTCCGACTACGCTACGCAATAAAATCAGCTTGTTTTAAGTAGCTAATAATCCTCTGTGGCTAAATCATGCTTTCTGGTGTAGTAGCCTATTTTGAATTATTTTATGTATAGACAGGAGTAAGATTTTAGGATTTATAATTTTGGCAATTTTATTCATTTTACTTTAGGGAGAGCTTAGCATAAACACAACAAGTCATGATGTTTTCATCAAATTGTCAAACAATCACTTAACAAAATGCACTCCTGTAGGTTACCCGCGCACATTCTTCTACTCAAAAAAAGAAAATTCTGCATCAAAAGCCCAACAGTGCACTGTGCACCCGCAATTTGATGTATGGAAAGAGACATCAGTTCTAAAAACAGCTATGTGTATTGTAATGGCCTTCTGCGATTGTCATTAGGCTTACACTTATAGCCTGAATTGATGCGTCCACTGTTGTCTGCATGCCTCGGTCTTGGCTACTCTTCAGCCCGCAATGTCCGCTAGCGTCTCAGCCACTGATCTCCGCCTTGGCAAAATGTAAGCATTCCCCTCAAAACCCAATGCAATTTGGAGCGTATACCACCCGGTTTCCAGTCAATTCACAAATTATTAACGTGGATTACATAATGGTGTAATATCCTATAGTTTATTTGGGGCATGTTGTATTACCGGTACGACATACCTTACTTTCACACCACTGCATAAGAGGCAATGGATGTGGCTGTTAACAGAGCTATAAAATCAGTGACCATTACTGTAGCTGAACACAATAACATCATGCTTACACAATATTCATATACCTTTGTAAATTATTATTGAAAAGTGCTTGACTTCAAGACACCTTGGGAGACTACAGTGTACAGCTTTGGGTTGATTACGGGACTCGTCTTGTGCACGATAACTCTTCGATTTGTTTGTATGGTTAGATACTACTGCACTGTTCGAGCTAGGAACACAAGCATATCGCTACACCCGCAATAACATTTGCTAAATATGTGTATGTGACCAATAAAATGTGATTTGATCTCAGCTTAACAATTTCATGCATCCAACTGGCCGAGTTAGTTTGACTGACCTCAGTTGATCGAGAAAAGGGAAGGAATATGCTGCTGTAAAGTTGTTGGGTGAGCCTGCTGTCAGTCAGAGTGAGAGCTCTGCCAAGCAAGGCATCCCGTTGTCCATATACTGTACTCCTTTCCCTGCACAGCTTGGGTACAGGATTTAGACTAGGGTCAAGATCCACAATTGTATCCAGAAGGTTGAGGTCCATTGCGCAACTAACATCTTGTTACTAAAATAAAAAATACGTTTCTATTTTCCTTCCAGAACTGTAATACCTTGCAACAGATTGATTACCATTGAACACCACCAAATCAACAAAATGGCTAGATTTGCCATTGATAACTTTTATAATAAGATCTCATCTCAATAGTCCCTCTTTAAAGCCAAAACCAGACCCTGGCCCCAAAAAACTAGCTTGGAACTCAAGGAACTTTCCGTTTTGATAGGGTTATTTTAGCTATAACTATTTTTCTTTATTTTTACTATTTCTACATGGAATCATGTAGAAACCCCAAAAGTGTTGAACAAATCAAAATCTTCAAAGTAGTTACCCTTTGCCTTGAGGTTTATTCCTGTGAGCGAAGACTGTTTTTTTAGCAGAGCGGTTGGAAAGGACGACGGTTTTCCGACTGCTCAACTTGGCTCACATACTGTGTTCAAGAGTGGCGAGGGGATCAAATAAACACAGCATCACGCCTCAAAATCAGATACAAACAAATGCATGTGTCATATAAATTAGTTACGCCTCTCCATTCTTCTGTATGAAATTGCGCAAAATCCAAACATATTGTGGTGCATGTTGGGATACCACTGTTGTGAAGCTGCAGCGTAGCTGGCTCACTCCAAGTGGCTATCATAGATTAGATAGAAATAAAATTAGCCCCCACACCATTTTACTCCTTCAGCTTTGGGACACTTGTGCATACAGCAGGGATGAAATGGTTACCGGTTTCACGATAAACCGCGGTAATATTCCATACAGTTTTTTCATTATTATTAAAACAGTGTTTGAAAAACTCATGGTAAATACTGTCCAGCACCAACCAAAGTTAGCAATAGTCTTTGACGCAGGTGCAGCATGCAAAATGGGTTTTGTTTTGTGTGAAAACATGGCGGAAGGCAGTGCATGATGTGGGGACTTCGGAATGGGGGGAAATGTCATGGTTTGTCTGTCTAACTTGCTAATAGCTTGTCAATAATGTAAACTGACGCTTTCAGTGTTACCTACTCTTGTAAAAACACTACGTTGTTCTGCAACTGTATGCGTAGTGTGCCTGCAGACTGTTCGCCCATTGCACACGATAACACGTTTGTAGTTTACCCAACCAACATATTTTGTTCATTTAAAAATCCGGCAGTCGTCGACTTGGTTATAAGTGTTCAAACAGGAGAAACACTATAGACTCCTATATTTATGTCAATTGTTGGGCTTATTGCAATTACTATCACTGTCTTCTTAAAAATCATTTGTATTTATGTAAATTGTGCATGGGTTCATTGCATATACTCAAATGCAACACAGAAGATAGACTGTGTGTGTGTGTGCATGAATAATAATAATAAATATAATGTAACACCAATAATAATAATAATACATTAGCTATTCCCTTGTTTACAAAGTGGATGTGCACCAGGCAAACCCAGAGATGCTACTGGTCCCTCCTCATCAACAATTGTGACACAGGCACACGAGCAAGCATTCAAAAAGGCAGGCTGCTTATGCACCCACATCAGTCTGCAATCCTTTCATATTACATTGCAAAGGACATGATACATTTTTACATTTCAATCTCAAGTGAACAAAGACGCATACATACAGGATGTTAGGCCAGCACCACCAGTGCTGTTCATTTGATTTGTTTACATATTTTGTGTTGTTATTTTAATGTTAACACCTGCACATTGGATTTGTTTACATATGGTTGTTTGTTCTTACATGCACATTGCTTTACTTGTGTTGCTTTACTATGCACATTTGATTTGCTTACTTAAGGTTGTGTTCATTAAAACCTGCACTAGCAAAGCTTCTACCATGGCCACATCTTTAATGTTATTATTTTAATGTTTATGCACACAAAACGTGCAGTGCTGCTAATTTTATTTGTAGTTTGTTGGTTTTCAATATAACACTTGGTGAAATTATTTCAGTGTGTGTATCAGTACTATTTTAAAATGTTCAGCACATTTTAACAAAAGCGCAATAATACTGATATCCATGATAATTCGTCACTATAATTGCGATATGAGATTTTCACACCGTTTCATCTCTAGAATACAGTGCATTCAGACCCCTTGACTTTTTCCACATTTTGTTACATTAGAGCCTTATTCTGGGGCGGCAGGTAGCCTAGCGGTTAGAGCGTTGGGCCAGTAACCGAAAGGTCGCTGGTTCGAATACCCGAGCCGACAAGGTGAAAAACCGGTCTGTGTCCTTGAGCAAGGAACTTAAACCTAATTTTCTCTAGGGGCTGACCCTGTAGGTAGGCAGTCATTGTAAATAAGAATTTGTACTTAACTGAAAAGCCTAGTTAAATCAAGTTTCAATAAAAATTAAATATTTGTAAAATGGATGATTGTTTTTTCCCCCCTCAATCTACACACACACACACAATACCCCATAATGACAAAGCAACAACAGGTTTTAAATGTTAGCAAATGTATAAAAAATAAAACTGAAATATCACATTTACATCAGTATTCAGACCCTTCACGCTATACTCTGTTGAAGCACCTTTAGCAGCAATTACAGCCTCAAATCTTTTTGTTTTGGGTATGAAGCTACAAGCTTGGAACACCTATATTTGGAGAGTTTCTCCCATTCTTCTCTGCAGATCCTCTCAAGCTCTGTCAGGTTGGATGGGGAGATGTTCAATCAGGTTCAAGTCTGGGCTCTGGCTGGGCCACTCAAGGACATTCAGAGACATGAACCGAAGCCACTCCTGCATTGTCTTGGCTGTGTGCTTAGGTTCGTTGTCCTGTTGAGGTGAAACTTCGTCCCAGTCTGAGGTCCTGAAACAGGTTTTCATCAAGGATCTTTGTACTTTGTTCCGTTAAATCGCTCCCTCATTCCTAACTAGTCTCCCAGTACCTGCCACTGAAAAACATCCCCACAGTGTGATGCTGCCACCAACTTGGTTGACCGTAGGGATGGTGCCAGGATTCCTCCAGACGTGACGCTTGGCATTCAGGCCAAAGAGCTCAATCAGACCAGATAATCTTGTTTCTCATGGTCTGAGAGTCCTTTAGGTGCCTTTCGGCAAACTCCAAATTTGCCTTTTACTGAGGAGTGGCTTCCATCTGGCCACTCTACCATAAAGGCCTGATTGGTGGAGTGTTGCAGAGATGGTTGTCCTTCTGTAAGGTTCTCCCATCTCCACAGAGGAACTCTGTCAGAGTGACCTACTGGCCAAGGCCCTTCTGCCCCGATTGTGCAGTTTGGCCGGGCGGACAGGTTACAAATTCTTCCATTTAAGAACGATGGAGGCCACTGTGTTCTGTGGGACCTTCAATGATGCAGACATTTTTTTGGTACCCTTCCCCAGACCTGTGCCTCGACACAATCCTGTCTCTGAGTTCTACGGACAATTCCTTCGACCTCACGGCTTGGTTTTTGCTCTGACATGCACTGTCAACTGCGGGACCTTATATAAACAGATGTGTGCCAATCTAAATCATGTCCAATCAATTGAATTTACAACAGGTGGACTCCAATGAAGTTGTAGAAATATCTGAAGGATGATCAATGGAAACAGGATGCACCTGAGCTCAATTTCTTATAGCAAAGGGTCTGATTACTTATGTAAATAAGGTATTTGTCTTTTATTTTTAAATACATTTGCTAAAAACCTGTTTTGACTTTGTCATTATGGGGTATTGTGTGTAGATTGATGTTATTTGGGGGTTATTTAATCCATTTTATAATAAGGCTGTGAAGTAACAGAAATGTGGAAAAAGTAAAGGGATCTGAATACTTTCCGAATGCACTGTATGGCGGAGGTATGCGTGAATGTGTAAATGGAGGGCCAAGGGGAAGGGACTGATTTGGGAAATAGCCTGAACCTACATATCCCATAATCCGCTCATTTAGGAAAACAGATGGACGTATTGCAGTGGGATACGTACTGTACACTCTTGCATTTCCTGTTCCTTGGTAGCGAGCCGCATGACCAGGATGTTCTCCCTGCGTGACGCCTCCTGCTGCTGCTTCAGCTTCTCCTCAGACTCCTTCAGCCCTGTCACATCGTTCGCTGAGACAGTGAAAGGACATAAAAACACAGTTAACCTCACTATCATGTGTCAACTGAAAAGAAGCCAAGTCATCAACACTATAACAAAAATAAACTTCAATAGTGTTGAGTGTGGGTATTTGTACCGCCCAAAGTTTGGTATCGAATGATGACTTGATGAAATGGTGGAGTAGGCCTACATTTTGTGGAGCACTTACAATTCAGATCAGCATATTTCGCCTCCAGGACCTGGACATAGGCTTCATGTTGTTTCCACCTAAAGGACAAATAATAAACATGCACATGATGAACACATTGAATACACTTGTCCTTACATCCAAACAGAATCGTCCCATCCTCCATCTACAGTAGTGTCACCCATTTACCTCACACACAGTTCCTCTCGGGTCAGGGTCTTCATGTCAGATTCACTGAGGCGAACCTGAATGAGGAATATGGGAATACAAGAGTCAGCAAGTAGAAGTCTTTAGCTGCATAACATTATAAATACTGAGACACTTGGGTTCCTAATAGCTCTCTCACACCTTCTTTGGAAGGGGTTCCTCATTCGTCATTCTGAGCTCTGAAAGGGAAGTGAAAGCAGTAGCAATTAATTAAGTGGAAGATTCAAAAGCAAGACGTTCAGTTCAATAATGATACTTGAGGTCGAATGAACTGCTAGCTACAGCAGGTCATGCAAATATTCAGACAACTTTCTTTACGCAGTTCCTTTGAGGCGCACACCCCTACGGCGCCGTGGCTTGGCAGTTTCAGTGTTAAAACGATTCGCTAACTAGTTAAGTTAGCTAGTTACTGTCACCATATAATACACCAACTAACTAGGTACAGTTGTAAACAAGTTTAAATAATTAAAATATTACAATTTTCATATGCCCATCTGATGAATTCTCTAACGTCAGCCGCCTTGTATCTCCATGTTGACAGTAGAACAAATCCTCAAAACGTAACGTTAGCTGGCTGATCTCTAAGTGTTAAATGTGTTAACGTTGCTGTTATAGTTAGGTAGTTTAAGGTTAGTTAACGTTTACTGGCTAGCTAAAAAAAACGAATTGTATTAAAATTAGTTGTAATCGGTGAACGTGGCAGCGATTGTTAATAAGTAGCTGTGTCATTATTTTAAAGTATAGGTTAGTTAACGGGATACATATGCATTGACAAGCCAACTGTGAACCAACAGTTAACTAGCTAACGTTAACGGAATAGCGAGCATGTAAAAAAATAAATAATAATTAACACCTCGCATTGACCAGCGTCACGATACGAGCCACTTCTTAGAATTCAGTCTACAAGGAAGTGTTGCCTACTTTTAATTATGACCTCAAATAAATGTAAATGTGCATCGGCTTAAATTATGTTTTCCCCAAAAATGTTCAGCTAGCTAGTTACCTGTGGCCGGTTCTTTGCTAGCTATGTTTTCCGCTTCTTGTTGTCACAAAATGGCGGCGAAAGACGACTCCTATCCCCGTCCACAAATGAGCTTTTCCTTTTGCGCAAAACCCTGCTGCGAATGAACACTTACCCGACACGTTTGCTTTAATATTCGAAACCCGTATGTGTTGAACGCCAACCTACTCATATGCAATTTCCAATCCACATTTGCTAAATTATTAGTTCAGGACTGGCAACTTCTGAAGATACAGTAACTTGGAGTGTGATTTCCTATCGTCAATGGCTCCACCCTTAGCCGGGGGGTCTAGGGGTCCCGCCTCACCCTCCAAACAATCTGTTTTAAAACTCATTTCCTGCTAATCTACATATTTTCACATGGTTTTAAAGCTCATTTTCTGCTAATCTACATATTTTCTCATGGTTTAGGCCCATGACCAGGGTAGAATAGACATATATATTTTTTAAATCACAGGTCAAGTGTATTCAGGATTCTTTTAAAGTGGAATTCACACAAAAAACTTTGGTTTGAAGTTATTTTGAGAATATTTGGGCATGAAATTTAGAGTATGCTAATTTAGGGACATTGAATTGCATTGTTTGTTTTTGTTGTTGTTAGAAAATGCTAATATTAACAGTTGGTGGCAGTGGCTAACCATAGGATGGATTGCAGTCTCTCCTTGTCCATAAGAAACCAACATGTAAATATGTAATTCATTTGGGTAAACTATCCCTTTAAAATAGGACCATAGACAATCCTGCCTAAATCAAATGAATATCAATCTTCAGGAGAGAAAGGCAAGTTGAGGTTTCCAGGGTTAGAGTAGTACAGAAAGTGTTGTATGCCGAAGCAGTGAAGAGTGTGGTAGAGGAAAATGGTTACAAGGTGAGGGCTACTGAGAGGATTCCTGAGTAGGCAGAAGAATATGTGCTTCATTAAGGTGGGCTTTTTAGCATTCACAGAAAATAGTGCTTGTGGTAGCAGCGGCTGAGAAGTACTTGGGATTGCGAGGATTTACTGCAGAACAATTGCCCCATATACTACCCACCACTGCGACCTGTATTCTCTCGTTGGCTGGCCCTCACTACATATTCGTCGCCAAACCCACTGGCTCCAGGTCATCTATAAGTCTTTATTAGGTAAATCCCCGCCTTATCTCAGTTTGCTGGTCACCATAGCAACACCTACCTCCACCAGGTATATCTCACTGGCCACCCCCAAAGCCAACACCTCCTTTGACCGCCATTCCTTCCAGTTCTCTGCTGCCAATGACTGGAACGAATTGCAAAAATCCTTGAAGCTAGAGGCTCCTATCTCCCTCACTAACTTTAAGCATCAGCTGTCAAAGCTGCTTATCGATCACTGCACCTGTATATGGCCCTTCTGTAAATAGCCCACCCTACTACCTCATCCCCATATCAATTTTTTACTTCCGCTCATTTTGCACTCCAGTATCTCTATTTGCACAACATCAATTGCACATTCCATCGTACCGGTGATAATGCTAATCTGTAATTTATTTCGCCACTATGGCCTATTTATTGTCTTCCTAACCTTACAGCATTTTGCACTACATTTGCACTCTGTATATAGATTTTCTATTGTGTTATTGACTGTACGTTTGTTTATTTCCCATGTGTAACTCTGTGTTGTTGTTTTTTGTCGCACTGCCTTGCTTTGTCTTGGCCAGGTCGCAGTTACAAATGAGAACTTGTTCTCAACTGACCTACCTGGTTAAATAAAGGTGAAATAAAATAAAATAAAAACAGTTCCAGGAGGTTTTGAGTGGTAGTGTTCTATCCTCTCAGACCATTCATTTATTTTTTTTATTTTTTTATTTAACCTTTATTTAACTAGGCAAGTCAGTTAAGAACAAATTCTTATTTACAATGGCGGCCTACCAAAAGGCAAAAGACCTCCCCCGGGGATGGGGGCTGGGATTAAAAATAAAAATAAATAAAATAGGACCAAACACACATCACGACAAGAGAGACGTTTTGGCAACACTACCAAAAGAGATACCTAAGACAACAACATAGCAAGGCAGCAACACATGACAACACAGCAAGGTAGCAACGTAACTTGACAACAACATGGTAGCAACACAACATGGTAGTAGCACAAAACATGGTACAAACATTATTGGGCACAGACAACAGCACAAAGGGCAAGAAGGTAGAGATGACAATACATCACGCAAAGCAGCCACAACTGTCAGTAAGAGTGTCCATGATTGAGTCTTTGATTGAAGAGATTGAGATAAAATGGTTTATTGCAGCTCGTTCCAGTTGCTAGCTGCAGCGAACTGAAAAGACGAGTGACCCAGGGATGTGTGTGCTTTGGGGACCTTTAACAGAATGTGACTGGCAGAATGGGTGTTGTATGAGGAGGATGAGGGCTGCAGTAGATATCTCAGATTGGGGGGAGTGAGGCCTAAGAGGGTTTTATAAATAAGCATCAACCATTGGGTCTTACGACGGGTATACAGAGATGACCAGTTTACAGAGGAGTATAGAGTGCAGTGATGTGTCCTATAAGGAGCATTGATGGCAAATCTGATGGCCGAATGTTAAAAAACATCTAGCCGCTCGAGAAAACACTCACATAAATTATGTCTCCGTCAATCTAGCATGGGTAGGATGGTCATCTGAATCAGGGTTAGTTTGGCAGCTGGGGTGAAAGAGGAGCGATTACGATAGAGGAAACCAATTCTAGATTTAACTTTAGCCTGCAGCTTTGATATGTGCTGAGAGAAGGACAGTGTACCGTCTAGCCATACTCCCAAGTACTTGTATGAGGTGACTACCTCAAGCTTTAAACCCTCAGAGGTAGTAATCACACCTGTGGGGAGAGGGGCAATCTTCTTACCAAACCATGTGACCTTTGTTTTGGAGGTGTTCAGAAAAAGGTTAAGGGTAGAGAAAGCTTGTTGGACACTAAGAAAGCTTTGTTGTAGAGCATTTAACACAAAATACGGGGAGGGGCCAGCTGAGTATAAGACTGTATCATCTGCATATAAATGGATGAGAGAGCTTCCTGCTGCCTGAGCTATGTTGTTGATGTAAATTGAGAAGAGCGTGGGGCCTAGGATTGAGTCTTGGGGTACTCCCTTGGTGACAGGCAGTGGCTGAGACAGCAGATTTTCTGACTTTATAAACTGCACTCTTTGAGAGAGGTAGTTAGCAAACCAGACCAAAGACCCCTCAGAGACACCAATACTCCTTAGCCGGCCCACAAGAATGGAATGGTCTACCGTATCAAAAGCTTTGGCCAAGTCAATAAAAATAGCATCACAACATTGCTTAGAATCAAGGGCAGTGGTGACATCATTGAGGACCTTTCAGGTTGCAGTGGCACATCCATAACCTGAGGGGAAACCAGATTTCATACCAGAGAGAATACTATAGACATCAAGAAAGCCAGTCAGTTGATTATTGACAAGTTTTTCCAACACTTTTGATAAACAGGGAAAAATAGAAATAGGCCTATCCCCCTTTAAATGAAGGTCTAACCGTGGCTGCCTTCCAAGCAATGGGAACCTCCCCAGAACGGAGAGACAGGTTAAAAAGGTCGGAGATAGGCTTGGCGATGATAGGGGCAGCAACCTTAAAGAAGAAAGGGTCTAAACTATCTGACCCAGATGTTTTTTTGGGGGTCAAGTTTCAGGAGCTGCTTTAGTACCTCGGATTCAGTAACTGCCTCCAGGGGGAAACTTTGTAGCAGGGCAGGGGGAAATGATGGAGAAGCATCAGGCATAGTTGCATTAGAAGGGGTGGCAGATGAGGAAATATTGGATGGTGAAGGAGGCATGGCCGAGTCAAATATGAATCCTGACTTAATGAAGTGTTGATTAAAGAGCTCAGCCTTGTGCTTCTTGTCAGTAACAACCACATCATCAACTTTAAGGGACATGGGCAGCTGTGAGGAGTAGGGTTTATTCTCCAAGTCTTTAACCATTTTCCAGAATTTCTTTGGGTTAGACCTACAGAGAGAGAACTTTTGCTTAAAGTAACTAACTTTGGCCTTCCGGATAGCCTGAGTGCACTTATTTCTCATTTGTCTGAATGAGAGCCAGTCAGCCTGCGTAAGCGTGTGCCGGGCCTTTTCGCCAAATGCAATTCTTGAGTTGGAGTAACTCTGCAAGATCACAGTCAAACCAGGGGCTGAACCTGTTTTTAACTCATTTTCTTTTATGAGGGCGTGTTTGTTAACAATACCACTGAAAATATCAAAAAAGAAGGTCCAAGCGTCTTCGACAGAGGGGATTAAGCTGATTCTATTCCATTTTACAGAAGCCAGTACATGAAGGAAGGCTTGCTCATTAAAGTTTTTTAGCAAGCGTCTATGACAAATCAGGACAGGTCGTATCACTGAGCAGCCATTACGAACACAGGCTGTAAAACAGTGATCACTAAGGTCATTACAGAAAACACCAGACTGATACCTATCAGGATTATTTGTGAGGATAACATCAAGAAGATTAGCCTTTTCTGGGTGTTTGGAGTCATACCTTGTGAGATTGATAATAATCTGAGAAAGATTTAGGGAGTCCCATTGGTTTAGGACTTGGTCAGCTGGTTTAAGCATGTCCCAGTTTAGGTCACCTAGCAGGAAAAATTCAGACTTAGTGTAAGGGCCCAAGAGAGAGCTTAGGGGAGGTAGGGTACAGGCCGGTGCTGATGGTGGATGGTAGCACCCAGCAACCGTCAACAAATAGTTATTTGAAAGTTTAATACTTAAAACCAGCAAATCAAAATGTTTGGGGACAGACTTGGTGGAGACAACCGAGAACTGAAGGTGATCCTTGGTAAAAAATTGCCACTCCCCCACCTTTGGAAGATCTGTCTTGCCGAAAAAGGTTATAACCAGAAAGGTTAATATTAGTATTCAAAACACTCTTCCTTAACCACGTCTCAGTAATGACCAACACATCTGGATTGGAGCTGTGAACCCACACTTTCAATTGATCCATTTTAGGTATTAAGTTTCTAGTGTTAACGTGCAGAAAACCCAGGCTTTTACGAGACCAGAAATCAGTGAAGCAGATATCAGAGCACAAGTCAGAATTGGGGCTAGCAACAGTAGCAACAGTAGATGGGCCAGGGTTTACATGTACATTACCAGATATCATCAACAGTAATACAATCAAGGCACGGCATAGGACAGGGAGAGCTCTGCAGTGCTGATGTATGACATCTGAATGTGCATCAGATGGCAACAAGATCATATTGTACAGCAATTTCATCATGTAACATGAATACAAAGCCGGCGGGAGGTGGTTAGAATGGGATGGTAGGCCAAAAGTCTGTGTAACCAATAGAGAGTCCGAGTCCCGAGTGTGGGAACAGACATAGTCTGTCCCACGGTTGGGTAAAGAAAGTTCGTAGTCAACAAAGCATGTATGAGACATCAGGCCAAAATAGAAAAATGTGCAAGAATTTTTAAAAATATATAACAACTTGGGGCTAGCCATTGTAACAGTGCCTGTGTGCTGGAGGAAAAATGCCAGTGAACAGCAGGAGGGGGCTTCAAAGCCTCTGGATCTCTCGCTTCACACGTGGGAAGTGTGGTTGGGGGTACTTGCTTGAAGAAAATGGCAGTGGATGCCTCTGAACAGCTTCAAAGGATTCGACACCTCTCTTCACAAATAACACCTCAGTGCTAGTTGAAGTTGTATCAGATTCAAGGATCTCAGGACTTTGATTGCCAGAGCACCCCCTAAATAGCTTGGGAAAATGAAATCCTTGATAGAATTTTCCAGGTAAAATATTGTCCAAAAAGTAGGTTGTAGGTTTGAAGTTTTGATCTTGAGTGAAGGTTAAGTTATGGAGGGTACCATCCTGTATGTCCCTGATGAAAAATCCAAAACTATCTTATTGTAAAAAACATGATGAAAAATGTGAGAGTTCACATGAGCTGTGTCTCTCTAAGCAGAGAATCACTGGAGAATAATCTGGAGTTGAATCAATTGGTCTGGAGTATGATTAGATATGGTTAAATGGTGGAGAGAGGGATAATTGTTGGCAGGGCAATTATCCTTTTTCCCAATTTTGTATTACCATATCAATAATTTTAATGTAGGTAGGCCGTGAATGGCCTCACACACCAGTACAGTAGGTGGCGGTGTATGCACCTAAAAGTTGGATGCGATCCGCCATCCAAATCCTAAAGAAGAAGAATCTGCCCGGTTCACAGTGGGGTAGCAAAACAATGATGGATCTCTCTGATGAAGCTGCCGGGGCAATGCTTGCGATATTGAATTGCTGGCGTATTAAAGTTCTTGCTATTCTAATTCGCCACGGTATGGACACAGAACAATGAGAAAGATTTTTCACCCAATGTATAAATGTGAAGCATCCGCTTGGCGTTTCCTCTCACTACCATTGGAAAGTGAGAGAAAGCCCGGGTGGCCGGCAGTGGGAGAAAATGCAACGAGATGGATTTTGGTCAACATTCTGCACATTTTCTCACCGATGAAACATTCGTTCGCAATACAGTTTTCTGTTCCCAAAACTAAAATATGTTATAAACAGAGTGGACTAAGTTTTGTAGAGATTACGTTGTTTAGAAGGAGTGCAAAGGCGCTCTTCACATAGGTGGCGTTCAATATGTTTGTTCCCATTGGAAACGACAGTATGTTCTATCTTGGTTTAGTTATAACAATCTTTGGTATGTATATGAGTTGTGTTCTAATACTCTTACTAACCGTACTATTTGTGACGTAAATTGAGTATGTAGTATACAGTATGTTAGTATGGGTATTCGAACACAGCTATGGTGTCGCCGTCATCATCGGAGATGGCAGCGCATCAAAGCCAAAGATGTTCTATCTGTGTCAAAGCTCTCATTACCATCTTACTAAAATGCTGAAGAAGGGGCGGGACGAGTTCACATCAATGAGTATGTTAACAAACTAGCAGAGATGCTAGGCTAGCTAACTTTGTCACCTCAGAATCACATCCATTTTAATTACTATCCAAGCAAAACATTTTGACCAAACATGTTTTGAATTAACCAGATAGATAGCTTTTCAACATCGTCAGAAAACGGGGGAACTTCGCATGCATCACTACTTTATGCTGTATGTGCCTATGCCATTAGCTAGGTAGCTGGAAAGTTAATGTGTTGAAGTATCATTTGAAAGCTGGAATAAAAGTAGTATTACACAATATTGTACAAAAATGTGTCAACCAGTCATTGTGACGAGTTCCCCTGTAAAGGTCTTCTTCTTCTGTGGGTTTTATGGCGGACTACATCCAAAAGTTGTATTGCCGCCACCAACTGGACGGTTGAAACCCAAAAACAATTAAATAAATCCCTACTTAATAGTGATACTAACAAGCCACCCTAATAAAATTGTACATCGCCAAAACAAACAAAACTCCCACTTCTTCCTTCTTTCAGTTTTCCATATCACCCTTCTCAGGCTCTAGGACCTGAGAGGGTGGTATGTCTTTTGCTAATATTCCTTGTAACTCCTTTGCTGTGAAATCTTTCAGCCCAGGAACTGCTCCGCCACAACCACAATGATTTCTATATTCCTAGATATTTTCTCCACCTTGGCAGTGCCATTAATCACCATTGCAATAAAGGCCACAAAATCCACCTTTTTAACCTTTAGCATGTCAGGATCCTCTTGGTGTAAGACAACCACTGCAGTCTGCAGTGAAGGCCTATCCACTACCATGGTCTCTTCTGGTGCAACATTCCAACCCTCAACCCTTTTCACAGCTTCTGCATATGAAATGTTCTGTACAACCCTGACTTTGGCCACCTCCTTCTCTTTTACCCGTGTGGAGCATTCAGAAGACATGGCTTCATGGTTCCCACCGTAATTACAACATATCACATTTTCTTAGCTTTTATAACACATAATATGATCCTTTCCACAACTTGGACATCTCTGCTTCTTCCTTCTGCATACACTTTCTACATGACCAAATGCTTGACAATATTCACACTGAATTGGTCTTGGAATAAATGCTCTAACTCTGTAGGGTCAATCCTGTTAACCGGTTCCTTTTGGGCCTGGTAACTTTTGAAAAAAATATTTCAGATGTTTCATGTTTTAAACATTTAATCAGAAAAGGGATATGTTTAACTGTTTAACTGTCTGAACAACATATTTTCCAAGCTCAAGCACTTAAATCCTTATAATTATGGGCATTTGGTTCAAACATGGACCATGACAGTATTTCACCCTGTTAGGGCATATGAATAACAATCACAAAAATTTAAATATATAACAATTAATCCCTTCCATCTCTGCAAATAAACACAATAACACACAAAATATTTTAAACTATTGTTAATTTATTTTTTGAAATTGTTCAGCTAACAGGGTGGGTCTCCCCGTCGTCATGCGGCTCACGTCATCCCTTAAGTAGAATGCTTCTATACTTTGCTTACACTCTGGTGATACTCTATCTCTTTTCTTCCACTGGAACGAGCACAGATCCCCATTCATTGATGCTCTTTTCTTTGAAAAGCCTAGAGCTTTTTGAGCTAGCCTCTGCAGTCGGTATTTCATGACATTCCACAGGTGGCTTTTGCCAGTATTTGCTTTTCTCTGTTTCTTCTTGTGGCCTGGTATCTTTGTCTTAATTCTTCCACTACAGATAGATGCATGTAGCAGCAGTTTCCTGCGTAGGGAGGGATGGATAGGATGTATAAGCATTTTATTAAGTTGTGTGTGTGGAGATTTGATTTTTTATCCTTTTCTTTTGTGTTGTGCAGTTGCCATCTTTTCTTGTACTTCTCTTTTTTCTTTTTTTCTTTTTCCAAGGCAGCTTGCACTTTTTTTTACTTTTTTTCAAGGGCATTCTCTTGTTTCTATCTTTCTGGAGTTTACCTTCTCGTTTTTGTCTGAAATAGAGGAAAACAGCACACACACACACACACACTTAATCAGTGAATACAGCCGCTCAATCCACCAATCAGATAAGTATGTTACCAATAAACCAACCACTTATTTCACAAAACAATTAAACGTAATAACTCAAAAGAAGAAAATTGTTCCTACTCTTAACAGTTCTAACCTTGAGGGCCCTGCCACTGGTTCTAGTTCAGGGGATGCGGTTGGAGTTGCAGGGGGAGAGGGTATAGCTGCTCTGGCTTCCTTTCTGGCTTTTGCATCCCTCTTCCTTTCTCTCCATTTCTTTCTTTGTTGACGATTCTCTCACTCACTGAGGTCTGCTATTCCCTTCTTTTCCCCTGCCTGTCTGTCTTTCTGCCACTTATCCTTCTCTTTCTGGAGGTACACTGCTCTCCTGTCTGGGTCAGCATTTCTCCTCTCTCTGTAACGCCTCTGCATTTCTGCAGCGCTTAGAGCTGGAGCCATTTCCTAACAAATGTTTACCATTTTGTTACCTTTAATTTATACAATTTGTAAATTGAACACAAAAAAAATACAACACATGGCTATTCTGAATATATTAATTATCATTATTCACCATTTAGAAATGATAACACTTTTTTTTTTACATACTTCCCCTATTTCAGGGCTCCTAGAAATATAGGGACACATTAACATAATGTGAAAAATAGTCATGTTTAGTATTTGGTTGCATATCCTTTACATGCCAGAGAAGAGCCAAAAAAAGATAAAAAGCTTCACTATCTCAAATATGCAGGGCACTGTATATTAAATTGCATACATAGTTAACAGTTGCAAGCACGCAACATCAAATATTATATGTATCTTATTATAAACCATTTGTTTACTACATTTTCCATCAATATTTCCACCCTGTTAGGTGCATGTTCCACCCAGTTAGGTTTACACAACTAACGGGGGACCTAACAGGGTGGAATTTTTTCAGAAATGTTAGCCCTAGCTCTGTGAGTGATCATGATCTAGCTAGCATGAGTCCCTACATGTGAACAGCATTTGACTTCTAATATAAAACAATTTTTGAAACTATAGAATGTTATACATTTTCTTAATAAAGTAGTCTAACAGGGTGGAACTTTAAGGTTTTGACAAACAGGTTGACAATATAAAACTTCAAAAAATAGATAAATAGATAGTTCATTCTTACTTCAGTTGATTCAGTTGAATTCCCGCCACAGGAAATTATGTCATTTCATGAACATTATGTCATGGGAAGTGTAGGCATATTTTTTAAAGCAGAAAAACTACAAACTAAAAGGGTGGAAAATTATTTCGGGGACACACAGTAAGTCAGAATTTGTTTTATTAATATTATTTTTTTTTCATGAAAAATATGCATGATTACAACGATTTTAATTTGGTCTATAAAATAATGAGCAAATCATCTGAGTATTTTATTATTTAATGACTAATATTCATTGTAAAAGTTGATAATTTGTGCCGGGGACATGGCAAAACGAACATGTGTGCCAAATACAAAGTGGTTAAAATACAAAATAATATCTTTAAGACCATTTTATATATATATATGATAAGGAAGACCTAAACCTATAATTCAAAGCCTTTTTTAACAAACTTTTGAAATATTTTACATCAAATATGAAGTAGGATTTCCTTGGGACATTAAAAGGCACCGGTTAACAGGATTGAATCAGTAGTTAATATACCCTAACCGCACTTCAATAGGGAGAGACTCTATAACCCCCTTGAGGGGTGCCCTGTTCCGAAACGACACACACAACACTTCAAACTTGTCACGACTTCCGCCGAAGTCGGCCCCTCTCCTGGTTCTGGCGGCCACAGGCGGTCGACGTCACCAGTGTATTAGCCGCCACCGATCCAGATCACATTTTACGTCTGTCCTGTTTCACTCACACCTTGTTCCCATCCCACAAATTGTCTGTCTCCTATTTATTCCCTCTCCTCCCCCATGGTCTTTGTCTGTGATTGTTATGTGTTTAGTGTACTCCGGTTGGAGGTTATTCTGATAAGTAAAATACGTACAAGTTTATTCACGACCCTGTTTTCCCTGCGCCTGCTTCCACCACCACGACCTCATACGAGTGCCCTGACAAAACTTTACAAATCGTTTAAGACTTCTGTTCCGCTGAACCACAAAAAAATCATAACAAGCCCGTCTCTCATGACCCTCACATCCTTCACTTTGCCCAGCACTCTCTCCACCAGTTTGGACAACTCAAATGGTTTCTTCAAGACTGCCCACCTGAGGTTGAAGAGGCGCTGTTGCGCCATCTTCACCACACTGTCTGTGCAGGTGGACCATTTCAGTTTATCAGTGATGTGTACGCCGAGGAACTTGAAGCTTTCCACCTTCTCCACTGCGGTCCCATCGATGTGGATAGGGCTCCCTCTGCTGTTTCCTGAAGTCCATTTTTGTTGACGAGAAGTAAAAATAATAATAATAATATCTGCTAAATATGCGTATGTGACCAATCAATTTGATTTGATTTTGATGTAGCTGCTCAGTGTAAGGGAAAGAAAATGTGTGCTAAGTGTGGAGGGGAACATGATTACTGTGAATGTGGAAGCAATGAGAAGGTTAAGAGCTGTAATTGTGGGGGAGAACACAGTGCAGTATTTGGTGGATGCAGGTACAGAGAGAGGCTAGAGAGGCTCAGAGATATAGGATCAGTCATGATGTATCATATGCAGAGGCCGTAAAACAGATTGGTAGAACTACATTGCGGAACGATGGAGCTTGCATGGATGTAGTAAGTGGACCTACTGTCAGGGCTGGTGCTTCTGATTTTCCTGGCATGGTTTCGAGGCCTGTTTAGAAATCTTGTGCTCATGAATGTGCTGTGTCAAAGGAAACTTTGATAATTAATCAAGTTGACTTCATAGCTTTTATTGGTAACTCGAAATGCCAGGTTGAAGGTTATTGTGGAGACGGCAAAGTAAATATTGGGGGTAACAGATGTTACTGTTGAAATGGTTGTTGGCATGCTGAACAATCCTAAGGGTGGAGCATTTCAGCATGATATAAATAAAGTTGAATGGCGTTGGGGAGGGGTTTTTGGGGGAGGGGGGAGGGTGTGGTAGACGTTAGGGATTTTGACATTTATTTTCATGGTAGTACAGAATTGGGCAGATCATGATTGATCGTACATTCCAGCACAGTAGGTGGCGGCATGCACTTAAACGATTGTTTGCGGACCGCATGATATCATAGAAGAAGAAGAAGAAGAAGAAGAAGAAGAAGAAGAAGAAAAAGAAGAAGAAGAAGAAGAAGAAGAAGAAGAAGAAGAAAAAGAACGGAAGATAACGTGAGAGATGTTGCAATTGTTAGCTAGCTACATTGACTGTTGTCAGCTTCACGTCAGGCTGAATAGCTACCAAATGTTAGTTGTCTAGCTAACCTGTGTTTAGTAGCTTGCTAGCTACTACAAGTATTTACTCCCATGTGGCACAGTGGTCTAAGACACTGCATCTCAGTGCTAGAGGCGTCACTACAGACAACCTGGTTTGAATCCAGACTGTATCACAACTGGCTGTGATTGGGAGTCCCATAGGGTGGGGCACAATTCTTGTAAAATGTCAGTTCTGAAAACGTTAACATGTACCTATGTTTGTCTTGTACAACTGTGGTCCTTCCGTGGGGTGCTGAAATTCTTGCATTTATTAAAAACCTTTAGCAAATACAACCAACACTACTTTTTCCTTGTTGCTCGTACTACGTAAACTGAGATTCAATTGAGTCTGTGCTATTCCAGTTTGTTGGGACTGGTTGGTTTAAGATAGGGACGTCCCAAAGGTACCGGATACCACTGACCCAATTGAATCTCGGTTTAAGTACAGGATAATGTTTTCAGAATTCACATTTTTACAAGAATCAACTGATGGTGACTCAAATCCCGTGACCAATTATCAGAACTCAACTTTCCCTTGATATAAGAGCTTTCTTCAGCTAGGTACTCCCATATAAAAACATAGCTAGCAGTTTCCAAGTTTGTTACTGGCAATTCAGAAATTGCAATGTCAGTAACATCTCTTCATTTGACAAACAGTTTTTACAAGTTGGCAAGCACAAGCTGACTTACTTGTGCATTTGGCTGGCCAACAAGTAGGTTTTATGTCAGTAAAAGTTGTCAATACCCAGTGGTGGAAAAATACCCAATTGTCATACTTGAGTAAAAGTAAAGATACCTTAATAGAAAATGACTCAAGTAAAAGTGAGTCACCCACTAAAATACTACTCGAGTAAAAGTCAAAAAGTATTTGGTTTAAATATACGTAAGTATCAAAAGTAAAAGTATAAATAATTCCAAATTCCTTATTCCATTTTCCTGTCCTGCTAAGCATTCAAAATGTAACGAGTACTTTTGGGTGTCAAGGAAAATGTATGGAGTAAAAAGTACATCATCCATCATTCCCGGTTTCAACTGTACTGGGCAGATGGTAGACAGTGTGTGTGGATGAGCGGTTTGCTGACATCAATGTTGTGAACAGAGTCCCCCATGGTGACGGTGGAGTTACGGTATGGGCAGGCATAAGCTACGGACAAGGAACACAATTGCATTTGATCAATGGCATTTTGAATGCACAGAGATACCGTGACGAGATCCTGAGGCCCAAATACTTTGAAGATGCATCATTCTTTTACTTAAATGTTTTTCTCCCCAGGTTTGGTCCCCCTGCTGGGTATTGATGTATGGCGGAGCCTATTATCTCCAGTACAAGAACGTCCGACCCAGCCATCTGGAACGTCATCAACTGGAAGAGCGTGAGCTAGCGCCTCCAGCCTACCAAGAAATAGACTATTTCTCCTCAGAACACACACACTAGCACTTTCTTCCTGCCCCAAACCTTATCCCCTCAGACCTTAACTCCCTTAATGGCTTACAAAATACCTTCATAACCCAAATGAAGATGGCTGTCGCATACTGTACCATGTAGGTGTCAGATGCCCAGAGAGCATATTCAGTCTGCAAAGGTTTTTTTGCTTGTTGTTTTAGTTTTTTGCTTAAAGGTCAGTGTAACTCACTTACATGTAGTGTCTAGGTGGCAGGTAACCTAACGGTTAGTATTGGGCCAGTAACCGAAAGGTTGTTAGTTGAATCCCCGAGCCGACAAGGTGAATATTTTTTAGATCTGCTCTTAACCCTAATTGCTCCAGGGTCGCCGTCAATGGCTGAGAGTTAGGATATGCTAAAAATACATTTCCGTCACTCGTACAGGTTACCCATTTTTACATGCAGTGAAACAGGACAATTGTAGGCACCCCCTATTTGACCTTTAATAGAAACATAATTAATCAGCGTACACAATGTCACACTACCAAGCTGTTTGTATGTCTGTGTACAAATATTTCGCAAGATTGATAGCCACTGTCTTGATTTTGGTGTGATAGACAAAAAGCCACAAATGAAAACAATTGATCAAAGAATATTGAGAGCTATAGAGTATAATTGATGGTCAGTGGGGTGGAGCTGCTTACTGTTTTAATTTAAACTCAGACATCCACACACACCAGGTCTGGGGAAACACCTCTTGGCTTCTGAAAAGTCCATAATGATTGACATTCACTGGCAAGAAAGCAGGTTCGGAAGACATTTTCATATTCTACTGAAGGAAATCTTATCCAAGCCATATGGATACAATTTATTTTTTATTCATCATAAAATATAGAATCCATAATTTCCTTCTATGTGATGTCTGGTATCAGTTACCATACCAACAGTCAGCCAAGTTCAACAGTACAGTGCTATACTTTCAACAGGTAACCCAAAATACACTTAATGGCCAAACGTATGTGGACACCCTTTTAAATTAGTGGATTTGGCTATTTTAGCCATACCCGTTGCTGACAGGTGTATAAAATCGAGGATGCCACCCAGGGCTGTCCCCGACTTAACACAAATCTTGGTCAACTGAGAGTCGTCCTGTTCTTTCGACAAAAAGATTGGTCGAAATGTTTAAACTTATTTATAGACTGATGTGTTCAAATAAATCAACTACATATGCACTGAGCTTGACTAATGCTTTAAGCACACTGTTTGATTAAATAATTAAGACACGCAAATGACTCAAGAGGCTGATGGTCACACTGTGTTAAAAAAAAATGACAGCGAGTGCCTGTGTGACTGGCACACGTTGTCTCGCTCTCCTCCCTACTGCAGTGAAAAGGCACCACAGCACAGCAAGTGTTTCTTGTGCTGTCCGTACTGAAGCTGAATTGTTTAGGAAATCCCTAATTTGTTTAGGAAAAACATTCCCTATTCTCTCTTTACGTGAAACATGTAAGCATCGCATGCATGTGACCAATAGGAACTGATTTATAGCCTATCATAATCACATCAATAAATTGGTTGTAACACACTCCTTACACAGTAACACATGACGGCAAAATGGATGCAGAGGACGTGAAAAAGAAACTTGAACGGACAAATGTGTACTAGTTGCTCAGGAGGGAAAGGGGAAGTGGAAGACATTTGACTTAGTTGTGGAAACTACTGTAGATCAAGAAAAAGGACGGTATAGGAGGAAGTGTTGCGTGATTATTATGTGTGCCAAACAGTTGCTCTTAGATTACAATATCATTTTTCTGACCATTTGGAACAGTGTAAACAACACTAAATACATTTTAAGTAATACCAGATAAAAAAAAAAAAGTCTTTATTACAGCATAGCAAAGATAAAAACAAGGTGAATCTGTGAAATTGCTTTATCTGACATTTTGCCGTTGCGTGAGGCTTGGTGCTCACGGAATCAGTAGGCTATTAAACAAACAATCAAACAGGCAACAGAAGCAAGCTCTGTCTTATTTATCTAGATCTACAGTTGAAGTCGGAAGTTTACATACACTTCAACCACTCCACAGATTTCATGTTAACAAACTATAATTTTGACAAGTCGGTTAGGACATCTACTTTGTGCATGACACAAGTAATTCTTCCAACAATTGTTTACAGACAGATTATTTCACTTATAATTCCCTATATCACAATACCAGTGGGTCAGAAGTTTACATACACTAAATTGACTGTGCCTTTAACAAGCTTGGAAAATTCCAGAAAATGATGTCATGGCTTTAGAAGCTTCTGATAGGCTAATTGACATCATTTGAGTCAATTGGAGGTGTACCTGTGGATGTAAATACAAGCTGAAATAAATCATTCTCTCTACTATTATTCTGACATTTCACATTCTTAAAATAAAATAAAGTGGTGATCCTAATTTTTACTAGGATTCAATTTCAGGAATTGTGAAAAACTGAATTTAAATGTATTTGGCTAAGGTGTATGTTAACTTCCGACTTCAATTGTACAGTATATGGATGATTTATAAAGACAGGAACATTTAACTGTTAGGCTATTGATTATAGACTTAATTACGTTGCGGTTTTTCTCTCTCCTCCATTTTCCCCAAATTCTGGTTAACTTTGCTATTATGCACATAGCAACATAGGGAAAGGCGCCAATTCTACGGCGGTACTGAAGATTGTTTCAGAACCCGCGGACAGCGACCATGGACTAGTCCACTGAGACAGACGTGAATCAGACAGGTGTCTTGTGCACGATTTCTTTTAAATGTTTTTATTCAACCTTTATTTAACTAGGCAAGTCAGTTAAGAACACATTCTTATTTACAATGACGGCCTACCTACAGGGTCAGCAAATTAGGGTTAAGTGCCTTGCTCAAGGACACATGGACCGGTTTTTCACCTTGTCAGCTCAGGTATTCAAACCAGCGACCTTTTGGTTACTGGTACAACGCTCTAACCGCTAGGCTACCGGACGCCCTGAAACAACAAAAAAATGTGTGAATGCTCAACTAAAGAAATCTTGGTCGACCAACAGCCTATTGACCAAACAATCGAGCAGTCGACTAAATGGGGTCAGCCCTAATGCCACCTTTCCAATAAGTCTGTTCGTCAAATATCTGCCCTGCAACAGCTTCCCTGGTCAATTGTAAGTACTGGTATTGTGAAGTGGAAACGTCTAGGAGCAACAACGGCTCAGCCGCAAAGTGGTAGGCCACACAAGCTCACAGAACAGGACTTCAATTGACTGAGTGCTGAAGTGCATAGCGCGTAAAAATCATCTGTCAAATCATAGATAGATAGATAGATAGGTACTTTATTTATCCCCCGGGGGGGAAATTTCATTGTCAAGCAGCTACAACAAAAACACAGGGCAGGTGCAAAATGCCACAACGAAAGTACACAAAAGACAGATACACGGTACATGATACATAGAGCGGCAGTATGAAAAAGTATAGAAATACAAGATATCTGGAGTGCAAAAAAAAGCTATAAAAGGACATTGCATAGTATGAGTGGTTGGCTGAATATGTACACTATACATTGGTGGATGTTGGATGGTTAACTATACTATACAGGTCGATGGCAGAGAAATACTTCAGTAGCTAAAAATGCGTATGATATGAGCGAGGGTAATAATAGTTTACTTAATAGACAGACTGGGTAAATTAACAGGTAAGTGAAAATTTTGCATGGTTAAATTAGCTGTACAGTTAGGTATACAGTTATATTTACAGATAAGTGAATACTTGCATGTTTACACAAACTGTACAGGTAAATGACAGGAAGAGATACTTTAATAGCTAAATGTGTGTATGATATCATTTGGGGTAATAATAGTAATTCCCTTAAAATACAGTCCTTAGTGCGCAGGGTTTAATTACAGACAACTGCACATTCGATATACTAAAAGCAATGAGAAAAGGTGCAACTGGCAGGATACTAATATGCATTCCTGAGTGAATGCCTACGTCCAATAATTACTTACAATATTGCATGTGATATAATATAACAACTGTACATGAGTATGTATATACAGACCTGTATGAATAAATAGGTCCTGAGTGGATGAGTGCTGACGGACCAGAGTTACTCACGGATGGATGCATAATTGTTAAACTAGGTCCTAGCACCCCAACAGTTCCAGATCTATGTTGCCGACGGCACGGCACCCCGGTGAGGCATTATATAGTCTCATAGCCGCCGGCAGGAAGGACCTCCTGTAGCGCTCTCTGGCACACCGTGGTGGGATCAGTCTGTGACTGAAAGTGCTCCTCTGCGTCATAACCATAGTGTGCAGAGGGTGGGTGACGTTGTCCATGATGGCCAGCAGTTTGGCCAGGATCCGTCTCTCCGCCACCTCCTCTAGAGTGTCAAGGCTCATCCCCAGGACAGAGCTAGCCTTCCTGATCAGCTTATTTACCCGAGAAGCATCACCGGCTTTGATGTTTGCTCCCCAGCACACCACTGCAAAAAAGATGGCACTGGCCACCACAGACTGGTAGAAGGTATGCAGTAGTTTACTGCACACGTTGAAGGACCTGAGCCTCCTCAGAAAGTAGAGTCGGCTCTGGCCCTTTTTGTACAGGGCCCCGGTGTTACCAGCCCATTCCAGTCTGTTGTCCATATGGACACCCAGGAACTTGTATGACTCAACCATTTCCACATCCATCCCCTTTATAGGGACTGCAGTCAGTTGTGCCTTGGTTCTCCTGAAGTCCACCACCATCTCCTTAGTTTTGCTGATGTTGAGCTGAAGGTGGTTCTGCTCACACCACAACACAAAGTCACTGATTGTGCTCCTGTACTCCTCCTCCTGCCCACCCCTGATGCACCCTACAATAGCAGAGTCATCCGAGAACTTCTGTAGGTGGCATGTTTCAGAGTTATATCTGAAGTCTGAGGTGTAGAGGGTGAACAGGAAGGGGGACAGGACCGTACCCTGGGGGGCCCCTGTGTTGCTAACTGCCCGTTCTGACACACAGCTCTGTAGTCGCACAAATTGTGGCCTACCGGTCAGGTAGTCCGTGACCCAGGAGACTAAGGGTGCTACCACTTTCATCCTCCTCATCTTCTCACCCAGTAGCAGGGGCTGAATGGTATTGAAGGCACTGGAGAAGTCAAAAAACATGACCCTCACAGTACAACCTGCGTTGTCCAGGTGAGAGTAGGCCCTCTGCAGAAGGTAGATGATTGCATCATCCACCCCGATGTTGCGCTGGTATGCAAACTGCAGGGGGTCCATTGATGAACACACCAGGGGTCTGAGGTGAGCGAGGACTAACCTTTCCAGGGTCTTCATGATGTGGGATGTTAGCGCTACAGGTCTGAAGTCATTCAGGACAGTGGGGTGTGCCTTCTTGGGCACTGGGACGAGGCAGGATGTTTTCCACAGCACAGGGACCCTTTCTAGGCTCAGGCTAAGGTTGAAAAGACGCTGGAGTATTCCACACAGTTGGTCAGCACAGACCCTCAGCACCCTTGGGCTGATGCCATCAGGGCCCGCCGCTTTCCACTGGTGTAGTCTCTCCAGCTCTCTCTTCACTTGGTTGGTGGTGAAAGCCAGCCCAGGTGGGGAGGTGGGGGGAAGGGGGGTGTTGAGGATCAGTCCAGGGGGGGCAGGGGCGGAGGTGGGGTCACTGATTGTCTCAGCAGAGGTGCTGTGAGCAAAGTGGGGGTGGGACAGCCGTGAGGGTGTGTGGTCTGGGGAGCTGGAGGGGAGGTGGACAGGGCCAGTATCGAACCTGTTAAAAAATTGGTTCAGCTCATTGGCTCTGTCCTGGGTCCCCTCCGTCTGCCCACTGTTTGACTTTTTGAAGCCAGTGATATTTCTCATACCCTTCCACACCTCTCTCACCTGGCTCTGCCTCAGCTTGTCCTCCATCTTCTCCTTATACACTCTCTTCCACTCAGCAATCCGCAACTTCAGCTCCCTCTGGACGCATTTCAATTTGTCCTTGTCCTTCTCCTTGAAGGCCCTCTTCTTCTCATTCAGCAGGGCCTTCAGGTCGCTGGTGACCCAGGGTTTATTGTTTGGGAAACAGCGTACCTTCCTGGTGGGTACAGTGTTGTCTACACAAAAATTAATATAGTCTGTTATGCAGTCAGTGAGTCCATCGATGTCCTCCCCATGAGCCTCACAGAGCACATCCCAGTCTGTTGTTTCAAAGCAGTCCTGTAGGGCCTCATTCGCCTCCGGGGACCATCTCCTAATAGTCCTGGTGGTTGCAGGCTGCTGTTGGACCATAGGCCTGTAGAGTGGGGTGAGGTGGACAAGGTTGTGATCCGATCTACTGAGGGGAGGGAGTGCAGTGGAGTTGTATGCATCCTTCACATTAGCATATAACAAGTCCAGAGTTTTATTATTCCTGGTTGGGCACTTCACAAACTGTTTGAACGTGGGCAGCGTTGAAGAGAGAGATGCATGGTTAAAATCCCCCGAAATGGCAAAGAAAGCACTGGGATGCGCTGTCTGTAACCTCGCGATAACAGAGTGGATGACGTCACACGCTGCGTTTGCGTCAGCAGAGGGCGGGATGTAAACAATAACAGCAATGGCCGCCGTGAATTCCCTCGGCAAATAGTAGGGTCTCAGGCTAACGGCTAGCAGTTCAATGTCCGGGCTACAAAACTGTTCCTTAAGAGTAATATGGTTCGGATGACACCATCTGTTGTTAACTAATAAAGCCAGCCCACCACCCTTACTCTTACCGGAAGAGACGCGATCCCTGTCCGCTCTGATGGTCTGGAAACCGTCGATAGTGACGTTCTGTATGGGGATGTTACCGTTCAGCCAAGTCTCAGTAAAACACATTAGGCTCGTTTCACGATAAATCCTTTGTCCACGAACAAGTCCCGCCAACTCATCCATCTTGTTATGTAGACACCTCACATTGCCCATAATAATAGATGGTATAGCCGGCTTGTACTTGAACCTCCTCCGCTTTGCCTTACATTTCAATCCCGCCCTGCATCCACGGCGTCGTTTTTTCAATTCGTCCGGAATATCAAACTTTTCCCTGGGGAGCAGCAGCGCTGCGTGGGCTAAATCCAGGAGCTGGGCTCTGTTGTAAACAATAACAGTTGACGACTCCTGTCGACGTTCAGCTGCGATAAAATCCATAAAATCCATAATCCTGAACTGTTATAGTTCGACTGTAGCAAAATAAAAAATAAAACTAAAGAAAATAGACGAAAATTGACGAAAGAAAACGAACTAAAACAACAATTAATGCACGAACAACGGGAGCTGCTTAACAGGCGACCACTCAGGGCGGCACCAAACGGTGCTCACTACCAAGTTCCAAACTGCCTCTGGAAGCAACATCAGCACAAGAACTGTTTGTCGGGAGCTTCATGAAATGGGTTTCCATGGCTAAGCAGCCGCACACAAGTCTAAGATTACCATGTGCAATGCCAAGCATTGGCTGGAGTGGTGTAAAGCTTGCTGCCATTGGACTCTGGAGCAGTGGAAACACATTCTCTGGAGTAATGAATCACGCTTCACCATCTGGCAGTCCGAAGGACGAATCTGGGTTTGGCAGATCCCAGGAGAATGCTACCTGCCTGAATGCATAGTGACAACTGTAATGTTTGGTGGAGGAGGAATAATGTTATGGGGCTGTTTTTCATGGTTTGGGCTAGGCCCCTTAGTTCCATTGAAGGGAAATCTTAACACTACAGCATACAATGACATTCTATACGATTCTGTGCTTCCAACTTTGTGGCAACAGTTTGGGGAAGGCTCTTTCCTATTTCAGCATGACAATGCCCCTGTGCACAATGTGAGGTCCATACAGAAATGGTTTGTTGAGATCGATGTGGAAGAACATGACTGGCCTGCACAGAGCCCTGACCTCAACCCCATAGAACACCTTTGGGATGATTTGGAACTGTGACTGCAAGCCAGGCCTAATTAATGCCCGACCTTAATTAATGCTCGACCTCTTGTGGCTGAATGGAGGGCAAGTTCCCGCAGCAATATTTCAACATCTAGAGGAAAACCTTCCCAAAAGAGTGGAGGATGTTATAGCAGCAAAGTGGGACCAACTCCATATTAATATCCATGATTTTGGAATGAGATGTTTGACGAGCAGGTATCCACATACTTTTGGCCAGTTATTGTGTGTCACATAGGGCCGCCTTGTTTTGAAAGGACAGTTTGTCTGACCTTGTCATTTTTGACTAACTGTAAAAGATGCCTTTTCTCCTCTGAGAATCATGCCATCTCCATTCACCAAGAGGTGGCACTATTTGTCAATGCTTTCTGACAGTGGCACCTTACTCCAACAAACTGTATCGCTCTGTTTCCTCTCTTATATTGTCTAACTTAGAGTGGAGATACAGGAGAGTAACGTCATTAACAAATATATACATTGTACTCCCCCATATGCGTCCTGCTACGAGATATGCGTCTTTCTATGTGTGTACACTCATACAGTAGACTGTAGTATGACTAGGTGAAAGAGCAGCTATTCATGTTAAAGGTCCCACTCATGCAGTATATACACTGAACTAAAATATAAACACAACATGCAACAAATTCAAAGATTTTACTGAGTTACAGTTCATATAAGGAAATCAGTCTATTGAAATACATTCATTAGACCTAATATATGCATTTAACATGATTGGGAATACATATATATGCATACCTTAAAGAAAGGTTAGGGGTGTGGATCAGAAAACCAGTCAGTATCTGGTGTGACCACCATTTGACCCATGACGCACGAGTTGAACAGGCTGTTGATTGTGACCTGTGGAATGTTGTCCCAATCCTCTTCAATGGCTGTGCGAAGTTGCTGGATATTGGCTGGAACTGGAACACACTGTCGTACACGTCGATCCAGAGCATACCAAACATGCTCAATGGGTGATGTCTGGTGAGTATGCAGGCCATGGAAGAACTGGGACATTTTCAGCTTCCAGGAATTGTGTACAGATCCATGCGACATGGGGTCGTGCATTTTCATGCTGAAACATGAGGTGGTGGCGGTGGATGAATAGCAAGACGATGGGCCTCAGGATCTCGTCACGGTATCCCTGTGCATTCAAATTGCCATCGATAAAATGCAATTGTGTTTGTTGACCTTAGCTTATGCCTGCCCATACCATTACCACTGACACCACAGGGCACTCTGTTCACAACGTCGACATCAGCAAACCACTCGTCCACACAATGTCAAGACTGGTGAGGACGCAGATGAGCTTCCCTGAGACGGTTTCTGACATTCTGTGCAGAAATTCTTTGGTTGTGCAAACACACATTTTCATTAGCTGTCCGTGTGTCTGGTCTCAGATGATCCAGCAGGAGAAGAAGCCGGATGTGGAGGTCCTGTGCCGGATGTGGAGGTCTCTAAAACAACGTTGGATGGATTATCTTGGCAAAGAATAAATGCTCACTAACAGGGATGTAAACAAAGTTGTCTATAGGGGACAATTCTGGCAACTTTTATTTCAGCTCTTTACATGTTGCGTTTATATTTTTATTCAGTGTAGTTTACCAGGGAATTACAGAAACTCCTCAATACTTTCCATGGCCTTGTGTCTTTGTCAGCACATTACTGAGCTGAGGTAAGCTAAAGCGACACAAAGCTGCCCTTACTTATCCCAAAGATGGAGTACCCATTCACTATGTCCTCTACAAGCTCTGTTTGAGTGGAAAACTGTTTAAACTGGAGCATCAACAAGAGGAGGGTAAGACTTTCCAGCTCTGTAGCTCCACTGTTCCTGGCATGGAAGAGGGGCGGTGGTCATTTGGAGCTGAAGACAGGGCACCCGTTTGGGCAACACTCCTGGCTCTGAGTGCCCAAAGATGGAGCTCCCTGTCTGTGTATGGAACCCAGAATGGGGAGCCAAGGACCAGGGAGAACAGAGGTTATTGTATGGAGTGTGGTGTTGGGCTCCTGCTTGATTACTGCTGGGCTTAGGTGACTGGCTACCTGCCTCTTCTTGCTACTTAGGCCAAGTTGGTTTATTTATATCATGGCCTTTGAGAACTCTATAAGCACAGGAGAAGAACCATGGAGGGATGGGTGGACTTCATCACCTTTAGTTGTATGTTATTGGTTGGATTCCCCATGGAAAATATTAATACCTGGAAAACTAGCTTCAGTTAGCATGTGTGTGTGTGCGCGAGAGAAAGCCTGCAAACCATTTACTCTCAATTATGTAATAGGCAGTGACAAATACTCCATTGAAATCAAATCGGGGAGATGGTGGACATAATTTCAGCAGTGAATATGATGAATCGCTGCAGCCAGAGGTTGTTTGGGTTTACATGGGTTCTGTCCAAGCTTGACAAATCCACACTGAAATCAATGACTCCTTCATTGAAATATTCTGAATGATGTGTCCAAATGGCTCCTCTCTCCCTTGTCAGCCCTAAAAAAGAAAGGAAGAAATATGAAAAGCGTGGCGGATAGGCGTAAGCATCTGCCTCTGATTCCAAAAGTTCCAAGTTCAAATTCAGCAATAGAAAGTTGTTTAAGATTTTTGGTTTAAGCCTATCCCAAAACTTAACCATTAGGGGTTAATGCCTAAACTTAACCCTAAAAAGTCAGAGTTAATGCCTAAATTTAACCTGAAATTTAACGTTTGCAACAAATTAGAAATTTGACTTTGAGAAACATGGATGAAAATCTAATTATGACATAAAACAGAGCTAGTTGCCCTAAACACCCAAGGTGGAGAATAAATATTTAGCAATGAAGGAGAGCGAGAAAGAGTTTCTTTTTCTCCCTCTCTCCTCCTCTCTTTCCTGGCCCTCCTCTCTGGTGCAGCATTCCCTCCCTCTCTCTCTCTGTATTATTCATCTTGGCAATTAAGCCTGTTGGATCTTAAGAAATAATCCCCTTGGATTTAATCAAGAGGATGAAGAAAGTTTTTCAGGCAGGATTTGGCCGCCTTCTCGGGTCCTTTGGTAAGAGTCAGCAGATCCTCCCTGGCATGGACCTCAGGATGTAGGGAAAGAAAACTGTTTGGAGAGGAAAACATGGGGAGAATTTGGAAGAGGAGACAGGAGCTTGGAGACAGGATATTATAAATGTTCCCAAGATGCCATATTGTACTGGCATGTGGAGAGGACTGTACTTCCTGTCTGAGTATGAGCATTTCTCTGTGGCAGGTGGATCCATTAATGCATCACCTATAGCATGATAGTATGGCACAGAATATAATTGAAAATTGACTCTTGACAATACCCTCCCAAAAGTAGGATTTTATTCAGAGCCAGCCAAGTAATCTCTTATCTCATATGTAGATTTAAAAAAAAGGACAGTTTGCGTAGTTGAGAGCTGTCTACCTGCATGTTATATGAATCATTCCAGGGGAATCCATAAAAAAAAAAAAGTAAACCTGTCTGCAAGTGAACTATCCCTGTCCCTCAGAACATGAAACATCAATAAATGGTATAGTTTTCCCGTCCCTCTGCCCAATAGTTGTCCACTGAGGTACCAGTTTGGCAGCCATAAAATAAACATATGGTTTTACTGAACTGAAGAGGGAAAACAAATTATTGTCGAAAGAGGGGATCGGGAAGAGGGATGGAACATAGGTATTCAAACCACCTGCTCCAATGATCAAAGAAAGAGTTGAATTTACTGGCATGCAGGTCATTCTGAAAGAGAGCCAGTGTGTTAGGAATGAAAAATATAACTGTCAAATCTGGCTTCCACCCACACCATAAGGTCTGGTGATTGGCTATATAGTGTACTATACATTTACAGTCAAGGTCATTATAGTCCTCATGTACTCTAGCAGTGGGCTGTGTGAGCTCACACATCTGTTTCTGACACCTCCTCTGACAGTGTTTTGGCTCTGACACACAATAACAATGAGAAAATGTGTGAAGATCTCTGGGCACGGACTAAAATTGAGAGAATCAAGTAATAAAGAAGGAAAGATGAAAATAACAATCTTTAGTCTAGGGCTTCCCTTTCATTCTCACCAAGCTGACCTGTGATTGAAGAGCTTCTTCGGAGGGCTTCCACGTTCATCTTGCCACCAGTCCAGACCAAACCAGTTATCACAAAGCAACCAATCACACCAAGCAGGGCAACACCAAGCAGCCAATCAAACAAAGCAGTGATGGAACAGTCCTGAACACAAACCAATCAAACAAAGCTGTGATGGTGAGTGGTAGAGCTGAAACTTGGAAGTGGATGCAGTGCTATGATGAGGCCATAAAGCAACACATTCAGTTGTGATAGGTCAGTTACCTCACCAAATGGAGAAAAGAGGTGAGAAAAACAACTGCCATTACTGATAATTATAACCATCATGACCAAAGTTTATACTTCGGATCAAACGTACATGTTCACAGGAAAGGCATCTGTGGTGGTGGAACGGGAGGAATAAGATTTAATACCAAGTCTCTGAATCACCTGCCTAAACGTGTAGGTGTTTCTGCGCTATTTGCGCATTACATTATACAGTCTGGAAACCTGGCTGTGTTTTGACCAGACAGCATTTTTCCTCAGAGGCAAAATGCATTGGCGTTCAAAATACATTGCCTGGAAAACAGGCTTCTTGACAGATGTTTCTCAGAAAGAGAGGGATAGTTGGGAAAAGAGGTAGAATTAGGTTTGTAAACAAATGCTCTATGTCATAACATGGACTAATACTGGGGAGATGCTCTATGTCATAACATGGACTAATACTGAGGAGATGCTCTGTGTCATAACATGGACTAATACTGAGGAGATGCTCTATGTCATAACATGGACTAATACTGAGGAGATGCTCTATGTCATAACATGGACTAATACTGAGGAGATGCTCTATGTCATAACATGGACTAAAACTGAGGAGATGCTCTGTGTCATAACATGGACTAATACTGAGGAGATGCTCTATGTCATAACATGGACTAATACCGAGGAGATGCTCTATGTCATAACATGGACCAAAACTGAGGAGATGCTCTGTGTCATAACATGGACTAATACTGAGGAGATTCTCTATGTCATAACATGGACTAATACTGAGGAGATGCTCTATGTCATAACATGGACTAATACTGAGGAGATGCTCTATGTCATAACATGGACTAAAACTGAGGAGATGCTCTGTGTCATAACATGGACTAAAACTGAGGAGATGCTCTATGTCATAACATGGACTAATACTGAGGAGATGCTCTGTCATAACATGGACTAATACTGAGGAGATGCTCTATGTCATAACATGGACTAATACTGAGGAGATGCTCTATGTCATAACATGGACTAATACTGAGGAGATGCTCTATGTCATAACATGGACTAAAACTGAGGAGATGCTCTGTGTCATAACATGGACTAATACTGAGGAGATGCTCTATGTCATAACATGGACTAATACCGAGGAGATGCTCTATGTCATAACATGGACCAAAACTGAGGAGATGCTCTGTGTCATAACATGGACTAATACTGAGGAGATTCTCTATGTCATAACATGGACTAATACTGAGGAGATGCTCTATGTCATAACATGGACTAAAACTGAGGAGATGCTCTGTGTCATAACATGGACTAAAACTGAGGAGATGCTCTGTGTCATAACATGGACTAATACTGAGGAGATGCTCTATGTCATAACATGGACTAATACTGAGGTGATGCTCTATGTCATAACATGGACTAATACTGAGGAGATGCTCTATGTCATAACATGGACTAATACTGAGGAGATGCTCTGTGTCTTAACATGGACTAATACTGAGGAGATGCTCTATGTCATAACATGGACTAATACTGAGGAGATGCTCTGTGTCAAAACATGGACTAATACATAGGAGATGCCACGTTTTTTCCCCACTTCAATTAATCAGCTTATGTGCCTTGCTCAAAGGGACAACATATGTATTATTGTCAAAACAAAACAGCGAAGGGTCGTCTCCAAGTCCTGGTTGGCTCGTTCCGACTGACCATTGGACTGGGGATGGAAACCAAAAGACAGGCTGGCCGACGACCCAATAAGCGTGCAGAACAACTTCCAGAACCGTGGATCCGGAAGACGTGCTGCACCATGAGTTGGGATGTCTCCTTGGCCGAGGGCAGTTTGGGGAGAGGAATGAAGTGGACGGCCTTGGAGAACCGGTCGACCACCGTCAGGATGGCCGTGTTGCCCTCTGAAGGGGGGAGACCTGTGACGAAGTCCAGGGATATATGGGACCAGGGACGATGAGGTACCAGCAGTGGTTGCAACAGGCCAGCCGGAGCTTGCCGAGGAGTCTTGCTTTGTGCACAGACCGTGCAAGTGGCGACAAATGCGGCCACATCTGGAACAATGGTAGGCCACCAAAAGCATTGACGCACAAAGGCCAGGGTCCGGCGGTAACCTGGATGGCAGGCAAGCCTTGAGGAATGGGCACACTCCAGGACCGCGGAGAGGACTGCGTCAATAACAAACATCCGGTTATCTGAGCGCCCTCCAGGGTTCGGCTGAGACCACTGCGCCTCCCGGACCTGTTTCCCTATACCCAAGCTGAGTGCCGTCACCAGGCACGAGGTGGGAAGGATGGTTCTCGGACTCCAGCGTGGTCCCCGTGGGGCTATAGCGGTGAGACAGGGCATCTGGTCAGTTCACACCACAAACGGATGTTTCGCCCTCTCCAGCCAGTGCCTCCACTCCTCCAACGCCATCTTCACCGCGAGGAGCTCCGATTCCCCACGTCATAGTTCCTCTCCGTGGCATTGAGGCAGTGGGAGGAAAAGGAACAGGGATGCAGCTTAAGGTCCTGGGCCGAACGTTGACACAGGACAGCCACCACTCCGATATCCGAAGCATCGGCCTCCACCACGAACTGACGGGAGGGGTCAGGATGAACCAGGATAGGGGCCATGGTGAAGCAGTGCTTATGGTCCCTGAAACACCCGGTCAGTGGTCGCAGACCACACGAAGGGAACCTTGGTGGAGGTGAGTGCGGACAGAGGGGAGGCCAGGGTGCTGTACCCACGGATAAAGTGGCGGTAAAAATAGGCAAACCCCGGAAGCTTTGCAGCTGGACCCTGTACTCGGACTGAGGCCAATCCACCACCGCTCTCACCTTCCCGGGATCCATCTGGACACTCCCAGCAGAGATGATGTAGCCCAGAAAGGGAATGGTGGAGCGGTGAAACTCACACTTTTCTGCCTTCACGAACAGTTGGTTCTCCAGAAGGCACTGGAGAACCTGTCAGACGTGGAGCACGTGCTCTTGCGGAGAGCGGGAGAAGACGAGGATGTCATCTATGTAGACAAAGATGAACCGGTTCAACATGTCGCAGAGGATATCATTCACCAGGGCCTGAAACACGGCGCAGGGTTTTCTTCACTGTAATGTCATTGAGCCCCCGGTTGTCGATGCATGCAGGGTTTTTTTTCCACAAAGAAAAACCCTCCGCCGGCGGGCGAGGAAGAGGGACGGATAAATCCTGCAGCTAGGGATTCCCCAATGTAGATCTCCACCTTAGTCTCTGGTCCCGACAACGAGTACAGACATCAACGGGGTGGCGTGGTGCTGAACGCCTCCTGGAGGTCTTGGTACTCCGCAGGAATGGCAGAGAGGTCCGGGGGAGTCTCTGAGCACTCCAGCCCATAATGGCCCCCATGGCCCAGTTAATGAGGGGATTGTGACTTTAGAGCCAAGAGAATCTCAACAACATGGGATTCTGGGGGGATCTGATCAGCAGGAACTGCATCATCTCACTGTGATTCCCTGACACCCGTAGGTTGATGGGAGTGGTGTTATGGGTGACCCGCCCTATAGAGTGCCCGTCCAGCGCTCTAACGTCCATGGGTATGGAGAGGGGCTGAGTGGGGATGTTCAACTCGTCAGCCACAGAGTCAATGAGGACACGGAGAGATTTGGACTGGTTTCCCCACTGCAGAATAACATGAAAAGGGGTGCGAGTACGGGAATCGAACAAAGTCTCCATATGGCCCACCAGAGTACTCGCTCCTACTGGTGGGCCGGATCTTTTACCGGGCAGGCAGACAAAAAATGACCAAGAGTCCCACAGTACAGACACCTCTTAGTACTGGTCCTGTACTGCCGTTCCGCTGGTGACAGCCCCGCTCTGCCTAGCTGCAGAAGGTCTGGAACTCTCGGGTCCTCTCGGCTACAGGACCATTGGTGACTTCCGGGATCACTCGGAGTCCCGGTGGAATCCCTGGACATGTGCGCAAACTAATAGTCAAAGCAATGAAGGAATCAAGGTCCATAGGTAACTCCTGAGCGGCAAGCTTATCCTTGACCACCTCTGAGACACCGTGCAAAAACATGTCGAAGAGTGCTTCCTGGTTCCAGGCACTCTCCGCTGCTAATGTGCGGAAATCCACTGCATAATCGGCCAGACTGCGGTAACCCTGCCAAAGCTGGATAAGCCTCCGAGCAGCTTCTCACCCAGAAAACAGAGCATCGTTAACTCGCCTCACCTCTCCCATGAACCCCTCCAGACTCCCGCATATGTCCGTCTGTCGTTCCCATATCGCGGTAGCCCAGGTGAGAGCCCTCCCGGGAATCAATGTGATGAGGTAGGCTATCTTGCGCTCTGAGGGGAAGGAGGAGGGCTGAATCTCAAAAATGAGACAAAAACGCCCGACAGGTTCTCGGCTCTCCATTGAAACTTTCCGATGGAGGTAAACGGGGCTCCCGGGAAGGTGGAGTGACTGGTGGGGCTGCCCCTGTGGCAGGCTGCCTCCCCGACAACTCGCGGCATTGCTCTGCCAGCATGTCCAACGTCCGATCATGACGCTCGGCCAACGCCTGGACCCCCACCAGAAGGCCCGAAGCAGTTCCTCGTGCCTGCCAATGGAGGCTCCTTGGGAGGAGATGGCATTGCGCAGCTGGTCCAAGTCTGCTGGGTCAGTCATGGCCAGTTCGTACTATCACGTTCAAAGTTAAGACCTAGGCGCAGACAACGTTGGAATAACAAATGTTTATTATCACAACAGGGGTAGGTCAGGGCAGGCAGAGTTCGGTAATCCAGAATAGTGGGGTAAAGGTACAAGACGGCTGGCAGGCTCGGAGTCAGGGCAGGCAGAGTTCGGTAATCCAGAGTAGTGGGGTAAAGGTACAAGACTGCTGGCAGGCTCGGAGTCAGGGCAGGCAGAGTTCGGTAATCCAGAGTAGTGGGGTAAAGGTACAAGACGGCTGGCAGGCTCGGAGTCAGGGCAGTCAGAGTTCGGTAATCCAGAATAGTGGGGTAAAGGTACAAGACGGCAGGCAGGCTCGGGGTCAGGGCAGGCAGGAAGGGTCAAAACCGGGAAAATCTAGGAGATAGTAACAATAGCCAGGCATGAACAAAGGGGGAAAATGCTGGTAGGCTTCAACAAGCAAAACGAACTGGCAACATAGAACACAGGTTAAAGTACCCAGGGGATAATGAGAAAGATGGGCGACACCTGGAGGGGGGTGTAGACAAGCGCACAGACAGGGGAAACAGATCACACCACAGACAGTTTTAAAAAGAACAGAACAGGAGAGAAGAACAGAGCAGGGATCAAGAGGGGAAGAACAGAGCAGTGGTCAAGAAAGAACAGGGGTCAAGGGGGAGCATTCTCTCAGAAACAGTCACACTCTGCAGTTGTGGAAAAAGTACCCAATTGTCGTACTTGAGTAAAAGTAAAGATACCTTCATAGAAAATGACTGAAGTAAAAGTGAAAGTCACCCAGTAAAATACTACTTGAGTAAAAGTCTAAAAGTATTTGGTTTTAAATGGATTTAAGTATCGAAAGTAAATGTAATTGCTAAAATATGCTTAAGTATCAAAAGTAAAAGTAGAAGTATAAATAATAATAATAAATCCTTATATTATGCAAGCCAGACTGCACCATTTTCATTTGTTTTCTTTTTTTTTTACGGATAGCCAGGGGCAAACTTCAACACTCAGAAATACAGTAATTTACAAATGAAGCATCTGTGTTTAGTGAGTCTACTACTGCATAATGTCCACACAGAAGGGACAGGGGATTGGGTGGCACATTGGTACTTCCAGGTCAACACTCTCTCTGTATGAAATAGAGAAGGCTGAGGTCAACACTCCCTCTGTATGAAAGAGAGAAGGATGAGGTCAACACTCCCTCTGTATGAAAGAGAGAAGGCTGAGGTCAACACTCCCGCTGTATGAAAGAGAGAAGGCTGAGGTCAAACCTCCCTCTGTATGCCCAGACTGTAACTTTTTACCTCCTGTCCGTAGAAAAAGCAGGATCGGTTTTCTAACAGAAGCCTTGGCGGGAGTCTTTGAGAGGACCCTGGGGAAGGCTTTGGGAGTTGGCTTGGCTAGTCTCCCCTCTCTTCACTCACCTGTGGTCTGGCCCTCAGGGGTCCCGCTAGAGATTAGGAACAGATCGCAACGGAGAAGAGATAACTGAAAATGAGAGGAGTGGAGCCTGGACTGTAGCCTTTTAATTGGAACCAGCTTTTGATAGGTGCAATGGTAGACAATACATAATATTTTACTGCATGTACTGTGTTGCTGTGGTGCAGAGGAGACAGGGGTGTTAGGTGAGGAAGAATGGAGCGATGGGCGAGGCCAGGACAGTGTCGGCTGGGGTCATAGGTCAAAGGTTGAAGGTCAGTTTTTTTTGTATGCAAGGATGGGACATGGTGTGGGTGTCAGAGGTCGGAGGTCAGAGAGAAAGACAGAGAGGGAGGTAGGTAGAAAGAGGGAGAGAAGACTCTCAGCCTTGGGGATTTTCCATGGCCGTTGCCGTATCGTATTCAGATCCAGATGCTTTAGTGGTACTGCAGCCAGGAAACTGTGGTGAAGAACCTTAAAAATAACCCCTAAAAGAATTTCTGCCTCTCTGTCCCCCCGTCTGTCACTCTATTGCTGTCTGTCCCCCCCCCCACCCCCCCCCCAGTTTAGCCTACATTTCACAGATTTTAGTAGCATAAAGCATTTTTTATTTGTGTCCTTCAAGGCAGCTGTCAATGATCACGCGTTTCATTAAATTCTTTATGGCAGTTTGATCGCGGGGAGGCACTAGTAATGTGAGGCACTAGTAATGTCTGCAGTTTTCGGTTTGACTATTTGTTTCAAGTGTATTAGTCTGTAAATAAATCTCTTTGCCAAAATTCGTAATCTCTCCCATGTCTTATTCGACTAGTATTTTTGAAAGTGTAGGATAATAATTCAGCCATAGTTCTTCTGAAATGTTTATTGCTTGCCTACATTTTACTCCCTCCTCTATGTTTATTATAACACACATACATGAATTATTATTTTTGGTTGCCTATCCTGAAGTGAAGTTTGTTCTATAGAAAGTATATATACAGGGGGTACCGGTACTGAGTCATTGTGCAGGGGTACAAGATAGTTGAGGTAATTGAGGTAATATGTACATACGGTGGGGAGAACAAGTATTTGATACACTGCCGATTTTGCAGGTTTTCCTACTTACAAAGCATGTTGAGGTCTGTAATTTTTAATTACAATCTAAATCTAAAAATCCAGAAAATCACATTGTATGATTTTTAAATAATTAATTTGCATTTTATTGCATGACATAAGTATTTGATCACCTACCAACCAGTAAGAATTCCGGCTCTCACAGACCTGTTAGTTTTTCTTTAAGAAGCCCTCCTGTTCTCCACTCATTATCTGTATTAACTGCACCTGTTTGAACTCGTTACCTGTATAAAAGACACCTGTCCACACACTCAATCAAACAGACTCCAACCTCTCCACAATGGCCAAGACCAGAGAGCTGTGTAAGGACATCAGGGATAAAATTGTAGACCTGCACAAGGCTGGGATGGGCTACAGGACAATAGGCAAGCAGCTTGGTGAGAAGGCAACAACTGTTGGCGCAATTATTAGAAAATGGAAGAAGTTCAAGATGACAGTCAATCTCCCTCGGTCTGGGGCACCATGCAAGATCTCACCTCGTGGGGCATCAATGATCATGAGGAAGGTGAGAGATCAGCCCAGAACTACACGGCAGGACCTGGTCAATGACCTGAAGAGAGCTGGGACCACAGTCTCAAAGAAAACCATTAGTAACACACTACGCCGTCATGGATTCAAATCCTGCAGCGCACTCAAGGTCCCCCTGCTCAAGCCAGCGCATGTCCAGGCCCGTCTGAAATTTGCCAATGACCATCTGGATGATCCAGAGGAGGAATGGGAGAAGGTCATGTGGTCTGATGAGACAAAAATAGAGCTTTTTGGTCTAAACTCCACTCGCCGTGTTTGGAGGAAGAAGAAGGATGAGTACAACCCCAAGAACACCATCCCAACCGTGAAGCATGGAGGTGGAAACATCATTCTTTGGGGATGCTTTTCTGCAAAGGGGACAGGACGACAGCACCGTATTGAGGGGAGGATGGATGGGGCCATGTATCGCGAGATCTTGGCCAACAACATCCTTCCCTCAGTAAGAGCATTGAAGATGGGTCGTGGCTGGGTCTTCCAGCATGACAACGACCCGAAACACACAGCCAGGGCAACTAAGGAGTGGCTCCGTAAGAAGCATCTCAAGGTCCTGGAGTGGCCTAGCCAGTCTCCAGACCTGAACCCAATAGAAAATCTTTGGAGGGAGCTGAAAGTCCGTATTGCCCAGCGACAGCCCCGAAACCTGAAGGATCTGGATGGAGGAGTGGGGCAAAATCCCTGCTGCAGTGTGTGCAAACCTGGTCAAGAACTACAGGAAACGTATGATCTCTGTAATTGCAAACAAAGGTTTCTGTACCAAATATTAAGTTCTGCTTTTCTGATGTATCAAATACTTATGTCATGCAATAAAATGCAAATTACTTTAATTACTTTAAAATCATACAATGTGATTTTCTGGATTTTTATTTTAGATTCCGTCACTCACAGTTGAAGAGTACCTATGATAAAAATTACAGACTTCTACATGCTTTGTAAGTGGGAAAACCTGCAAAATCGGCAGTGTATCAAATACTTGTTCTCCCCACTGTAGGTAGGGGTAAAAGTGACTAGGCAATCAGGATAGATAATAAACAGAGTAGCAGCAGCGTATGTGAAGAGAGGGAGAGTGTGTCTATGTGTGAGTGTGTGTGGCGTCAATATGCTTGTGTGTGTGTGTGTGAGCGTATGTTGTGTGTGTGTAGATGTGTGTTGGAGTGTCAGTGTAGTATGTGTAAGAGTGTGAGAAGAGTCCAGTGAGTGTGTGTTGGAGTGTCAGTGTAGTATGTGTGAGTGTGTGGGTCAATTTTTGTGGCTTTCCTCTGACACCGCCTTGTGCATAAGTCCTGAATGGCAGGAAGCTTGGCCCCAGGGATGTACTGGGCCGTATGCACTACTCTCTGTACAATTTGGGCTGCACCCGATCCTATAGCTGTACAGCAAATCAGCAATCGGTCAGCACATGCTTTGAGAACATGCCCTCGTATTCCGTCTAGCCCGGCGGCCTTGCGAGTGTTTACCTGTTTAAAAGTTTTAGTCACATCGGCCACAGAGATCGAAATCACACAGTCATCCGGAACAATGGGGGCTTTCACGCAAGACTCCTCGAAGCAAGCATAAAATACATTTAGCTCATTTGGGAGTTCTGCATCGCTGGGCATCTCACAGCTGGGTTTCCCTTTGTAATCCGTTATCGTCTTCTAGCCCTGCCACATACAACGAGCGTTGGAGCCGGTGTATTACGATTCCACCATCCTCCTATATTGTCCTTTTGCGTTCTTGTATGCTTCCATGTCCCGTTCCTTGTAAGCGTTAGCTCTAGCCTTTAGCCCAGCGAGGATATTGCCTGTAATTCATGTTTTTTAGTTTGGATACATTCAATAGTCAATGTGGGGATGACGTCGTCCATGCACTTATTGATGAAGCCTGTGACTGATGGGGTGTCAGGCTCTGGCCATAGAGTAGCCTTTTGCTACTCTATTTGGCCATGGTCAGAGCCTGACAGTTCTAGTATCCTAGTTCTGTGTTGTGTTGTGTTGTATTGGGTCCTCAATTAGAGGCAGCTGCTATGCGTTATCTCTGATTGAGGATCCTATATTAAGTGTCATGTCCCACACCTTTGTGTGGGTCATTGTCTTGCATGTCAGTCTGGAAAGACCTAAGTGTATCTACGTTGGTTATATGTTCTTGTTGTTTGTATAGTTTGTCAAGTTTATATAGATTCAAATAAATAAGTATGTCGAACTATCACTGCGCTGCGCCTTGGTCTGCTTACACACCCAGTCGTGACATGGGGTAAACTCCTCAATGCTATTGGAACATATCCCAGTCTGTACTAACAAAACAGTCTTGTAGCCTCGCGTCTGATTTATCAGACCACTTCTGCATTGAGCGGGTCACTGGTGCTTCCTGTTTGATCCAGTGTATAACACCAACTTCTCCTCACTCCTCCCCCTCACCTATGGCTCAACCACTAGGGTGGGCTGAGATTGAGGTTTGGACAGGTTTTTAACTATGTATTTTTAAGAAGGTCACACATATTCTCAGAATTACCAAATCCCCTGAATAACCGACAAACCTAATGATGTACCCCCCCCTCGCGCCCTCCTCCCCTCTCCCTCTATCTCTCCTTCCCTCTGTGTTTTTCAGTCTAACTCTTCATGGCAGCACATGGATGACCTCAGCCCCACACACAAATGGCAGCGTTTTAACAACCAGAGTACGGCAGCCACACTTCTCCCAAAGGGTTACCCCAAACACAAAACGATTCCACGCTAACAAAACCATTGAATGGAAGTTGGGGGAAACACACACAAATACCTAGGCATCTGGTTAGACTGTAAACTCAACTTCCAGACTCACTTTAACCATCTCCAATCCAAAATGAAATCTAGAATCGGCTTCCTATTTCGCAACAAAGCCTCAAACCCTACTACCTCATCCCCATATTTATTATTTTAGCTCATTTTGCACTCCAGTATCTCTATTTGCACATCTATCACTCCAGTGTTAATTCTAATTTGTAAATCATCTCGCCACTATGGCCTATTTATTGTCTTCCTAACCTTACTGCATTTTGCACTACATTTGCACTCTGTATATAGATTTTCTATTGTGTTATTGACTGTACATTTGTTTATTCTCATGTGTAACTCTGTGTTGTTTTTTGTCGCACTGCTTTGCTTTGTCTTGGCCAGGTCGCAGTTGTAAAAAATAAACACACATGCAGGCACGCACACACACACACACACACACACACACACACACACACACACACACACACACACACACACACACACACACACACACACACACACACACACACACACACACACACACACACACAGGTGATGCCTTGATTGCTCTCACACAATGTGAATTTCCTAGCAGTCCTCCTGGCTGCTAAAAGCACCATAACAACATACAGGGCTCCCTCACTGCGGAGGAGACAGTGTTGTAGTTATCAGGATTACATCACCTTATTACAGATGTAGGATCTTAATTTGATCACCCTGTTTTTGTACAACAGGAAATGCACATTTGAAGTGTATTCAAGGTTTAAAAAGGCTTCTAAAGTTAGTACAATTTCAGACTTGATTTGCCCTAGCTAAACATTTATCAACCCCTACAAAAATGTCCATTAATTATAATCCACACAATAATTCACATTTCCTGTTGCTGCAAGGTCATTTTTCTGCTGTGAGAAACTGCTCAAATTAAGATTGTACATCTGTAACCTTAATTACCAACATACTGTAAATACCAAAAGTTATTCAAACCAGAGTGTTTGAGAGTTTATGTGTATGTGTGTGATTTTGTTGCGGTGGGGGGTGTCACAGGTGACATGAGGGGCTTAATTTTCCTCTCTCTTGTCGAGGTTCTATGTCAAGTTGCTCTGACACAACCTATAAACCAATTCCACTGGGCTTTCTCTGTGCGTTCCCCCGCTTTGCGCTTCTGTTCTCTGGCCACCGTATCACTTTTCCGTTCGCCTGTCGGCCTTCTCGGGAGTCAACCTATCGGCCTGCGGGAGTCAACCTATCGGCCTGCGGGAGTCAACCTATCGCCCTGCGGGAGTCAACCTATCGGCCTATGGGAGTCAACCTATCGGCCTGCGGGAGTCAACCTATCGGCCTGCGGGAGTCAACCTATCGCCCTGCGGGAGTCAACCTATCGGCCTGCGGGAGTCAACCTATCGGCCTGCGGGAGTCAACCTATCGGCCAGACTAGAGTAGGACCTGTTCTTTCACAATATGTTTTGGCCCTGATGTGTAGGATGTTTTTTAATGCTCCATTATTAATAAGACATTAGGTAATGTATTGCTTTCGAAGCAACTCTTGGATAAGTGAACTTGCATTTTTCCATGTATGGCTTCCCTGGTTTTGTTAAATGGCTTTTCAAGATGTGTTGTTTTTTGTCTAGATTTAGTAGTGTGATGCAATTGCCAAGAGGAGGACAGAAATGCATATTTTCAGTCCCTCAATCCCTCAGATCCCACAGTCATAATACTAGATAGACTTTATGTTTCCTGAATCTAAGCATTAGTGTTCATTCATTGAGTAAATTAATTTCTTTGTGCAAGTCAGTGTGCCTCTATGCGTGTGTGTGTGACCGTGTGTGTGTGTGTGTTTGGAACGGATGATGCTCCCGTAGTCCCAAGCCGCCTACACTCAAGTGTAAACATCAGCAGGAGAACAAACTGATCGTGGGAACAACTACTCTTACTGTATCTAGCTATCTGTCTCTCTGTGAGTCTGACACCTGTGTGTGTGTGTGTGTGTGTGTGTGTGTGTGTGTGTGTGTGTGTGTGTGTGTGTGTGTGTGTGTTTGGTGTGTGCGTGTGCGTTTCCCTCGGTGCAATCTGATCGTCTAAAGATCTCGTCATACTGTTAGTGTATCCCAATGGAAGGCATGAATAACAACTAATGGTGTCTGTTCATGGTGCAAGCACAAGACTGATGTATCTGGAACCCAACCACCCATCACTCCAGATGTTGTCTTTGCTTTTGCTATTTTCTCTGTCTGTGTGTCTGATTTTCCAAACCAATACTGCTTCACCAGCAACATGCAGCATCTTGGACTTGGGATGGTAATCACATTAGATGATGCAAGATGAAGATGGAGGGACAGACAGACAGACAGACAGACAGACAGAGACAGAGACAGAGACAGAGACAGAGACAGAGACAGAGAAAGAGTAAGAGAGGGATGGAAGAGAGATAACCCTTTAACCTTGCCAATACTGCTGTTCAAGCATTTATACACTGTGTGAAGGAAGTAAACTTTAGAAATAGTAGCCGAGGTCAAATTCCTGCAAGTGCTTACCTGGAGTTGATGTCATTTCTTCCATTACGTGGTTGAACGATCACAATCAGGGTGTGGTTTGTTGGAGACCTGACCTGACCTAATCCTGTACTGTATTCATGAAACAAAGCTGGGACTGAGAGACTGAAAAACACTAACACACCAGATGTGGCTGCCTATTGACACTGATTAGAAATCACAGGCCACTTTAAGGAATAGAACACTAGCCACTTTAATAATGTATCTGCATCACTCATCTCTATGTATAAACTGCACTCTACACTCTTCTACGTTATCTTAGTCACTCAATTTGTGTGTACATATTGCATCACCCATCTCATATGCATATACTGTATTGTACTCTATACTACGCCACTGACTGCTAAACAACCATCTCTAGCACATCAGAGACTGCTGCCTATAGACATAGATTAGAAATCACCGGCAACTTTAAGGAAATGAAACAGTAGTCACTTTAATAATGTTTCCGTATCTTGCACTACTCATATCATATGTTTAAACTGTACGCTATACTATTCTTTGTATCTTAGTCACTCAATCGTGTTTACATACTGCATCACCATCTCTTATGTGTATACTGCATACTATAAAGCTTACTATTCCACTGTATCTTGACATTTATGTATATATTCTCAATCCATTCCTTACTTAGATTTATGTGTATTGGGGTTGTCACGGTGCGTAGTATATAAGGGACGGTAGACGGAGCGCTGGTGAAGTGTCATCCTTTTTATTTGAAATGAGATGTTCTCACGAAGCATAAACAAATAAAAAGGAGAGTGAAAAAATATAACTATTACAAACAAAACACGGTGACTTACTTGCTGGGCTACAGGCAGTGCAGACTAGCAGGAACAATGATCCACACACAGGTGGATCTGGGCAGATCTTAAATACCATCCCCAATCAGAGACAACGCTAGACAGCTGTCTCTGATTGGGGATGATAATCTCCCTGATAAGTGTGTGAGGACTTGGTTGTGTGCCTCTCTCCTCCCCTAGGTGGGAGTAAGAGGCCTTACCACAACCAAGCCCTCACAGTACCCCCCCCCTAAGGTGCGGACTCCCGATCGCACACAACAATCCCCCCTCTCCTGAAAGAAAAAATTGTCCCAAAACTAGGGGGGACATGGCGGGGTACTGAGGTGGTTGCTGGTGGGGGCTCCGGTTCCGGTTCCGGGCGTGGCACAGGCTGTGAGAGTAGCTTCCCTCCTACCTCTCCGTTGCACGGTCCGGACCCCGGCGCGATGGTTCCCCCCTCAGTACTCCCGCCATCCACCAAGTCCTGTCTGGACCCTGGTGTGGGAGCCCTCGACCCTGGAGAGGGACTGACAACCGGCCCCGGACTGGGCACCGGTGGAGCGGATTGCTCCGGCACTGGAGCGACGCAGACGACCGGCCCCGGACTGGGCACCGGTGGAGCGGACTGCTCCGTCACTGGAGCGACGTAGACGACCGGCCCCGGACTGGGCACCGGTGGAGCGGACTGCTCCGGCACTGGAGCGACGCCGACGACCGGCCCCGGACTGGGCACCGGTGGAGCGGACTGCTCCGTCACTGGAGCGACATAGACGACCGGCCCCGGACTGGGCACCGGTGGAGCGGACTGCTCCGGCACTGGAGCGACGCAGATGACCGGCCCCGGACTGGGCACCGGTGGAGCAGACTGCTCCGGCACTGGAGCGACGCAGACGACCGGCCCCGGACTGGGCACCGGTGGAGCGGACCGCTCTGGCGCTGTAGCCGAGCAGACTGCTGGACCCGGATGTGGCTCTGGTGGAGGTTCAGGGCTGCTCACCTTCACCTGAGGTCCCAGGCTGCTGACCTTCCCCGGAGGTCTCGGGCTGCTGACCCTCCCCGGAGGTCTCGGGCTGCTGACCTTCCCCGGAGGTCTCGGGCTGCTGACCTTCCCCGGAGGTCTCGGGCTGCTGACCTTCGCCAGGGGTTTCGGGCTGCTGACCTTCACCGGGGCCCTCGGGCTGCTGACCTTCACAGGAGGCCTCGGGCTGCTGACCTTCACAGGAGGCCTCGGGCTGCTGACCTTCTCCGGAGGTCTCGGGCTGCTGACCTTCACCGGAGGCCTCGGGCTGCTGACCTTCACAGGAGACCTCAGGCTGCTGACCGTCACAGGAGGCCTCGGGCTGCTGACCTTCTCCGGAGATCTCGGACTGGACGCCGTGCCCACCCTGGGCACCGACGGAGAGGTGGTTTTCAGCCCTGCTGTAGGTCTGGCTGTCGGCCCCAGACTGGGCACCGACATGCTATGGAGCTCCTGCTCCACAGCGGGACTGAACATCGTGCCCACCCTGGGCACCGACGCAGAGATGGTCTCCAGCCCTGTGGTTGGGCTGGCTGTCGGCCCCAGACTGGGCACCGACACGCTATGGAGCTCCTGCTCCACAGCGGGACTGAACGTCGTGCCCACCCTGGGCACCGACGCGGAGATGGTTTCCAGCCCTATGGTTGGGCTGGCTGTCGGCCCCAGACTGGGCACCGACACGCTATGGAGCTCCTGCTCCACAGCGGGGCTGAACGTCGTGCCCACCCTGGGCACCGACGCAGAGATGGTTTCCAGCCCTCTGGTGCGAGGCGCAGGCACGGGCCGTACCGGGCTGGGGAAACGCACCGTTGGGTTGGTGCGTTTAGCTGGCACGGGTCGCACCGGGCTGGAGACACGCACCATAGGGCTGGTGCGTGGAGCAGGCGCGGGCCGTACCGGGCTGGGGAAACGCACCGTTGGGCTGGTGCGTTTAGCTGGCACGGGTCGCACCGGGCTGGAGACACGCACCATAGGGCTGGTGCGCGGAGCAGGCGCGGGCCGTACCGGGCTGGGGAAACGCACCGTTGGGTTGGTGCGTTTAGCTGGTACGGGTCGCACCAGGCTAATGTTGCGCACCGATGGTTTGGTGCGCAGAGTCGGTCTCCTCTTCCTCCGACTCTGGACCGGCGCTGGAGGCACCGGACTGGGAACTGGCGCTGGAGCACGACTGTCCCTGTCGTGCCTACTCCACCGCCAATCCCCATCCTGTGAGGGTTCTTCCGGGAACCCCCACGAGTGAGGGAACAGAAGCACATCGTCGTCGTCTTCCTCCGACTCCTCTCTGTACTCCTGCTCCCATGGCTGTAGGGGCTCCTCCTGGAACCCCCACGAGTGCAGTGGTCGGGGCTCTTCTCCCTCGATCCCCGACCACCCCCATAGCCCCCCCCAAAATCAGTTTGGGGGTTTTTCTTGGCTCCAGGCTGGTCCTCAACTTTAGCCCGGTGACGTTTCCCCCGTCTTCGGCGCCTCTGCTGCTCCGGACCCCAGCCTTCCTCCACCGCATGATAATGGTAGACATCCTCCCTAGATAATTTCCCCATATCATAGAGGATGTCTACCAGTGTCTGCTCACGTTGCGTCCCAGGGTGGTGGATCATTCTGTCACGGTGCGTAGTATATAAGGGACGGTAGACGGAGCGCTGGTGAAGTGTCATCCTTTTTATTTGAAATGAGATGTTCTCACGAAGCATAAACAAATAAAAAGGAGAGTGAAAAAATATAACTATTACAAACAAAACACGGTGACTTACTTGCTGGGCTACAGGCAGTGCAGACTAGCAGGAACAATGATCCACACACAGGTGGATCTGGGCAGATCTTAAATACCATCCCCAATCAGAGACAACGCTAGACAGCTGTCTCTGATTGGGGATGATAATCTCCCTGATAAGTGTGTGAGGACTTGGTTGTGTGCCTCTCTCCTCCCCTAGGTGGGAGTAAGAGGCCTTACCACAACCAAGCCCTCACAGGGGTACATGTTGTGAAACTGTTAGATATTACTTGTTAGATATTACTGCACTGTCGGAGCTAGAAGCACAAGCATTTCGCTACACCCGCAAAACATCTGCTAGCCACGTGTATGTGACCAATACATTTGATTTGATTTATTTTTATTTTGAAAATAGAGACTACTACTTGATCCTGTTTCAGTCACACTCAGTAAGTCTCTAGCCCTTCAGTCACTGGCCACTGGACTGCAGTTCATGGGACTGCGATGGAACACCATGTGTGAAATTACTTGTATTCTGGGGCCATTAGGCCGAGGGAGATCTGGAAAGCCAGATGAATTAATTAACTTTCTGATTAAAGATACTGTGATATAGGATCAATGAATCAATTATAACCATATCAATTTTTTATTTTATTTTTTTATTTCACCTTTATTTAACCAGGTAGGCCAGTTGACAACAAGTTCTCATTTACAACTGCGACCTGGCCAAGACAAAGCAGAGCAGTGTGACAAAAAACAACACAGAGTTACACATGAGAATAAACAAACGTACAGTCAGTAACACAATAGAGAATCTATATACAGAGTGTGCAAATATAGTGCAAAATGCAGTAAGGTTAGGAAGGTAGGACCATAAATAGGCCATAGTGGCGAAATAAGTTACAAATTAGAATTAACACTGGAGTGATAGATGTGCAAATTATGATGTGCAAATAGAAATACAAGTGCAAAATGAGCTAAAAATGAGCTATTTACTTAAAGTTAGTGATGGAGATTTTTGCAATTCGTTCCTGTCATTGGCAGCAGAGAACTGGAAGGAATGGCTGCCAAAGGAGGTGTTGGCTTTGGGGGTGATCAGTGAAATATACCTGCTGGAGCGCATGCTACGGGTGGGTGTTGCTATGGTGACCAGCGAGCTGAGATAAGGCGGGGATTTACCTAGTAAAGACTTATAGATGACCTGGAGCCAGTGGGTTTGGCGACGAATATGTAGTGAGGGCCAGCCAACGAGAGAATACAGGTCGCAGTGGTGGGTAGTATAGGGGGCTTTCGTAACAAAATGGATGGCACTGTGATAGATTACATCCAATTTGCTGAGTAGAGTGTTGGAGGCTATTTTGTAAATGACATCGCCTAAGTCAAGGATCGGTAGGATAGTCAGTTTTATAAGGGCATGTTTGGCAGCATGAGTGCAGGAGGCTTTGTTGCGAAATAGGAAGCCAATTCTAGATTTCATTTTGGATTGGAGATGGTTAATGTGAGTCTACAGTCTAACCAGACGCCTAGGTATTTGTAGGTAACCACGTATTCTAAGTCAGACCCGTCGAGAGTAGTGATGATAGTCCGGTAGGCGGGTCGGCCAGCGTTCGATTGAAAAGCATGCATTTAGTTTTACTAGCATTTAAGAGCAGTTGGAGGCCACGGAATGAGTGTTGTATGGCATTGAAGCTTGTTTGAAGGTTAGTTAACACAGTGTCCAAAGAGGGCCAGATGTATACGGAATGGTGTCGTCTGCGTAGAGATGGATCAGAGAGTCACCAGCAGCGAGAGCGACATTTTTAATGTATATAGAGAATAGGGTTTGCCCAAGAAATGAACCCTGTGGCACCCCCATAGAGACTGCCAGAGGACCGGACAACAGGCCCTCCGATTTGACACACTGAACTCTGTCTGAGAAGTAGTTGGAGAACCAGGCAAGGCAATCACTTGAGAAACCAAGGCTGTTGAGTCTGCCAATAAGAATGCGGTGATTGACAGAGTCGAAGGCCTTGGCCAGGTCGATGATGACGGCTGCACAGTACTGTCTTCTATTGATGGCTGTTATGATATAACTGTGTATATTTATTCCTGACTTCCCTGAAAAGTTGCACATCGCGGGGGCTATTCGATGCTAATGCAGTGCGCCACAGGATTTTTTTTGTGTTGGCCAAGTCTGGGGTGAACCAAGTGCTATATCTGTTATTAGTTCTACGTTTTTTGAAAGGGGCATGCTTATTTAGGATGGTGAGGAAAGCACTTTTAAAGAACAGCCAGGCATCCTCTACTGACGGGATGAGGTCAATATCCTTCCAGGATACCCGGGCCAGATCGATTAGAAAGGCCTGCTCGCAGAAGTGTTTTAGGGAGCGTTTGACAGTGATAAGGGGTGGTCGTTTGACCGCGGACCCATTACGAACGCAGGCAATGAGGCAGTGATCGCTGAGATCCTGGTTGAAAACAGAGGAGGTGTATTTGGAGGGCATGTTAGTCAGGATGATATCTATGATGGGACCCATGTTTACGGATTTAGGGTTCCTTGATAATTTGTGTGAGATTGAGGGCATCTATCTTAGATTGAAGGACAGCCGGGGTGTTAAGCATATCCCAGTTTAAGTCACCTAACAGTACAAACTCTGAAGATAGATGGGGGGCAATCAATTTACATATGGAGTCCAGGGCACAGCTGGGCGCTGAGGGGGGTCTGTAACAGACGACAACAATGAGAGACTTATTTCTGGAAAGGTGGATTTTTAAGAGTAGAAGCTCAAACTGTTTGGGCACAGACCTGGATAGTATGACAGAACTCTGCAGGTTATCTCTGCAGTAGATTGCAACTCCGCCTCCTTTGGCAGTTCTATCTTGACGGGAAATATTGTAGTTGGGGATGGAAATTTCAGAATTTTTGGTGGCCTTCCTGAGCCAGGATTCAGACACAGCTAGGACATCCGGGTTGGTGGAGTGTGCTAAAGCAGTGAATAAATCAAACTTAGGGAGGAGGCTTCTGATGTTAACATGCAAGAAACCAAGGCCTTTACGGTTACAGAAGTCAACAAATGAGAGCGCCTGGGGAATAGCCAGAGGGAATGCAGAAGCTCTTGAATTTTACTTCTTTCTTTTTTCCCAACCCAATCCCTCATCAACACTTCCCAACCCAATCCCTCATCAACACTTCCCAACCCAATCCCTCATCAACCCTCCCTACGAACACTTCTGGCTGGTACTTTGAGACCGTAGCAGTGAAATAGTCACTCGCCCAGGGGCATCCATGAATTCCTATAGAATAACGCAGTTGGCATATTTCACCTGTAACACATTTAACCCACGTGTATATCCCCTCTCTCATGATGAAGCGAGCTAGAGAGAGCAAGAGGGAGTGAGAGAGAGAGAGAGAGAGAGAGCGAGAGCGAGAGAGCGAGAGAGAGAGAGAGAGAGAGAGAGAGAGAGATAATACTGAACCCTCTTCCATCTCATGGTCCCATACTGAGAATTAAATGGCTGTCAAACTGCTTGTCACCTACAGTTGAAGTCAAAAGTTTACATGCACTTAGGTTGAAGTCATTAAAACTCCTTTTTCAACCACTCCACAGATTTCATGTTAACAAATTATAGTTTTGGCAAGTCGGTTAGGACACCTACTTTGTGCATGACACAAGTAATTCTTCCAAAAATTGTTAATAGGCAGATGATTACTAAATCACAATTCCAGTGGGTCAGAAGTGTGACGATGCGAGTGGTGATGGCGAAAAATGGTGAAATAAAAAACAAAAGCTTCTTTAATGAACGAAAGGAACTCTCTGAACAGCACACATTGCGTGAAAACAATAACCTGTGAGGGGTAACACAAACACACAGAACTTAAAGAGAACATAATGAGCTAATACAACACAGGTGTGGATGATAAAGGTGTTGTTGCCATCGTACTACTGCCGCCAGTTAGAACACCGGCAAGGAGGAGCGCCGGAGAGGAGGAGGTACCACAGCTCTACACGGGGCATACACTACATACACTAAGTTGACTGTGCCTTTAAACAGCGTGGAAAATTACAGAAAAGTATTTAATGACTTTAGAAGCTTCTGATAAGTCTAATTTACAAAATTTGAGTCAATTGGAGGTGTACCTGTGGATGTATTTCAAGGCCTACCTTCAAACTCAGTGCCTCTTTGCTCGACATCATAGGAAAATCAAAAGAAATCAGCCAAGACCTCAGAAAAAGAATTGTAGTCCTCCACAAGTCTGGTTCATCCTTGGGAGCAATTTCCAAACGCCTAAAGGTACCGCGTTCATCTGTACAAACAATAGTACGCAAGTATAAACACCATGGGACCACGAAGCCATCACACCGCCCAGTAAGGAGACACGTTCTGTCTCCTAGAGGTGAACGTACTTTGGTGCGAAAAGTGCAACTCAATCCTAGAACAACAGCAAAGGACCCTGTGAAGATGCTGGCGGAAACAGGTACAAAAGTATCTATATCCACAGTAAAACAAGTCCTATATCGACATAACCTGAAAGGCCACTCAGCAAGGAAGAAGCCACTGCTCCAAAACCCCAATAAAAAAGCCAGACTACGGTTTGCAACTGCACATGGGGACAAAGATCGTACTTTTTGGACAAATGTCCTCTGGTCTGATGAAACAAAAATAGAACTGTTTGGCCATAACGACCATCTTTATGTTTGGAGGAAAATGGTGGAGGCTTGCAAGCCGAAGAACACCATCCCATTCGTGAAGCACAGGGATGGCAGCATCATGTTGTGGGGGTGCTTTGCTGCAGGAGGGACTGGTGCACTTCACAAAATAGATGGCATCATGAGGAAGGAAAATTATGTGGATATATTGAAGCAACATCTCAAGACATCAGTCAGGAAGTTAAAGCTTGGTTGCAAATGGGTCTTCCGAATGGACAATGACCCCAAGCATACTTCCAAAGTTGTGGCAAAATGGCTTAAGGACAACAAAGTCAAGGTATTGGAGTGGCCATCACAAAGCCCTGACCTCAATCCTATAGAACATTTGTGGGCAGAACTGAAAAAGCTTGTGCGAGCAAGGAGGCCTACAAACCTGACTCAGTTACACCAGTTCTGTCAGGAGGAACGGGCCAAAATTCACCAAACCTATTGTGGGAAGCTTGTGAAAGGCTACCCCGGAACGTTTGACCCAAGTTAAACAATTTAAAGGCACAGCTACCAAATACTAATTGAGTGTATGTAAACTTCGGACCCACTGGGAATGTGAAGAAAGAAAAAAAAGCTGAAATAAATAATTCTCTCTACTATTATTCTGACATTTCACATTCTTAAAATAAAGTTGTGATCCTAACTGACCTAAGACAGGGAATTTTTACTAGGATTAAATGTCAGGAATTGTGAAAAGTTTAAATGTATTTGGCTAAGGTGTATGTAAACATCCGACTTCAACTGTAATTCTGCAGGGGAAGTTTTTCCCACCTCAGGTCTAAGGGAAATGCGTGACTCCTTGCTCTTGGAAAACTGTCTTTATGCTTTCAAATCACTTTTTGTCTGTCCAGCTATAATTGGCACAGTTACAGCACAGTGTGCAAATCATTTGGCTGTGTTCACTTTAATTCTGCCATCCCTCGGTGTGACATTGCATTGGATATGGAGCCACATTGCCAAACATTATAAACTATTGTACAGATCAATGGAGAGTTAGATAAGATCAAATTGGACAGTAACAATGTTGAAAAAGTCTAAAGTGAATAACTCCTCTGGCTTCACTTCCTTTAAAGTAGTCGGCCCATTTAATGAAATAACTGTCATCTAACTCACCTAAGGTGTCAGCCCCCTGAAGCAGAATAATGGATGTTTTTAGAGTTGATTAAGAAAAGAGAAATTAGCTGAAGAGATGAAGAGATGTGATGAGGCAGAGAACGGAAAGAGAAGCCCCCAGTGAGCACGTCTCCTCTCATTCATCTGAGAGAAAAAGGAAAGAAAAACAGATTTCAACAGAAGAAGACATTTATTTCACAGCTGCTGGATACTATGAAGAACAGAGGGAGTAAGGTGAGAGTGATCATCAACAGGTGAACGTTATACTCTTTTCAAAGAATGTCTAGGGTTTGATTCCCAGGCCATCGTAGGCCTTCAATGTTCTTCTCTGATTGTTTACTTTTGTGGTGGCCATGGAAACACCAAAGGACCAAATGAAGAGGCATCACTCTGAACTCTGAATGTCAAGGCAGTGTAAATATTTGAATAGCTCTACCGATTACCTTGCCGAAACATCGTCTAACATCATGATTGTGATCGCCAACATTTGGAAGACTAAGGTGTGTAACGTTTTCTCCCGTCACGACTGTGCCTTCTACCTAGACGGTGCCCCTCCCGCCCCGGCGCTCCGGCTCGCCGGTGTACTAACCACCGGCATGAGGAAGATAGCAGCCACACCCAAGCTCCCACACCTGTTCCCAATTCCCCTGATTCCACACACCCACACACGCACACACCTGTTCCCATTCATATGATTGCACTCCCTATATATGTTCCCTGCTTATGTGTGAGTATGTGGATTATTGTCTTTGTTACGTGTTGGTGTGCTATTAAACGGTGCTATATTCCAACATTTTGTTTCAACCTCCTCCGTTTTTGTGCTCACTACCCTCGCACCCTGACATGGACCAATCCATTGACGTACCAGAGTATTTATCTCAGAAGCTCATGATAATAATAATAATAATAATAATAATAATGGAGTAATAGAAAAAACAGAGTAATTTGGCCCAAGACAAGTGCAGTGGAGGTCTTTTGCTGAACAATTTTTTAATGCTGAGTAGCCTAGCTTTGCCTGAGACTTGAAACATGTGGTAGCCTTAGTTCTCAGTCTTTGGCACAGTGGGCTAACACAGTCTTGAGTCATTCTGACTGGCTATTGGCTATTCATTGTTATATACTGTGGCTGTCTGTGACTACACTCATTACATTACATTCAATACAACATTTAAGCAGCTGTGAGTTCAAAGTAGTAGTGGGGCTAATTGGGCTCTGGGTCGAATGGCCTCATGTGGAGAATGGGGGTCTCACTGCCAGGATCGGTTCTGTGGTAATTTCAACGTTCCGTTTTTCAAACTGGCTATTTTGGGGGATTTTTAAGGATACATCTCTCCCTCACTCCCCTTCTCCTCCTCTCTCTTCCTCACCATTTTTCTAATCTCTTCTCGTCTCTCTCATCTCTCTCTCTCTCTCTCTCTCTCTCTCTCTCTCTCTCTCTCTCTCTCTCTCTCTCTCTCTCTCTCTCTCTCACTCCATCCTCCTCTCTCCCTTTGAACCATAGACTTGCAGCCTGGTTAACATCATTAGCCTCTTGCTATCTGTCTGCTCCCTGCATTGATTTATAACGCTCATTAAAGAGTCTTAAATTTCTCTTTCTGATTAGTTGGGGGTGTGGGGGAGGGGGGGGGGGGGTGAAATGAGGAAGAACACATTTCTCAAGATAAAAAGCACTAACCCCTTTGCAGCTGTTCACGTATAGGGCCAAAGATAGAAAATCACGTAATGTTTTAAAGAGTTCACTAAACTAACCTTCAAAGTAATGACTTTGAACACGGCTATGATCTATGACTTGGCAGTAAAGGGGATGGCTAATCAATCAATCAATCAATCAATCAATCAATCAATCAATCAATCAATCAATCAATCAATCAAATGTATTTATAAAGCCCTTTTTACATCAGCAGATGTCACAAAGGGCTATACAGAAACCCAGCCTAAAACCCCAAACAGCAAGCAATGCAGATGTAGAAGCACGATGGCTAGGAAAAACTCCCTAGAAACCTAGGAAGAAACCTAGAGACGAACCAGGCTCTGAGGTGTGGCCAGTCCCCTTCCGGCTGTGCCTGGTGGAGATTATAACAATATACAGCCATTAAGGACATCCTTTTATCCAAGATGATCAAACTTTCATAGGTGACCAGCAGGGTTAAATAATAATCACAGTGGTTGTAGGGGTTGCAACAGGTCAGTGCATCAGGAGTAAATGTCACTTGGCTTTTCATAGCCAGACATTTAGAGGTTGAAATAGCAGGAGCGGTAGAGAGGGAGAGAAGTGGTCTGGTGTCTCATTAATCCATCAAAGTGTTTCAAACTGACTTCGTTAGTGATTTAACAAAGACAGTAAAGTAAAGACATACTGTATCTATGTCAAGATCACTGCTTAGACAAGATCAAAGTGAGGTTTAATGTAGCGCCTGGGTGAGGCTATAAGGACACTGCTAACCTGCAAAACAACAAACCAAAATCTAAAACTAATCCTAACCTTAACCTTAATGTAATTTTAACCAATTCTGAAATTAAATGTTGGTTTAGCAGGTCAGGAGTGTCTGTCCGTATAGCCTTTTCATTAGCACCCAGATTAAACCATTGTAGCCATTACCCATAATCCTCATGTAGTTTATGGGCCAATAAAGAGCCTGTATTACTCAAAAACCTCTGGGTAATGCGTAGACTTGGGAAGGTTTCCTCCAGTGACCTAAGAATTATTATTACATATACATGTCATATATGTAAAATAAACCATGGCTGAGGTGTGTGTGTGTGTGCGTCCAAACGACTGACATAAGTTTGATTGGCTTCAGACCCCACATACAGTTACAGAAGAAAGTAATTAACAATCAAAGAAAATACAGTCTTCTCTTCCCCTCTCTTTTCTACTCGATTAAAACGGTAAGTCCTAACTCTCCTCTATTTTTCTAGATGTTTTTTTTTCATCTCCATTTCAGACAGGAAGGGTCACATCACTAGATGCACTTAATTGGTGACAGAATTGGAATATGGGGCGAAATGTCTCTTAGCCGACCTACTTACCTGGAAATCAGTTTGACACAAAAATATGCAACAGCTTATCCCTCTATAGTCCAGATAGTGATATGGAGTATATGTGTTTGTATGTGTGTGTGTGTGTGTGTGTGCGTGCGTGCGTGTGTGTGGTATTTGTGTGTGTTTCATAACCTTATACTGTTAAACTCAGAAACAACATGTCTTGGTGTATTACAAAGGGTTCACTTGACTTTTTAATGGTAAGACGGAATGGAAGCAGCATTTCCACGGAAACCTAAGCTGAGTCTAAAGACTTCTCCAAAACCTTATGACATTAATAATTCTGGCAGGAAAAACATCTCCCCAGTCTCCCATCTTCCCTTACTCTGTCTGTTTGCTCCCCTCCTCTATCCCTCTCTCTCTTCCAGCTGTCCTCTTCCCTTTCTGTTTAAGCACTATGTCACTGTCTGTCTCTCTCTTCCTCCCTCCCTCTCTCTCCTATGTCTTCTCAACACTGTACACAAACATGATAATGTGTCATTGAACCGTCACCTTGTACCTCCTCCCCTTCCCTCCCCTCTAAAAAACTTTAAATGGATCTGGCAGGTCGAGCCTCTGCGAACCTCAGCGGTCCCTATGGTGACAATAGCCAATTACCCCCACGGCTCCAGCTGTACTAGCGTGATGGGTTGATACGTCAGCCACGCCTGTGCCAAGGTGCTGATATAATCCTTACACTCTTAGAAAATAGGGTTCCAAAAGGGTTCTTCGGCTGTCGCCATAGTTTTTTTGTTTCAGGTAAAACTCTTTTGGGTTCCATGTAGAATCATCTGTGGAAAGGGTTCTACCTGGAACCAAAAGGGTTCTACATGAAAACAAAAAGGGTTCTTCAAAGGGTTCTCCTATGGAGACAGTCGAATAACCCTTTCAGGTTCTAGATGGCACCTGGGGTCTGTGCTTCATAATTACCCAGGACTGAAGGAGCTCAGAGCAGCAGCAACAGTGAGGGGCTCAGTACCTCGTCCAACCTTCCACAACAGACCTGAATTGAGTCTATAATGACGGCTATTATGTCATCTGTGGAATTCAGTAAATATTATGCCTCCAGTAGACAATCCCCAGGTCTTAAATTTCCTGTCAATGTAGCCCTACGTTTGGAGAGTGAAGTGTTTTCCTCAGCCTGTTGTTTTTGGCTCCTGTTCGTCCGTGTGCTGCCTTGCAGCTTGGTCGGTCCCTCTATTCCAGAGTATTTTGCCAAGGATACAAGACTAACCTTCAATGGCTCTATGATCTCCTTTTCTAACTTCAGTCAGGGTTCTGATAAAGTACTGCAACAGAAATGTTGTTTGATAACACTACATGGGGCTAACAGCTACCGTAGACTTTGTAATGACATTTGGTCCCACTTTAATTGGACAGTGCCATACAGATGATCTATAGACGCTTAAACTATCAACAAACTATCATAAACTGCAACTGTCTTGACATGCAACAGCTTGTATAGGATTAACCCTAACCCTAACCCTAACCCTAACCCTAGCTTCATGTCCACATCCCGGTTCGACCCTAGTCTTAACCACAACCCTAACCCTAGCTTCATGTTCACATCCTGGTTCAATTCTAACCTTAGCTTCAACAACAACCCTAACCCTAGCTTCATGTCTACACCCCGGTTCAACCCTAGTCTCAACCACAGCCCTAACCCTAGCTTCATGTCCACACCCTGGTACAACCCTAGCCTCAACCACAACCACAACCCTGACCCTAGCTTCATGTCCACACCCTGGTTCAACCCTAGCCTCAACCACAACCACAACCCTAACCCTAGCTTCATGTCCACACCCTGGTACAACCCTAGCCTTAACCACAACCACAACCCTGACCCTAGCTTCATGTCCACACCCTGGTACAACCCTAGCCTCAACCACAACCACAACCCTGACCCTAGCTTCATGTCCACACCCTGGTTCAACCCTAGTCTCAACCACAAACCTAACCCTAACCCTAGCTTCATGTCCACACCCTGGTTCAACCCTAGTCTCAACCACAACCACAACCCTAACCCTAGCTTCATGTCCACATTCCGGTTTAACCCTAACCCTAGCCATAACACTAACCTTAGGATTAACACTCTCTCTCTCTCTCTGTCACGCTCTCTCTCTGTCACGCTCTCTCTCTCTCTGTTGCGCTCTCTCTCTCTCTCTGTTGCTCTCTCTCTCTCTCGCTCTCTCTCTCTCTCTCTCTCTCTCTCTCTCTCTCTCTCTCTCTCTCTCTCTCTCTCTCTCTCTCTCTCTCTCTCTCTCTCTCTCCCTCTCTCTCACTCACTCTCTTACACACACAAATGGATGAACACGTCATCTTGCCTGATCATCCATCAGTGTCCAACTCTCCAAAACAAATGTTCCTCTGCTCCCAATGGACTCATTATTCAGCACAATGTAAAAAGCTTGTGTTGGTTGGTACGTATAATGACTTCAACATAGCCTCATAGCCTCTTCTGGGATATTATTATGGCATTATGCTTTGCCAGTGTGTTACAACCGACTGACACCTGTAAATGTCAAATGGAACATAAATACAAATTAGGCCGTTTGGATGCCTTCCTCTACCTCTGCTCTGTTGTTTTGTGTTGATGTTGCACAGACTCCGGGAGGGCACAAAACTCACTAAAATGGCATCACCGCATTATGTTACCAGAGACACAAGAGATGGCAATTGAAAGACATGTATCAATCTCAATTGGATCAGATGTATGATGAAACCAAACCTCCGAAAATCACAACAAAACCACAGCAGTCCACATGACTAGATAGATAGATAGGTACTGTATTGATCCCCGAAGGGAAATGTATTCTACGGTGCCTATGATGAATGGGGACTATGGTGACCATGCAGACTATGCTGACTATGATGACTGGTGACTATGGTGACTATGGTGACTATGGTGACTATGGTTACTTTGGGGATTTGCGAAAAAGGTAATCAAACCACTCTCACATGCATGCACGCCCACCCTCTCTCTCTCTCTCTCTCTCTCTCTCTCTCTCTCTCTCTCTCTCTCTCTCTCTCTCTCTCTCTCTCTCTCACTGTCTCTCTCTCAAACTTTCTACCGATTCCCATAGCGGTGATTTAATCTCTCCAGAATGAGGGCTAACATTTTCCAGCCCAAACAGAGCATGACCTACTTATTCAAAACGACACACACAAGCAGCAGCATGTAGAAAACAGTTAAAGGGCCGCAAATTGTTGTAATTTACATTTTAATAACCTGGTAATTAAGCAGTGTTATGTCCATTATCCAATAATATGGAAATTGGGTCCATCTTGATGAATATGGTGTAGCCAATAGCATTGTTTTTTTAAGTTTTTTTTTTATCTCCTGGTATTTGGGAGCTGGACTGAAAAAGATGGCTCAGTTATATAATGTGAGGTCCACGTGTGGAAAATGACTTAGGCCTGGACTCAATCAAGCCACCATGGACTTTTGGCCCTCTTTAATATAAAGGACCTGCAGTGCTCGCACAGCATCCAGACTTTGTGCAGTTTCTGGTACCGCTGCATGGAACAACTGTATAGGCTATAATACATGGATATGACTGTGGGTCAACGAAGAGGAGAGGATAGTGCGGATGAATGTTGAGAAGATAGAAAGTATTGAATATCCTATCCCGTGTTTGTAACGTACCAACCTGCTGATTTCAGGGGTGTTATCTCACCTGTGCTGTGGTCGCTGCGCCACTTGGCTAGGTCGTCGATCACTCGCTCCTCTCCTGCTCTCCTCAGATCAGTGAGCTCATCATCGGCCCTAAAGCCAAACTAGAGCAGACGCTGCCAGAGACAATCCAACTAAGCTAAATGTTTACTGCAGAGGAAAGGGGAAAGTCAACAAGTTTTTCTTTACTTTCCAATGAAAATGAAGAACAACAGGATAAAGCCATTATGAGAGCAACCACAGAGTTCTCTCTAGTGATCTGAAATGACACCCTAATCCCTATATAATGCACTACTTTTATATTACAGAAAAGGGTGCCATTTCGGACGCAGCCTCTCTCTTTCTATGAAACACGACCAGCAATGGTGTGCCTGTGGGTCGTATCAAATCAAATCAAATCAAATTGTATTTGTCACACGCGACGAATACAACAGGTGTAGTAGACCTTAACGTGAAATGCTTACTTACAAGCCCAACAATGCAGTTCAACAAATAGAGTTTAAGAAAATGTTTGCGAAATAAACTGAAGTACAACATTTTATAAAAAGTCCCACAATATAATTACAATAAAGAGGCTATATACAGGGGGTAAAAGTGTGGTGGTACAGGTAAGATAGGGGTAGAGTGACTATGCATAGATAATAAACTGAGTAGCAGCAGTTACTATGGTGATATTTGTTGTCTTCTTTCTAACCAGCCGCTGTTCCAAACATCAGCGATCTGCCCATCTATTCTTCTTTTATTTTACACTTTCTCATTATTCCTTTTAATTTATTCTGTTGATGCTCTCTTTCTCTTTTTCCATCTCTCTCGCTCTCTCTCTCTCTTTTGCACGCCCGCCCGCCTGCAATCACACACGTACACGCACACACACACACACGCACACGCACACGCACACGCACACGCACACGCACACACACACACACACACACACACACACACACACACACACACACACACACACACACACACACACACACTTACAAGTCCAGGAGTCTGTACAAAGAGATGTTATCCCTTCTCTCCGTTCTTTAACATCTGCAGCAGATGTGGTTGTCCCATAGCACATGCTCCCTCCCTCACATTCAGGCTTATAGTATATAGTCTTTGAATGTGTATAAACTGTGGGGTCATCCCATGCTGTTAAGAACATTTGAGAATGGACCAAAACACCACTGTTCCATCTTCAGCTCAGAATTACTGCACTGTAAGACAGTGAGGATCCAATAAAAATATGTTTGCATAGAGTCAAACCCAGAAGGGAACCAGAAGTAGCCGTCACCTCCAACTATATCTGAAAAAAAATTCTAAATGGTTGCACCATCGACCCAAAAACAACCACCATTTCACCCTGTGAAAATCATGACTTGCCCTATTAGGGGTGTCACTCAGTTCCCACTGCTGCGATGCCTTTTAAATGGGGCCGACTGCCACAACATGTCTGACTGACATCAGCCAACCCAAACACAACTTTGTTTAAAACGCAGCAGATAAGGAATGGCTGGGTTCACCCTGATAAGACTGGAGTATTCTTCTATGGTTGAGTTCTGACTGGCTGGGATGCCAACATGGTGAGAGAATGGGCCACTTTCCTAATGGTGAAGAAACATGGTGATGGAGACTAAAATAAAACTCTGTTCTGTTATGGGTCATGGAGGACATACTTCAGCCTAGGCAAGATATTGAATGAATTATAGTGATGATAAATGTATCTTTCGGTGTAGCCTTGCGGGTATACCCTGTCACTTTCTCTGATTTAGCTTGCTGTGAGGACCTGTTGAGGGTAAAGAGAACAGAGGAATGCACATTTTGAGAACACTGGTAAATTAAATAAATTACTGTTATAGGACAACTCAGACGTGCCAGATGTACTTAGCAGAGGGCAGATTAACCTGCTGGTCTTGCTGTTGTGAGTTATTGAATGCATCAATCAGAAAGACATATACTGCGGAATAAAACGGATGAATGGATCTTTAGGGTAAGAGTGTGTTTCATGTTTACGTAGCAAACGAAAGCAAGGCGAACCTCACCACTATTTAACTCTCCTGTCTCCAGAAATAATGTATTTTTTATTGGGTCTTTAAATATTGATTTCATAGACTCAGAAGGACAAAACTAGTACAGATGTAGGATCTTAATTTGACCTATATTGTCACATCAAAATAATCCTGCAGCAATAGCATTTGAATGTTTAGTCCATAATGTTGCTCTATCGGTGGTTAGGTTATTAGCAGGCCAAAAGTAGGCTACATGAAAAGTGTGTTGGTACGGGTTTTCAGTAAATTTATGTAAATCACAAAGCTCATCTGCATTGGTGCAGGAAAAATGATGTCGTCATAGTGCAGGAAAAACCTCAACAACATTAAGATCCTACACCTGTATACATACAAGAGGGCTACAACCAGAGTTTGACAATAAGAATGCAAAAATAAAAGGTTAAATTAAATTCCCCTTATAAATAAGTCGTCACATTTGAATAGGAATATCTTTTCACTTTTAGGGAGGTAATGTGGAAACTAAATAGTGTAGATACCTATCGAGAATGAAATACAGTTATCAGAGAAACAACATATTGCATTGACTGAGTTTGTTCAAGAGAGTAAAACATTACAGAAAATGAAAACAGTCAACCATAAAGATATCAAAACTGTTTCCAGAAAGTTCCTCCCTTCCTTCCGAAGAACATCTCCTCTCCTCAATTCATGAATATATTACACTTCATCACTCTGCTGTTATCACATGGAAGTGACATTGTACAAGTAGCTCAGTCTTCCTTCATACATAGAAACCTGTCATTCACTGAAAGCTCTTGGGCCCCGTTACTCCTGCTGGAATGTCTAACTAACCGTTTCCAACTGATTTTGTCCCCTCTTGTGTAATACATATTTTAGACAGGTTATGAAACTAAATTGAAAGTATTTGCTTAGTATTTGACAGATTTAGTTTCCTTAAACATGAACATTCAGATATTCTCATGGAACAAATTAATCGTTAAGGGGTTCCTTATTTTCCATAGCACCTTTATTTAATGTCCAACCATTCCTGAGCAAATATTAAGTATTGTTATTCATTGTCTGTATACATACATCACTTCCACATTAACTTCTGATCTTATGGAGTCTCGTAAATACCAAAGAGTATAAAAACACTATGTATGTTCAAGAAAACTGACACCAAAACTAGTTGTCAAAAGCCATTACTGTATCATACTACTGTTATGAACAAGATCTCTTGATTGACAATAAACACACATACAAACCCTTCGCTCCCATTAGTACTGTTCAGTTTGCGCTTTGGTCTTTTACTGGATCTCCCATTTCATTAGTGATGTCATGATCACAGTTGCACTTCCACTTGAGAATAGTTGGGAATAAACAAGGATTATTTTCGATCCGGAAGACTAAAGTTAAACTAAGCAATAGCAATACATGCTTTTTCCCCCTCATATACAAACTGCTTTTATAAAAGTGCATGGTAATGAATACATGGAAATATTAGTGTTGTTTAAAGTATTATATTCTCTTTGATCTGAAGCAGTATACGTTTGGAATGTTGTTCTCTTTCTGCTGTGGTTAGCAACAGTTCATCTCCAGGGGGCGGAGTCAGTGAGAGCATTAGAGAGGCTGCAGCAGGATGGTGTTTGGATGCCCTCGATGATGACCGCTTTGTGACCCCCTGTGTTACCACTTGCCAGGGATGGGCACCCCGCACTCGTACCATCCCACAAAGGGATGTGGCGTACGCTGGCCAATAGGTCCAAAGTTGACTGGTTCCTGCCTGTATGAGCGATAGTAACCTGCACAGAGGAGGACCGGCAGTGTTATGAATAGATGTAACACATTTATAATGCTTCGTTAGATGATTCCAACGGTTTCTATTGCGCCTAGAACAAGGATATTGAGGTTGTATATAATCAAGGCTCTGGGACTTAATATTCATTAGAATATAATTTTTTTTAATACCATCAGGCTGTAGGTGAGGGATGAATTCTGGGAGTTGATATTGTTCGTTTTTTTACCTTGTGCTGTGGGAAGATATGTTGAGAGGCTGGGGGAGCCTGTCCTCCCGTCTAGGTAAGAGTCTACAAACTGGCAGTGGTCCTCCCCATGGCCGAATGTGTCTGCTATACTGTAGAACGTTTCTGGAGGGAGAGAGAGATGAGAGACAGTGGGATGGAGGGAGAGAGAGATTGAGTGAGAGAGACAGAGAGAGATGGAGGGAGAGGGAGAGTGAGTGAGAGAGACAGAGAGAGATGGAGGGAGAGATAGAGAGAGAGAGACGGAAACGAGAGACGAGAGACCGTCAATGGTTAACAACAGAACACACTCACACAATATTCCATTATGTAATGAGACCACAGAGCCCCAAAACAATACAACACCCAGTAGTGTAGGAAAGAGAGACTGAAAGAAAGGGTGTGATTAAGATAAATGTAGTGAAAGAGTGAGAGAATGAAAGGGAGAGCGAGAGGGGGTGGTAGTGAAAGAAGAAAAGAAAAGCGGGATGGAGAGACATGGTGGTCAGAGAAAATAATAGATAAAAAACTTAAACTTGAGAGAGGAGGAGATAAAGCAGGATAGGAAGGTTAAGAAGTAACAGTAGTAGTACCTTTCAGCCCATCTCCCATAAAGATTTTGTATCTCAGTGAGTTACACAGGACCACGCCCACAAACTTTCTGTACCAGGTCCTCTTGACGTACTGGCTGCCCTTACAGGTACTGTGCTGGGGGTTGAATCTGAAGGAGAAGGGTATCCAGATAGGCTCGCCACCTAGAGGAAGGCAGGTAGCCTAGCGGTTAAGAGCATTGGGCTAGTAACCGAAAGGTCGATGGTTTGAAAACCTGCCGACTAGGTAAAAAATCTGTTAATGTATCCTTGAGCAAGGCACTTAACCCTAGTTGTTCTGGATAAGCGTGTCTTCGAAATAACTCCAATTTAAAAGTGTATATTACATACCACTAAACTGTTGCGATGAAGGTTGAGCTCTCAGCATGTCCTTAATGACAGTCCCTCCTGAGCTAACACAGTGCTTACTTAATGCTACTCTCACAAAGCTAGTCATTAATACCTATTCTCAACCTGTCAGTTCTCGCAGAGCTAGTCAAGACTAACTAATCGACTGCTCTTCCCTCTGCCAGCCTCTAGCTGACTCAATGGTTAACAAGTCAACTTTTAGTGAATATTTGTTTTCATTTCAGCAATTTACCATCTGTGATGTGCTAGATGCCTTTCCTAAAATGTATGTAAAAATGTTTGCTGCATCTCTCTGCCCCCCAGATTGCTGAATCATTGACCCATATTTTTAACCTGACAGTTATATCTGGTACTATCCCCAAGGTTTGGAAGGCGGCCTATGTATTCCACCTTCACAAAAGTGGTGACTAAAAATAATTATTTTTTATAAACTTTTTAATAAGCCCTATTTATAAACCTTCTGCCTAGCTAAAATATTAGAATCCTTGATTAATTCTCAGCTAAGATCTTTCTTATCTTTGAAATGTATTCTAAATGTACATCAGTCTGGTTTTAGACCAGGTCGTAGCATCTCTGCTGCATCCCTAGTTATAAATCATGTGGTTAATTGTATAGATAAAAGGCAACTTTGTGCTGCCCTCTTCATTGACCTGTCAAAGGCTTTCGATACTGTTAATCACTCACTGCTAATTCAGAGGCTTTCCTCAATTGGCCTAGACCAGGCTGCATGTAACTGGTTTAAAAATTACTTGACAGATAGAGCTCAATGTGTATCTTCTGATGGTGTTAAATCAGGTTTCCTGGATATTATGAAAGGTGTCCTGCAAGGGTTGATTTTGGGTCCTGTACTTTTTACTGTTTACATCACAATATCGACTTGTAACCTGCACTTGTATGCCGATGATACTGTTGTGTGTGCTATTGCCCCCACGGTTGACCAGGCTCTATCTCAGAAGGCTGATTGAGGACCTTTTTACTGATGAATGTCTTTGTTTCTTATGACCGTGTTTCTTTCTTTCTGCTTGTATTTTTATTTTAATGTGTGTATTTTCTGTAATTTATGTAATTCAGGGCTCATCTGTAAAAGAGACATTGGTCTCAGTATGACTCCCTGATACAATAAAGGTTCAATAAAAACTTCACTCAACCTGTCAGTTCTCACAGGGCGGCAGGTAGCCTAGCGGTTAGAGTGTTGGGTCAGTAACCGAAAGGTCGCTGGTTCGAATACCCTAGCCTACAAGGTGAAAAACCTGTCGATGTGTCCTTGAGCAAGGCACTTAACCCTAAGTTGCTCCAGGGGCTGACCCTGTAGGTAGGCTGTCATTGTAAATAAGAATTTGTGCCAGTTAAATAAAGGTTAAATAAAATAAAAAGACTAAGTACACTCAACCTGTCAGTTCTCACAGAGCTAGTCAAGACTAAGTACACTCAACCTGTCAGTTCTCACAGAGCTAGTCAAGACTAAGTACACTCAACCTGTCAGTTCTCACAGAGCTAGTCAAGACTAAGTGCACTCAACATGTCAGTTCTCACAGAGCTAGTCAAGACTAAGTACACTCAACCTGTCAGTTCTCACAGAGCTAGTCAAGACTAAGTACACTCAACCTGTCAGTTCTCACAGAGCTAGTCAAGACTAAGTGCACTCAACCTGTCAGTTCTCACAGAGCTAGTCAAGACTAAGTACACTCAACCTGTCAGTTCTCACAGAGCTAGTCAAGACTAAGTACACTCAACCTGTCAGTTCTCACAGAGCTAGTCAAGACTAAGTGCACTCAACCTGTCAGTTCTCACAGAGCTAGTCAAGACTAAGTACACTCAACCTGTCAGTTCTCACAGAGCTAGTCAAGACTAAGTGCACTCAACCTGTCAGTTCTCACAGAGCTAGTCAAGACTAAGTACACTCAACCTGTCAGTTCTCACAGAGCTAGTCAAGACTAAGTACACTCAACCTGTCAGTTCTCACAGAGTTAGTCAAGACTAAGTGCACTCAACCTGTCAGTTCTCACAGAGCTAGTCAAGACTAAGTACACTCAACCTGTCAGTTCTCACAGAGCTAGTCAAGACTAAGTGCACTCAACCTGTCAGTTCTCACAGAGCTAGTCAAGACTAAGTGCACTCCTTTACATCCCCTTTACTGCCAGTTTCTCCCCATGCCAGTCTCTCCTTTTCAGATATACAGCAAATTGTGCATAGCACCCAAGGGAGGAGGGAGGAAGGGGTGAGAGGGGAGGGAGTGAACCAGCACCTGCCCCCCTCATCCCTACTCTTCGAAATACCTGACTGACTCTCTTAATTAAAAACAATAAATACCAAGACTCTACTTTGGCATCGTTTTACCACTAAGGATGTCTGCCAAGTCCAGTATATGTCAGTGTAGGTCCATGCAGCCACAGTTAACTCCTCAACAGCTCACTCCAACTGTCACTTTGAGTTTCTTCAAATGACCTGAAGCAGTGATCTGCTGTTAGAGTAAGAGTAACATATGAGATGCAACTCACCAGGAGGCCGTTCAATAAGAAGAGGGTCGTCTGAAAAACAGAAAACATTAAAATGAGGGACATGAACTGGAGCAGAATTCATAAATTATGATACGGAAAACTCAAGTAGATGTGGCCTTAGTAACCTATTCCCAATCCCAGAACCACAAGCATTTGCAGGCACAAAGCAAAACTGACCCTAGAACAGTATTTAGTAACCTCACCTAATAGTCATACAGACCTGATTCAGTGACATAGGTGAGTGTGTCGCTAACCGGTCCCAGCCCAAAGACATTCTTCGCCTGGACTTTGAAGTAGTACCTGAGGTAAAAACCAACCAAGACAAAACAGTGAGTGTTAGAGATAGCCATTATTACAGGCGTTACAGAGGCCAGGTCTCTGTTTCCACATGGAAGATATTTAGACCCTAATGACTATAGCAGATTTCTGGAAGGGAGGCAGCACTCGACCCTTGCACCATCAGAGAGGAGCGAGGGAGGCAGATTTAAGAGGAGACTGTTTTTATGTTCTTATAAATCTAAAGTGAGCAAAGCGCAGTAAAATGCTCATTTGGCACATGTTGAAGGATGAAGGCAGGGAGGGAAAGAGGGGAGGAGGGAGAGAGAGAGAAAGAAAGAGGGGGAATAGGGTAGATTGAAAGAGGGAGAATGAGGGAGAGAGGTAGGGTGAGTTAGAGAGAGGGAAGGAGAGAGAGGGAGGAAGAGAAAGTCCTCAAAGCAGCAATTTCACAAAGAGAGCATTTCTATATGACACAACGTCCCTCCTGACCGATATAGAGCAGACTCTGGGCTCTAGGTACCACATCCACATAGCATCTCAGAGTAGGAGTGCTGATCTAAGACCAGTTTTACCTTTTAGATCATAACGAATAAGATTTTTTTTTTTTTTATAGTAAAAAAAAAAGAAAATATTATATTGTCAGATCCTAGATCAGTACTCCTACTCTGAGACGCTTTAGTCTCATTGTGTTTTCAATGCAGTGTAGGAATTATTAAATCCCCTCAGATTCAAAACAACACCGTGAGACAAGACTCTGAGGGTTTGTAATCTTTTCCATACCGTGGACAATGTGTGTGTGTGTGTTCTCCCTCCACTTCAGGGTTACGTATAGTAACTTCACGGTCCGCTAATTTCACCTAAACCCTTTAACGAGAGAGAGATTCTCATATAACGTTTCTCTATATGCCTTGATTTCATATCTAGACTTGTCTATCTTGTAACTAGGCACATAGTTCTGGTGTGAAACCCAAACCAATCTGAGTCATCAAGTAGAAGAGTTTCATGCCCTATAGGTCTTTAGTAAGCAGCATTCTTCACCCTGCGCTTATTAAGCAGACAGATGTCCAGGAGGTGTAGGATTGCTGCATTGGTGTGTGTGTGTGTGTGTGTGTGTAAAGACAGATGTCTATGAAGTGTACTACAACCCCTCATATAGACACACACACACACACACACTCACACACACACACACACACACACACACACACACACACACACACACACACACACACACACACACACACACACACACACACACACACACACACACACACACACACACACACACACACACACACACACACACAGTCACGCACACACACAGTCACGCACGCACGCACGCACGAACACACACACACATACACACACACACACCACACACAGTCACACACACAGTCACACACACAGTCACACACACAGTCAGACACACACACACATACACACACACACACACGTAGTGTTGCTTCAGTGCAGAGACACTGAAATGTATACACGTCTTAAGATTTCTCCTAACAGCTTAGACCCTCAGACAGCCTGGCTCAGGTGAACCTTTCATGGACAATTATAAACTGTCAATCACACTACCTGCCTTTTGCACACAAAGTTTTTATTCATGTGCACACACAGACACAGATGTACACACACACATTCAACCATACACAAGTCATATGCGCGCACACACACACACACACACACGCACGCACATACACACACATGTGCACACATGCACAGACACACAGACAGACACACACGCACAGACACACACGTAGTGTGTCCGCAGTGTCAGTGGATGAGCGTTTGAGCTAGTGTGTGTGTGATGTTTGTGGGACAACTCAGCTAGTGGGTGTGTGACAGAGACAAAGTATGCTGTTGTGTGTAGGACTACATGTGTCTGACACCTGAGCGTGAACCGTTGGCTCGGGTTTGAACCGCTGGCTTGGGTCTGAACCGCTGGCTCGGGTCTGAACCGCTGGCTTGGGTCTGAACCGCTGGCTCGGGTCTGAACCGCTGGCTCTGGTCTGAACCGTTGGCTCGGGTTTGAACCGTTGGCTCGGGTCTGAACCGTTGGCTCGGGTCTGAACTGTTGGCTCGGGTCTGAACCGTTGGCTTGGGTCTGAACCGCTGGCTTGGGTCTGAACAGTTGTCTCGGGTCTGAACCGCTGGCTTGGGTCTGAACCGTTGGCTTGGGTCTGAACCGTTGGCTTGGGTCTGAACCGTTGGCTTGAGTCTTTACCGTTGGCTTGGGTCTGAACCGTTGGCTCGGGTCTGGCTGTCAAAAGGATGGGAAAGGTCTGGACAGCCCATAAACCTGTCCCCCTGATGAACCGTAACCTTGGAAACACGTAACCTTGGGTATAGTGCAGAGCTGTGTGTGTGTGTGTGTGTTTGTGTATGAGAGAGAGAGAGAGAGAGAGAGAGAGAGAGAGAGAGAGAGAGAGAGAGAAACAGGTAGAGAGAGAGAGAGAGAGAAACAGGTAGAGAGAGAGAGAGAGAGAGAGAGAGAGAGAGAGAGAGAGAGAGAGAGAGAGAGAGAGAGAGAGAGAGAGAGAGGGAGAGAGAGAGAGAGAGAGATAAACAGATAGAGAGAGAGAGAGAGAGAGAGAGAGAAACAGGTAGAGAGAGAGAGAAACAGGTAGAGAGAGAGAGAGAGAGAGAGAGAGAGAGAGAGAGAGAGAGAGAGAGAGAGAGAGAGATAAAGAGAGAGAGAGAGATAAAGAGGTAGAGAGAGAGACAGAGAGAGAAACAGGTAGAGAGAGAGAGAGAGAGAGAGAGAAACAGTGAGAAAAATAGGGTGATAGTGTATTTGAACTGGCTAATCATTCAAGCACAGTGTAGGCTGCTCACTCCATGAGCACACAGTCAAGCTACCCGAGAACTCATTAGCATCCAAACGTTGTTATCTCGTTTACATTGCACAGATCAAAATGGTAATTCTGACCCAGAAACAAACAGTTTATTTTGGGTCAACTCTTTTCAGAGAACTGTGTCCAATTCTAAAATTCTATCCATAACCTTTTTATATATTACATTGCCTGAGGTAGTAACACCAGCCTCCCTAGGTTTGCATGTTAAGAAATGTTTCCATACGCTTCTTTAGAAAGCTGCAACCTGTAACCCATAAAACAGCCCTACACCATAACAGTACCTCGTGTTTTATCTGAGTGTGTCTGTGGCTGATGTCTGTGGCTGATGTCTGTTGTAAGTACATTCCTGTGTGGTTCCTGAATCTCAGTGGAGTATTGCAACACGTTGTTTTCAGGGTGATTTCAACGTGTTTTCAAACCTGCCTCTATCCAGTCAGCTCTGATTTACATCACTCTGAGGGCTTATTCACTTAAATAAGCCTTACAAAACCGCGCTCCGCTGGTCTCTGACCGAGCCTGATATCACTACTGTAAATACACATCCACAGAATTACACACAGAGACAGATACAGTGTACACATGTTGTGTGTCTAACATCACTGAGACCTACTGGGAACAATAATCATATCAACACACATTCCAATACCCTACAGTTATAAACACTTACACACAGATATAAACACACAGCCAAACACCTGCACAGACTGCACACACATGGGTATAGAATCTATGACCCGTAAAATCTCTCAAATCCTTTGTTTGTATAACCCGCCCCTCGGGTGTATAACACACACACACACATGCACGAACGCACACGCACACACGCACGCACGCACGCACGCACGCACACACACACACACACACACACACACACACACACACACACACACACACACACACACACACACACACATACACACAAACAGAGAAAGCATATTCTCACCTGGAGTTAGGTTTGAGGTTTTCTACAGCCAGGTGTGTGCCGCTGGAAGTACTGGAGGACCACCTGTTGTTGAGGATGTCATCATATGAGGCGCTGTGGACCATGTAGCCTGCAGGGGTCACACACGGGGCAAGGGCCAGGGTGCAAAGGTCCCCAGAGGTTAGAGAGGAGAGACAGATCCATTTTGAAGTTTGAGAAAGAGGTGGCCATCTTACTTTTGATGGGTAGCCAAAGGTCAAGGCAAAGGTCAGGGTGGTCTGAGGTTCCAGAGGAAACATTTGCATTTGAGAGGAGAGTTATTGGAGCCAGGAGAACAATCCCAACTCATTTTCAGGGTATCAGTGGTTTTAAACTAGAGACAGCCGCAGTAAGTAACATTGTGGATCTGCCAACCACTACGCATACCGAGCCTCCCTGTTTCTCACCTCTTCTTTTGCCTTTGCTCTCTCACACACATGAGGGTAATCCTCCATAAAGCCCCAAGCCAGTGTGTGAGTCCTGAGTTCATGGAATGCTCAGATCATGCCACTCAGCCAGTGGAAACTATGCGAGCGCCACGCTCCCCGCTTCCCGCTTCCCGCCACATCAAGCCACAATGTGTTCCTATTGGAAGTTTTAGGGCCTAATATTTCTGCTGGAGCCTGGACAACACAGCTGGCTCAAGATGGTGTTGTTCCCTCTTTCTCTCCCACAAGTGCAGCCTGCCACTCACTTCTTCTCCTTCTCTCCTCCCTCTTTCATTCTCTCTCACCCCTGCTGCCTCGCTCTCCCTCTCTTTCTTTCCTCTGCTCATTTTCCTGACATCTGAAAGAAGACAGGAACTGTAGAATGTGAGAACAAATGGCCCAGTGATTCTACTAAACAACATGAATGAGAGACAGGGGAAGAGGAGAGGGGGATAAGTACATCTGGATAACCACGAGAGAGAGAAAGAGAGAGATCGGAAAGCAGGTGATAGGGGTGTGGAGGGAGATAGAGAGAAAACTCTGTGACGTCTACAACATCCTACAAGTACCTAAAATCTAACTAGCAGCTCACTAGTACATCAACAACCGGTTGAAAAGTACTATAAACGGGTCAGTAAAGAAAAGTTGAAGTCAGACTAAGTGCACACTGACTGATTGAAGCACTGACAGAACAGTCTTGACAACTCTCGTATTGCGTTTGCAGGACTAGCAAGCTGCGTGACATTGTGGTCAACTCCCCTGACACCATGCCGTCCTTTAGTGGGATGGCCCAGTCCAGTCCACTCACCTGACACCATGTCATCCTTCAGGGGGATGGCCCAGTCCAGGATGACGAATGAGTGACAGCCCTCCATGGCGACCACGGTGATGTTGTGGGGCTTGTTCTTGGGCGGCTGTTTCTGATTGGAGGCCAGGCTGTCTTTCTTGAACAGGTTCTCCAGGACGTCCACCTGGAGGTATTCCAGAGCCTCCGTCAGCGAGCATGGAGCGCCCGGATCCTTCTGGATGAAGTTCACGTACGGAGCTGTAGGGAGGGATGGGAGTGGAGGGGGGCGTGGCAAGGAGGGATGGGAAAGCAGGAAGATGGTTGATTAATCATGGTTTTCGTTGGACTTTTACTGAACACTAAAACAATTTTGTTAATACAATAAAGTCTCATATTACAATATTTGGCAACAATCTATTGCGTTTAGAACCCAGTCCATGTGAGTCTCTCTGTTAGTCAGGAGTTCAGGAGAAGTCAGACTCAGTGTTTTTGAGTAGCATAACAGGTCCTCTAGGCCCTTCTTTCCTCCCCTTCGGGTGATTCTCTGTCTGTGTCTGTCTGTATTTCCGTCGTTCTCTAAGTCAGTGGGAGCTAGTGCCAGCTGGATCCATACACAGCTGTGAACACTTGCAGAACTCCCAGATTTCCCAGCCTGACTGGGCTGCCGATGGGAATGGACCTTTGGCTGGACTCAGTCCCACCTCACCACACGACTTGGCACAGACACAGCCTCAGGCACAAGATATTAGGGCTACACGTGTCATTGTCCTCACCGGCTCCTTTTCCCAGCCACTTTTTAGAAGACAATAGAGTTGACCTCATTTCACCTTCATCTAATACTGTCCTTACAGACACACATCTGGACATTCATGGCTCTGGTCTATACAGTCTTCACATAAACTGATGTGTCTGTCCGTGTATGCTCTTTTCTATATGTATCCAAGTGTCTGTTTCCACATGGTATCTTATTTTCTTTACCCCAACATTTCTATGGACTATTCTATATTTTATATATGTGTTTTGATCTACTGCATCCTGTGGAAGCAGATGTAGTGCTTATAACTTAATTCCCTTTTGTAACACTCCATTGACATAAATAATATGCTATCTTCAGATAGCACGTGTGTATGTCTGTGCAGAGGAACCCGATGCCCTTTGGCTGGCGCCTGTACAGTTGGCATGATGGGTCAATTGTACTGTTTCCTACCATGCATTTTTTAGCTGCCTTTGGGTCGGCTTGACCAACCCTTTGATAAACAGATCTACATGAGCTGCAGCTACCGAGTGAGAGAGAGAGCGAGAGAGAGAGAGAGAGAAAGAGAGAGAGAGAGAGAGAGCGAGAGAGAGAGAGAGAGAGAGAGAGAGAGAGAGAGAGAGAGAGAGAGAGAGAGAGAGAGAGAGAGAGAGAAAGAGAGAGAGAGAGAGAGAGAGAAAGAAGAGAGAGAGAGAGAGAGAGAGAGAGCGAGAGAGAGAGAGAGAGAGAGAGAGAGAGAGAGAGAGAGAGAGAGAGAGAGAGAGAGATAACCCTCTAGATAGAAGAATGGTGGACGTGTCAGAAAGCTGGCTGTGGTGTTGGATCTAAAATATTAAACTAATAAATATGAGAGAAGATTTCTCTGTGTCAGGCCAACAGGGACCCCTTCTCTCACTGCTGATATCAGCGGGTTTCATATTATTTAATTATTTCACTGCTATTTTTATTCTATTTCATTCTGTTCTAGGATTTCTTTCATGGATGTAATGAGCTTCAGATGTGTTCGCTGTGCGGCCGCCGGCTTCAGAATCGTCACGGAAACCGTTTAACTGGATTAGAAGACCTGGATCAGGGGCCAATGATGGTGGAGCATCAAGCTTGTAATAACATTGTAATAATATGGCCATTTAGCATTTTACTTTTGTCCAAAGCTGCCAACATATAGGCCTACAGCATATTCAGTATACATGGCTCTGGTGTTCAAGCATCATGCACCAACCAAACAATTGGAACCAACTAAGTTCCAATTGGTGGTACTGTCTAACTGGTAGCCCTGCTTCCAAGGCTTTCCAATGACCCAGACACATTCCAAACTGAAGCCCTCATAGTGAACAATACCAGCTAACACTGCTGTTACTGGGACCTGTCGGTTAGGATACTGTCCAACCATGCCACATCTACACAGTCACATGTGAGTGGCGTTCCCTGGTGACTCACCAGGAATGTACGCATCATCATTAGAGGCTCCTTTATTGGAGACAGTAGGAGGGAGGGAGGGAGGGAGGGAGAGGGTGATGGGGAATAAGAGGTGTTGTTTATATTCTTGATCAGTATTTTTTTTTTGTGTGTTTTTCCAGCCAGAGGAGTGGATGGAGGAGACAGAAGAGGAGACAGGGGGGGAGAAGTAAGTACATTAGACAGCGGGACGCTTCAGAAGACTGGCCTTGGCTGACATTACAGTTTTCTGTGTCCTCAGTACACTCTTAGAAAATTGGTGCTATCTAGAACCTAAAATGGTTCTTCAGCTATCCCCATAGGATAACCCTGTGACGAACCCTTTTTGGTTCCAGGTAGAACCGTTTTGGGATCCATGTAGGACCCTCTCCACAGAAGGTTCTACATGGAACCCAAAAGGGGTCTACGTAGAACTAAAAAGTGTTCTCCTATGGGGACAGCCGAAGAAACCTTTTGGAACCCTTTTTTCTAAGAGTGTTGGGATGGGCATTTGACATTTTGTTGACTGTTCAAGTACTGACATGTTTTTTTCTTTTCTTGAGTACTAGAGTACTCAGAATGGAAAATATACTGAACAAAAATATAAACGCAACATGCAACAATTACAATGATTTTACTGAGTTACATATAAGGAAATCAGTCAATTTAAATAAAGTCATTAGGCCCTAATCTATGGATTTCACATGATTGGGCAGGGGCTCAGCTGCTTGGGAGGACATAGGCCCACCCACCTGGGAGCCAGGCCCACCCACTGGGGAGCCAGGCCCAGCCGATCAGAATGAGTTTTTCCCCACAAAAGGGCTTTATTACAGACAGAAATTCACCTCAGTTTGATCAGTTGAAGAAGCCGGATGTGGAGATCTTGAGAAATATGATTTTTGTGCGTATGGAACATTTCTGGGATCTTTCATTTCAGTTCATGAAACATGGCACCAACACTTTACATGTTGCATTTATATATTTTTTCAATGTATATATGTTTTTAGAACACAAGGGCAAGGCCTGCACTGGAATTTTATTTTGCATTTATCAATATGCCAAAAGTGCACAACAATCCCTTATTCATCATAACCAATAATTGAAAACAAATCCTAATCACTAAATTGCCTCATTATATATTCAGTCAGTAAAAACTATTTGCATTTAAGATTAATTTATTGAAACCGTAATATCAACTGGTTATATTATATCGTGGAACACAATCTTCAAAAAGGTAGGAACCTCAGCAGTGGCGCCTGCTTGTAGATGCCTGGCTGTGCAATGGCATAGCCTTGTTTTGTTAATTTAGCAGACAAAACACTCATATTTCCTGAGCCCTTATCACAGTCAAGACACACCTATTTCATAGCATATTAAATTCTACACATTTTGCCATAGGGTGGAGAGAAATGTTTGCAATCTGATATCTGAGTGAGAATGACTAACAAAATCAATCGGGCCCCCCCCCCGGCCAGTAATACATCCATGATGACTAAGTTTAGATACTACTAACTTAGTAAAAGAAAAAATTGCGGACATGGGCTAATTGAGTGACTATCAGTGACTGACATAACAAGAGAAAGATTTTTTTTGAAATATATATGATTTATTTGACAGAGAACCGCGCCGACAGAAAGATACATCAATCTCAGATAAAGCATCCGACGTCTCCTTTTTTTTTTATCTTAAAGGGGCACTGTTGTATTTTGAGACAGACAAGCTAAGTAGCCAATAGGCAGAGGGTAGCATCATTTGTCTGATTCTCTGTAATAATGGTATGGGAATAATAATGCACTGAAGGACAATTGGATCAACAGGTTAATGTCAAGCCCTGCACATTTTTTCAAAAGTCTCATGGAATGTAGGCCTAAATTGAACACCACACATTGGCTGCAACTGTAGGCTGAATGATAGAATAGCTATTTTCATTGTCAAATGTCAGAGCAAGCGAAACATCGCCCCTCTCCTCACGGGTAGACCATTTATCTGATGCGTTTCTGGCCAGACAGCATCAGATACATGGGTTACATATATTATTTGTATTTATTATGGATCCCCATTTGTTCCTGCCAAGTCAGCAGCTACTCTTCCTGGGGTCCATTAGTTCCTGCCAAGTCAGCAGCTACTCTTCCTGGGGTCCAGCAAACATAAGGCAGTTAAACAATTTTAAAAACATTCCAATACATTCCCAACAGATTTCACAACACATTACGTGTGTGCCCTCAGACCCTTACTCTACTACCACATATCTACTAAACAAAATCCATGTGTATGTGTGTGTATAGTTCGTATGTTATTGTGTGTTTGTATGCATGTGTCTGTGCCTATGTTTGTGTTGCTTCACAGTCCCCACTGTTCCATAAGGTGTATTTGCATCTGTTTGTTTTTGAATCAAATTGTAATGCTTGCATGAGTTACTTGATATGGAATAGAGTTCCATGTAGTCATGGTCTGTTCTGGACTTGGGGACTGTGAAGACTGTGGTGATGTCTTGTGGGGTATGCATGGGTGTCCTATGTTTGTGTTGCTTCACAGTCCCCACTGTTCCATAAGGTGTATTTGCATCTGTTTGTTTTTAAATCAAATTGTAATGCTTGCATGAGTTACTTGATATGGAATAGAGTTCCATGTAGTCATGGTCTGTTCTGGACTTGGGGACTGTGAAGACTGTGGTGATGTCTTGTGGGGTATGCATGGGTGTCCCAAGCTGTGTGCCAGTAGTTCAAACAGAAAGCTCGGTGCATTCAACATGTCAATACCTCTCACAAAAACAAGTGGTTATGAAGTCAATCTCTCGTCCACTTTGAGCCAGGGGAGATTGACAGCCGTGCTGCCCTGTTCTGAGCTAATTGTAATTTTCCCCTTTGTGGCACCTGACCACACAACTGAACAGTAGTCCAGGTGCGACAAAATTAGGCCTGTAGGACCTGCCTTGTTGATAGTGCTGTTAAGAATGCAGAGCAGCACTTTATATGGACAGACTTCTCCCCATCTTAGCTACTGTTGTATACATTTTTGCTCATTTGCACTCCAGTATCTCTATTTGCACATCATCATCTGCACATCTATCAGTCCAGTGTTAATGCTAATTTGTAATTATTTCACCACTATGGCCTATTTATTGTCCTACCTTCCTAATCTTACTACATTTGCACACACTGTACATAGATTTTCTATTATGTTATTGACTGTACGTTTGTTTATCCCACGTGTAACTCTGTGTTGTTGTTATTGTCGCACTGCTTTGCTTTGTCTTGGCCAGGTCGCAGTTGTAAATTAGAACTTGTTCTCAACTGGCCTACCTGGTTAAATAAAGGTGAAATAAAAAATAAAATAAAAAATATCAACATGTTTTGACCATGCCAGTTTGCAATCCAGGGTTACTCCAAGTAGTTAAGTCACCTCAACTTGCTCAATTCCCATATTATTCATTACACAATTTAGTTGAGGTTTAGGGTTTAGTGAATGATTTGTCCCAAATACAATGCTTTTAGTTTTTTCTTGAAATATTTAGGACTAACTCATTCCTTGCCACCCATTCTGAAACTAACTGGAGCTCTTTGTTAAGTGTTGCAGTCATTTGAGTCGCTGTAGTAGCTGACGTGTATACTGTTGAGTCATCCGCATACATAGATACACTGGCATTACTTAAAGCTAGTGGCAAAGCCAGTGGCATGTCAATAGTAAGGGGCCTAGACAGCTGCCCTGGGGAATTCCTGATTCTAAAGAACACCCTTTGTGTTCTGTTAGACAGGTAAGTCTTTAACCACAATATAGAGGGGAGTGTAAAGCCATAACACATATGTTTTTCCAGCAACAGAATATGATAGTTAATGTCAATTTTTCTCAGCCAATCATCAGTCATTTGTGTAAGTGCTGTGCTTGTTGAATGTCCTTCCCTATAAGAGTGCTGAAAGTCTGTTGTCAATTTGTTTACTGATAACAGGCTGATTGGTCGGCTATTTGAGCCAGTAAAGGGGGCTTTACTATTCTTAGGTAGGGGAATAACTTTTGCTTCCCTCTAGGCCTGAGGGCACACACTTTAAAGTAGGCTTAAATTGAAGATATGGCAAATAGGAGTGGCAATATCGTCTGCTATTATACTCAGTAATTTTCCATCCAAGTTGTCAGACCCAGGTGGCTTGTCATTGTTGATAGACAACAATAATCTTTTCACCTCTTCCACACTTACTTTACCGAAATCAAAATAACAATGCTTGTCTTTCATAATTTGGTCAGTTATACTTGGATGTGTAGTGTCAGCGTTTGTTGCTGGCATGTCATGCCCAAGTTTGCTGATCTTGCCAATGAAAAAAATCATTAAAGCAATATCAGTGGGTTTTGTGATGAATGAGCCATCTGATTCAATTAATGGAGTTTGCCCTTTTGCCCAAAATTTAATTTAAGGTGCTCCAAAGCTTTTTTCTATCTTTCTTTATGTAATTTATCTTTGTTTCATGGTGTAGTGTTTTTGTTATTTCTTCAGCTTAGTTATGATTTTTCAATTCGCAGTACGTTTGCCAATCGGTTGTACAGCCAGACTTATTTGCCATATCTTTCGCCACATCCGTCTCAACCATACCATTTTTAAATTCCTCATCAATCCATGGGGATTTAACAGTTTTTACAGTCATTTTCTTAATGCGTGCATGCTTATTAGTAATTGGAATAAGCAATTTCATAAATGTGTCAAGTGCAGCATCTGATTACTCCTCATTACATACATTTACCTGTCAGTTAACTCTATCAATATTTCCCTTTACTTTGGCAATTGTGATCGAATCGACACAATATTAATCACTTTCAATGCAACATACCGAAACAAAACTAACTATGCAAGAGATTTTGCTGTAGGCAGAACGCTTCAAGGTAGGATTCTATGGTGCATGACTCATCCCGTACTCGACACAGACCTGTGCGGCATTACCAATCATCCTTTGTTAGTTAGTGAGTTATAAGCCCAGTTATAGATAATTTGTAGTCAGCAATAGGGGAGTGATTGCTTCCTACAAGACCAAAAAAAAAGTGTACATTTCTAGACATCTTTGGAAAGCAGTCAGTGTTTTGGGGGCCTTAAGCTAAATTGCTGATGCACCTGAAAACATCCAGGACGTTGATTGGCCCTCCATCTCTGCAGGAGAGGGTCACAAAGGGGTTAAATGACAGAGGTCATTTGAGGTAATCACTTGTTAGTAACAGTATCCCTATTAGTCCTTATGGTACTAATCAAACTATAACATCATGGCTCCCAAGTGGCGCAGTGGTCTAAGACACTGCATCTCAGTGCTAAGGGCGTCACTACAGACAACCTGGTTTGAATCCAGACTGTATCACAACCGGCCGTGATTGTGAGTCCCATAGGGTGCCGCACAATTGTCCCAGCGTCGTCCGGGGTTTGGCCAGTGTAGGCCGTCATTGTAAATAAGAATTTGTTCTTAACTGACTTGCCTAGTTAAATAAAAGTTAAATAAAAAATAAAATAAAAACCTCTGATGTTTCTGCCAGACCGATGGTACTCTCTCACCTAACAGGGTTTTTCTTGGCTAGTCAAGCACTGTGAATGTATTTATGATGTGGTTACACTGGCCAAACCCCGGACGAATGAGACAATATAGAGAGCCAGTTAATTTCTCCCCCGTGAAAGAAAACAGAACACACGTGTTGCACGGACGCACGTACACATCCACGCACTTGAAACACAAGCACGTTCAAACACAAAAACACACACGTGTTTCGGCTGGATGCCTTGATCAACATTATTTATGTTGTTACAAAAAAATATCTTGGGCATTTAGAGGGTAAAGTCTATATCCACAGATGACAGGGTTAAGCTATAGTGTAAAGTCTATATCCACAGATGACAGGGTTAAACTATAGTGTAAAGTCATGATCCACAGATGACAGAGTTAAGCTATAGTGTAAAGTCTTGATCCACAGATGACAGGGTTAAGCTATAGTGTAAAGTCTAGATCCACAGATGACAGGGTTAAGCTATAGTGTAAAGTCTAGATCCACAGATGACAGGGTTAAACTATAGTGTAAAGTCTTGATCCACAGATGACAGAGTTAAGCTATAGTGTAAAGTCTTGATCCACAGATGACAGGGTTAAGCTATAGTGTAAAGTCTAGATCCACAGATGACAGAGTTAAGCTATAGTGTAAAGTCTTGATCCACAGATGACAGAGTTAAGCTATAGTGTAAAGTCTAGATCCACAGATAACAGGGTTAAATGACTCAAATAAAAACATTTTATTACATGACTTTTCTCCATAGTACCGTAGCCTACCTGTGAAACGTTTCTTCCCGGTGAGGTCGAACTCATTGGAGGGGCTGTTGTTGAAGGGCCTGCTGTCTGGTTCAGGGGTGAGGGGGTCTGTGGTTGGGGCCAGGGTGGGGGCCAGGGTGGTGGCCAGGGTGGGGGCCAGGGTGGTTTGCCACAACAACTCATCTAGAAAAACAAGGCAAATAAACAGTAAATTAAGGCATGACCATCGCAGACTGGATTCAAATACCATTTAATCCAATCTAAATCAGTGTGTTTTGCTACGTAGGACTAAACCTGTGTAATTGCCATGTAATAAGCATGTACTAGCTCTGGAAATGAGTGTGATCTCATTGGAAATGACCCAGACTGTTTTCCTTTTAAAAGCCAACTTCTTCTTGTGTAATGTTTTGCTTCCATTATTTTTTCCATTCCTGGGGTACCATGTATTGAGCATGATGCTCGTTTCACAGTAGATTACTGTATGTTCATGGATCTGAGTCTAACAAATGTGTAAGGACTAAGTCAGTGAAGTCAGTGAAGTCAGTGAGTTACTTCCAGCAGCACCAGTAGGTCTGGCCTTGGAGTGTCAACCAACCTCTGCATGACATCACCATGTGCCTCAAACACAGCCTTGAGCCAATGCAATTTGTCCCACTCGACAATTCTATAGCAAGCTAATAGGACCCAGTGCATACAAGCAATAGTTTTGTTATTGTGCTTAAACTATAACATCATAATGCTAACCAAACATAACATCATCACATGTGCCCCATTCACTATAACCAGTGACCATGCATTACCATAACATGACATAACATAACATGATATAGTCGTCCGAGTTTGCCTGGGGTAGGCCGTCATTGTAAATAAGAATTTGTTCTTAACTGACTTACCTAGTGAAATAAAGGTTAAATAACAAATACATCAAAATATCACATCACAAGTCATCACATGCAGCAAAATCAGAGAACAAAAAAAACAGTACAGTAGAGCATGCCAGGGCATTCATTCTCTCTGGGTTAGAAATGCAGTTCACAGTCACTGTATAGTTGAGATGAGTTGGCCAGATAAAACATCAGAACAGAGCCGGCGATGGAAGGAACCCCTAACCCAAACATACACACAACTAACTGCAGAAACAAAGCAAAGACCACAGGCAAGGAACCATGAAGTAGAGGAGAAAGTAAACAAACAGATGGACTGATAGATGAACATTGAAACGAGGCAGGCAGGCCCAGCCCAGCCGTCGGTACGTAGCCATTACTCAGCCGGTACCTTCCTCAATAGCTAAAGCATTAGGCACCTTGGCAACCGTACCCATGGAGTCCATTTACATTACTGAGGATTCCTCTGTAGGAGAAGCGTGACAGGCTATAACATGACCACAAACCACACTATACACAGATATACACACACATAAACATACACACACACACACACACACACACACACACACACACACACACACACACACACACACACACACACACACACACACACACACACACACACACACACAAACACACACACACACACACACACACACACACACACACACACACACACACACACACAGGATCTTAATGTGAGCCAGTCTTCTACAGCAGGAAAATAATCCTGCAGCAACAGGAAATGTGAATTATTATGTGGATTATAATTAACAGACATTTTTGTAGGGGTTGATACATTTTTTGGTAGGGCAAATCAAGTCGGAAATGTCAAAGTGGAAATTACAAACTTTAGAAGGCAGATATGTGCACCGATACACACGCTGTAACCCTCCCTCTTTATTCAAGCTACAGTAAAAAGTTTAAAATAAACGGTGGAAAAAAGTGGTGCACTGTTTTGAGTTAACAAATAAGTATTTCCTCCTTTATTTCCTCTTAGTCATTTTAAATGCTCTATCGTAAACTCAACACAACTGGGCATAGTTATTCCATTATACTTTCAAAGAGGAGACTTACATTGCAAAGCATATGTCTGGCTGTCTGTCTTTGAGCGTGTGTTTGTTACAATTTCCCCTATTAGAACCCTATAACATGTATTTGCCAGAATGTGAACTTTGTGTCATCCCTTTGGAACACCAGAAAAGTGTGTGTGGGTGTGTGTTGATTGTGTGTCTTGTAGTGAGACAGCTCAGCTCAGGGAGTGGGTTAGGTAGGGGTTTTACCCAGCCCCAATGGATGTGGCTGGCCTTGGCTTCAAATACTATTCAAAATAATTTCAAATACTTTAGCGGTGCTTGCCTGAGCTTGCCTGGCTTAATGGCACCAATAAAATATAACCAAAACTGCAAACCCTACCCATCTCGGCCTGCCAACTCCAGGCAGGCTAGAGCAAATTATCAAAGTAGTTGAATGATTTCAAATAGTATTTGAACCCAGGCCCTGATATAGCTCCAGTGGTCTCTGAAGACACAAATCTCTCTATTGTGCCTGGCAAGATCTTACATGGCTCTCTGGCCACAGAGAGGACCTACTTATTTATGGTCAGCATGTTGTGGAGATGGTAAACAATTACAGCTCACAGACTAACTGATGCCAGAATCCATTCTGATCCACTGCTTTTAGCCTGCATAGACTGTTATAGACACCATGGGCCAGTTTCTCCACTCAATCTCCATTGAAGTGTTTTTTAGCCCAGAAATAGGTTTAATCCGGGTCCGGGAAACTGGCCTCATCAGATACTGTGGAATATTGTTAGGGTATTATAAAGTGAGAGGGCATTACATATTTGGTCATTTGGCAGACGCTCTTATCCAGACTTCAACTAAGCTAGACAGATAAATGTTATACTGTTCTACTACTACTACTACTACTACTACTACTACCACTACCACTACTACTACTACTACTACTACTACTATTATGATACTACTAGTAATCTGATAGTACATACAGAAGCGTTAGTCGGTGTTAGTCAGACTCACCTTCAGGATAACAGTCCAGGATGCCATCAGCATCCAGCATTGGGAATCCATTCTCATCCCTGATCAAAAATGTTCCTGGAGGACAAGATGGGAACACAGGCATGGTTGTGCTCTCCTCTGTGGTCATTTCAGTGGTGGTTGGAAGCGTGGTTGGTTCAGGTGTGGTCGTAGTAGGAGGTCTGGTTGTGGTTGTGGTCCTGGGTTTAGGCCGGTCCAGGCCAATGACGGGTTTGCCACCCATGGTCAGGAACTTGTCTTTAGGGTTGACCACTGGTTGGCTCTCCCGACCGTGACCGAACAGAGCCTGACCCTCCTGGTTCACCAATGGGCTGCCCTGGTGGTCTAGTAGGGGAGGACAAACAATGTGAGAAAAACAGAAACAAAACAATATGGTTTTGTGCTGTAAGTGTGATATTTCCCTTTCTCAGTAAAAAATAAGTGAAATGAGAAGTCTTGACATACCAACACATTACAAAGCTCTTAGGAAAGTAGACCTGTAATACTCATAGAGACGGTGCTCAATAAGAGAAGTTATCAGTATACAATATCTCACCAAAGATGGTGCGCCCGTCCTCTCCCAGTACCACCCTCCTGGGTCGGCCCTGAGAGTCCTGGAGAACCATGCCATTCTCATTCATCAGGACCCCCTTATCTAAGTCCACCACCTGAAGAATACAACACATACACACCCCATGGTTGGAGACAGGAAGACTGTCATAGGGAAACATTGCATTAAGGAAAGTCTGCATAATGGTTAACATTGCAGGTGAAAGGTCAACTATAACTTTGGAATTGAAACACAGACACACATACCCATTTGGCTCCGTCAAGCCCAGTGATGTACCTTCGTCCATTAGGTTTGGTGTTGTCATTGGGTGTGCTGGACTCTTTGTCCCTGGTAACTGTGAGTTTGGGGCGGACATTTTTACCCCTGAGCTGGGGGTCTGACCGACTGGGGTAGCGCATCCTCACCCCCTGCCCCCCCAAATAGTCTCTGGATGAGGATGAGAAGAAGGAGGAGGAGGAAGAGGAGCCCTGAGACCCCTGGCTGTCACCATGGGAACGCTCGCTAGGGGAGGTCTGTCTGAGGGAGGGGCGAGAGAGGGAAGGGGAGGAGCCTCCAGTACTAACACTAGCACCCTCGTTAACCCTGCGGTCTGGCTGCGGCAGACTAGAGGAAGAGAAAGAAGAGGAAGAGGATGTGTCTGTATTAGAGGAACCTAACTGTGTGCTCTGTGCTGGTTGTGCTCTAGATGGGAACCTAGAAGCCGTCTGCCTGTTTGTGAGCAGTGGGGATCTCACCCTCCCGTTGGGACCTATAATGGGACGGCGGGGGAACGTAGAACCAGGGATTAAACCGGGTCTGGTTCTACCAGGCTTGGGGTCCACACTCTCGTTATCCCCACTCTGGGAGACTCTGCGGGGGGTACTGGGGAATGAGGTAGTGGTGGTAGTAGTTTTAGGGGCAGGGGTTGGGTCTGTGACTTTCTCATTCCTCTCATAAATCTCCTTACTCCCCTCGTAGAGATAATCCTCCTCATGGTCATTGCTGCTGTCCTCACTGGTGCTGCTTCCTCTGTGGACTGGCTCACTGGAGTCTCTATGACCACTAGAGGAAGGGTTGGAGGAGGAAGAGGAGGAAGAGGTGATGGGATTCCTAGATCCACCTAGAACTGCATTCCTGTTGGGCAGAGAGGGTTTAGGTGACCCCGCCCCCACCCCGTTCTTTAACGGGTAGAGGGTGGAGGAGGTTTTAGCGTCCTCACTGGTCTCCTGCACTGCTGAGGTCCTCGATTCCCCTGAGGCTCCAGCTGCCCCCGTGGCTCCTGCTGCCCCCAAGGCAGCTGTCCTGGAGGGGGTTCCTCTAGGGAGGGGTCTCCCTGCCCCAACGGAGGACGAGGAGGCAGACCTGCTCCAGGGAAGCCTCCCGTCCGCCCGGGGGGAGGAGGCCCTACTACTGCTCCCCGACCCTGTTCCAAATCTGCTCTGGTGCCGGTTCACAAAGGGGTTAATCCTGGAGGGAGGTGGTGCGGGCGTCCTGGACGAAGGCGGAGCTGGGGTGTTGTTCTCCCCCCTGCCTCCCTCCTTTCTCCTGTCCTCTCTCCCTCTCTCCTCTCTCCTGTCCTCTCTCCCTCCTTCCTCTCTCCTGTCTCCCCTCCCTCCCTCCTCTCTCCTGTCCTCTCTCCCTCCCTCCTCTTTCCTGTCCTCTCTCCCTCCCTCCTCTCTCCTGTCTCCCCTCCCTCCCTCCTCTCTCCTGTCTCCCCTCCCTCCCTCCTCTCTCCTGTCCTCCCTCCCTCCCTCCTCTCTCCTGTCTCCCCTCCTTCCCTCTTCTCTCCTGTCCTCCCTCCCTCCCTCCTCTCTCCTGTCTCCCCTCCTTCCCTCCTCTCTCCTGTCTCCCCTCCCTTCCTCCTCTCTCCTGTCCTCTCTCCCTCCCTCCTCTCTCCTGTCTCCCCTCCCTCTCTCCTCACTCCTGTCTCCCCTCCCTCCCTCCTCTCTCCTGTCCTCTCTCCCTCCCTCTTCTCTCCTGTCTCCTCTCCCTCCCTCCTCTCTCCTGTCTCCCCTCCCTCCCTCCTCTCTCCTGTCTCCACTCCTTCCCTCTCCTCTTCTGTCCTCTCTCCGTCCCTCCTCTCTCCTGTCTCCCCTCCCTTCCTCTCCTCTCCTGTCCTCTCTCCCTCCCTCCTCTCTCCTGTCTCCCCTCCATCTCTCCTCTCTCCTGTCTCCCCTCCCTTCCTCTCCTCTCCTGTCCTCTCTCCCTTGCTCCTCTCTCCCGAAATCCCTCCCTTCCTCCTCTGAGGGATGTGTAGTGGATATGGTCTGGGAATTGGAAGTGGGTTCTTCTTCTGTCTCTGTGTTTTTGTAGTCGTTGTGGTCATTGTTCTCCTGATGGTGTGTTGAGTCCTGCGCATTAGAGGTGTGTGAACCGTGGTGGTGTGACGTTTCAGGAGCCTTGCCTCCGGTCGATTTCGAGGCTGACCCAGGTTTGCGGAGTCCAGTCAGAACTCGGCCATTTGGATTCCCTCGAAAAAGGATCCCGGGTTTCCTCCTGCCATTGCCATATCCACGGCCCGGCAGAGCAGAACCCCTACCCACAGAAGGTAACTCGGTCTCGGGCTCTGAGACAACTGGCTCTGAGGTGGAGGGTTTGCTCTCTGTGACACTGGGCTCGTCATAGGTGTTTTTACCCTCGTCGTAGTTGGTGACCGTGTCGTCTTTCCTGATGGCTGCGGACTCCTGGCTGTGGGATGGGCTGGAGGACGAAGAGGAGGAGGAAGAGGAGGAGGCGCTGTCCATTTCATCCTGTGTCTTCGGCTGGGACACTGAGCCTGATGTCTGGGAGAATGGCCGTCGACCAGAGTTGATGCGTCTGAGAGGTTTGCGGAGAGGGTAGGAGGGTTTGGACGATGATGAGGGAACCTCTGTTTTGAGGCTGGGGCTGGAGGTCTCATCTACAGCCGGATCCTTCCCTCTCTCTCTGCCATAGCTCCTGTCCTCCTCCTCAGGTTTAGAAGGAGCAACATTGTTCTGAGTCACTGCTTCTATCTTCTCCTCCAGAGCCTCGTTAGTGAGCTCCTCCTTCTTCTGTTCTTCTAGAGTTGTTTTATACTCCTCTCCCTGTTCATCCTCTGGTTCTATCTCTCTCCCCTTGTCCCTGGCTGAAGAGGTACCGCCTCCTAGTCGCTGATTGGTCGCACCCTTCCTGACCGTGCCCCTCACATCTGAGAAGATGCTGTGATAGGAGCGTGTCTGGGTGAGTGGGCGTGTCTGTCTGTAGGCGGGAGGGGCGGATGTGGTCTGGGTGGGTGTGGTCAGCTGTTCGGTCACGGCGTCTAATTGGAGGTCGGTGTCATCGTCATGGTAACTGTCCTGTTTGGTGGTCCGAGAGGGTGTGTGGCTGGTTCTACGGCCGCCTTGGCTCTTGGAGTGATGAGTTGGTGGGGAGGCAACGCTGTTGGCTGGCAAGTAAGATGGAGTATTAGTTAAGTGTACAAACCCTTAGAACATTAGAAATGCAACTATCAACACACACACACACTAGATGTGCTTACCGGTGCCACGAGGAATGGCCACGCTGAAGGCTTTGGTTTGAGGGCCCTGGCCCCTCCTGTTGGTGGCCCTGATCTTGAAGATGTAGCGGTCCCCAGGCTGGAGGCCGTCTACGATGGCTGAGGTGGTGCTGCTGCGATATGTCACTGACTTCATCCCGAAGGGTTTCATGGCAGGTGCATAGGACATTATGTACTCTGAGGGAGGAGAACCAGGATCATTACATAGCACCAACAATATATGTGTTTTTTACTGAATCAATACATTTATTTATAATGTGGTTTAGTAATGGTGGATTGATTATTTAGGTGGGGCTTTGATTGATCAATTAAATAACTGATGGATTCATATTGGTCAATTAGTCAACTGTTTATTTGACTAGAGATACAGATGTAGGATCTTAATTTGATCACCCTGTTGTTGCAGGAAATTTCCTGCACAGGAGGAAATGCGAAGTTGTAGTGTATTCAACATTTTAAAAGCCTTCTAAAGTTAGACATTTCCACTTTAAAATGTCAGACCTGATTTTCCATAACAAAACATTTATTAACCCCTTCAACAATGCCCATTAATTATAATCCACACAATAATTCACATTTCCTGTTGCGGCAGGATTATTTTCCAGCTGTGAGAAACTGGTCAAATTAAGATCCTACTGTACATCTGTACAGGAACATCGTCTACTGATGGATCAGAGAGAAGGAGTGTCATGTTCTGACCACGTATCCTCCCGTTGGGTTCCTCAGGAGGGTCCCAGGTTGCCGTGACGGCGGTTCCCTTCCCTCTTAGCGCCTTCACGTGAAAGTTCTCTGGAGGACCAGAGGGAGCTGAGGAGCACAGAGGAAAAAAGGGATGGAAAAAGAAGGAGAAAGAATGCGTACCGAGAGAGAAAACAGAAGCAAGGAGAAGAGAAGAAAAAAGGAAGGTGGCTACTTGTACAGTAACAGTACTGTAGTTCCTACCGATGGGCTTCAAATAGGGGAAAAACTCAAGTAAAGTCTGCTATACATTTCCAGAGAACACACCCTAGAGATCCTGTAAGGAAATTTAGACTAGAGTTCCAAGCAGTAGTCAGCCAGGCTGTAAACGCTGACATCTCACTGAACCCTTACTCCCTCAGTCAGAAGCAGCTATGACACAATATGAATGCTACACTCATGACAGAATATACTGTATGACTCCAGTATCCAGGATCAGTAAGGGGAGGAGGGGGGTGATATATACGTTAACTGTGCTGAATGATGACATAAAGAAATGTGTCACGTCTACTCCAGGTTTACTAACCACCGGCCCTGGCTACCCATCAATACGCACACCTGCACCTCATCATCAGGCACACCTGGACTCCTGATTACTCCCCGTATATAAAGCTCAGGTGTTATTGACTCTGTTTCCATGTCCCGACGCTACTCCTGTTTTTGTATTGTCTATTGTTCGTGTTCTATTAAACTCTCCAACTGCACCTGATTCCTGACTGCCAGCGTCTATGTTACACAATGAGGTGGAAACAACAAACTGGCAGAGGTTTTCATGAAGGAGGGATTGAATGGAACAATCTGAATTAAATATGAATGAACGCCAAAACCGTATAATTATGATTTACCCTTAAATCTTTCATTTGTATGACACGGTATGACTCATGTGACTCTCTGAAACTCTCTCTTAAAGGGGCAATCTGTGATTGCTACATCAATTTTTTGACTTATTATAGATTTTTACACATTTATTCTTGAATTTAACTTATGAATGCCTCATAAGCCCATCAAAACACAAAATATAACCTTTTTTAACTCCAATGTTTGAAAACAAAGTAAATGTAAATAAACACTGTAAAGTGTTTTAATTTCATAAATGGTCAGTCTTTGCGTCCATAGCTCTGTCAATGAACTTGAAAGCGGTTACATCTCTGCAGTCCCATCGCTAATCCCTTTACCAAAACAGTGGCGGAGGGTTAGCTTTGTTATTGTTTGAACTGCAGATTGCCACTTTAAAAGATGGCAAATGACATGCAAGACTTGGGTTTATCCTTTCTTTTCAGACAGGCAGTAAGACAACCTACCAGATTCTGGGGTCCTCTGGAACACAGACGTGCTCCACTTGCCGTGGTTGTCTCCATGGGAGATGCGGACAGAGAACTCGTACATCCTGTCAGCTGACAGTGTATCTATCATCAGCCTCCTCTGGTGGGTCTCCTTGTACTCCCATCGAGCAGACTCGCCCTTCTCCCTGTACTTCACTGTGTAGTGTCTGGAGAGGGGAAAAGAGATTACGTTACTTATCTCTCTCTTTCTCTCTTTTTCTCTCTGTCTTTCTCTCACGCACTCTCTCTCACTCTCTCTCACTATCTCGCGCTCTCTCTCTCGCTCTCTCCCTCTCTCTCTCACGCTCTCTCTCACTCTCTCTCATTTTGTCTCTCTCACTCTCTCTCACAGACACAAACACACACACATACTCTCTCTCTCTCACCTGGATCCCCCAGGGAGGACCTTCTCCATCTCAATGGACGGGTCCACCCAGCTGATGAAGACAGACTGAGGGGACATGACCCTCACACTGATGTCTTTGGCCTCATGATCATCAGGCTCTGCATGGGGGACACACAACACACACCATGGTCTGGAGGACTGCAGGTCTAAGCACAAGTTACTACACTCTTAGAAAAAAAGGTTATATCTAGAACCTAAAAGTATTATTTGGCTGTCCCCATAGGAGAACCCTTTGAATAACCTTTTTTTTGGTTCCAGGTAGAAGCATTTTGGGTTTCATGTAGAACCCTTTCCACAGAGGTTCTACATTGAATCCAAAAGAGTTCTACCTGGAACCAGAAAGGGTTCTCCTATGGGAACAGACCCCCTTTGGAACCCTATTTGTTTTTGTTGTTTTTTTCATTGCATTTGTGTATCGAATGTGCAATACGTGGATTTATCTGTAATTAAACCCTGTTCTAAGGACTGTGTTTTAAGGGAATTAGTATTATTACCCTAAATTATATCAAACGCACAATTAGCTATTTAAGTATCTCTTCCTGTCATTTACCTGTACAGTTAATTTAACCATGCAAATAGTAATTTACCTGTACATTTAACCAGACTGTATATTAAGTAAACTATTATTACGCTCACTTATATCATACGGCATTTAGCTATTTAAGTATCTTTCTCTGCCATCGACCTGTATAGCTAACCATTCAAATATTTTCTTTATTTATATCAACGTGCAATAATTGTATCATTTTTTAAACTAACACTATAACAATGTATAGTGTACATATTCGGTCATTCACTCATACTATGCAATGCGTTTCTATAGCTTTTTGCACTCCAGACTTTGTGTATTTTTATACTTTTTCATACTGCCGCACTATGTATCATGTATCGTGTATCTGTCTTTTGTGTATTTCGTTCTGGCATTTTGCACCTGCCCTGTCTTTTTCGTAGCTGCTTGACAAAGTAATTTCCCCATGGGATTAATAAAGTATCGATCTCTATCTCTCTATCTCTAAGAGCATTACTGAAATGTAGTCTGTTTTTACATTGATCTATTGGGAGAGGTGCTGAAATATTGTACAACTTTAAAATGTGTGTTGTGTCAAGTGGTTTGAGTGTTATAATAATGTAATTTTGTAGTAATATAATAATTATAATATTGTAATAACGTAATAATATAATAATGTACTAATATAATATAAAAATATAATAATATAATATAATAATGTACTAATATAATATAATAATATAATATAAACATATAATATAATAATGTTATAATATATAATATAATAATATAAAATATAATATAATAAAACAATATAATCATGTAATAATATAATATAATAATATAATCATGTAATAACATAATCATGTAATAATATAATCACAATAATACTTATAAAGACTTCTAAGGATGTTGTGAAGGATCATAACATGGTCATAAGGTGTACCTGGGGGAGCTTTTTTGGTCAGGGTGGCCCTGTTGCTTGGCGCGCTCCGCCCCGTTGCTCTCTGTGCCTGTAGTGATACCACATAGACGGACTCAGAGGCTACGAACAGAGAGACATAGGCCAGTGTTTAAATTCTAGGACACAATATGTATGGGCACTAAACGCACACATCATACTGTACTGTCCACACAAGAATATACAGGAAAGAAAACAAGTAGGTGACCAGTATGATTTACAGGTAATATCTACAAAGAATACATACGCTGACATCTCACTAAGTAGGAGCAGATTAACCTTTATATAACATAAGGACGCACAACTGACTACTAGACACTTCTTCAGGCTGAGTTTTAGATTAGGGGCCTACCTTCTAATTCCCTAATCACACAACAATATGCAAACTCGGTGTTAGAGAGATCCAGGTGCTCTTACCTAGTTTGGGGTGTTGTCGGTTTCTCTGGTCTGCCTGTGGCTGGGTGTGGTGGTGTTGGTGTTGGGACCTCTGGTCCAGCAGGGCTGGCCCTGCCCTGGCCCTCTCTGGCTGATGAGGGCCGGAGGACGACTGGGGGGGTCTCCGGATCCGCCGCCCCCTGGGGGAGGTCAGGTCTGAGGAGGGCACCGCCTCATCTACCCCTGTTTCTGTTCCTGCCCTCATATGGATTCTCACAGGGTGGTCAGGCCTGGGCCGGGTGTCTGGAGTAGGAGATGGACGAGCTGGAAGAGAGAGAAAAATATCGCTGAAGTTCAGTATTGTTCACCTAACCCTGATAAGACCATAAGGAATCTCAGGTTCACATGCTGAACGCTGCTATCGCTTCTATGAGTTTCTATCTAATCGTTATGTTTTGAAATGTCTCCAATGCCCAAGGGAACTCAGGGAAACTCCCCATTTGCCCCACTTGGACGAAAGGAATTCTTCTCCAATAATCAAAACAAGTTACAGTATTTGAGAAGCTGGAACCATAGGAGATGTCACAACGTGGACACAGACAGGGAACACGGACCGCACAGTCTTCCCATGTCATCTGCTGCTACTTCCGGTTTCCTATTTCCTGGTGTTATCACATGATGTCGGGCTGACTCCAGCCTGGACAGTCGTCAGACAGACAGCCAGACAATTCCGCCATCCATATTCACTTCCCCAGCCCTCCCTTGCTTCGCTGGCATGCCGAGTGATATCACTGACAACATAATGAAAAACATTTCCCTCCCTTTCCTTCCTCTCCTCCCTCATCTCTCATCCCTTTCTCTCATAATCATTGTCAGATGAAAGGCTCTCTCGGTCTTCTTTCCCCTCAGAGAGAATGAATGCCTTTGCAGCAGAGGTTGATACAGTCCAGTCAGACAGAGTGACAGAGTAGATGTGGGCATAAGATAGGGTCAGACATGGTTAATCAGTACACTCTTATGGAATTAATATGGATGAGTTATTAGGAGAGGAGAAATCAAGAGAATAAAATGGGAGGTGATAGGAGTTAAGAAGGATAGGATAAGAGTTCCCGACAGGACAGAAGCAGTCTGTGTGTGAGAGGGTTCACTGACCTCTCTCTCACATTTTCTCTCCTCTGTTGCCCTGCCAGCACAGCTGAGTGGAGCTCTATTTGGCTGTCTCTACAGAGCACTTACTGGCAACACAGGTTCACCCCTACTTGATTTGACAATGTGCTGAGGTACTTCCTCTCCCTCTGTCTCTCTTTACTTCGCCCTTCTTCCTCTCTCCCTCTAACCTTCCCACTCCTGTCCTCTCTCCCTCTCTCTATATATATCTCTCTCTACCTGTCTCTCCCCGTCTCTCTCTCTCTGTCTCTTTCTCTCTCTCTCTCTCTCTGTGTGTCTCTCTCTCTGTGTCTTACTCTCTCTCTCTCTATCTCTCTCTATCTCTCTCTCCCTGTCTCTCCCCGTCTCTCTCTCTCTCTCTCTCTCCCTGTCTCTCTGTCTCTCTCTGTCTCTCTCTCTGTCAAGTGAAATAGATAATAAACAAAAGGGAAATAAACAATTAAAACAATAACAGTAAACATTACACTCACAAAAGTTCCAAAAGAATAAAGACATTTCAAATGTCATATTATGTGCAAATAGTACAAAAGGGAAAATAAATAAACATAAATATTGGTTTTATTTTCAGTGGTGTTTGTTCTTCACTGGTTGCCCTTTTCTGTTGGCAACAGGTCACAAATCTTGTTGCTGTGATGTCATACTGTGGTATTTCACCCATCAGATATGGGAGTTTATCAAAATTGGGCTTTGTTTTCAAATTCTTTGTGGGTCTGTGTAATCTCAGGGAAATATGTGTCTCTAATATTGTCATACATGTGACAGGAGGTTAGGAAGTGCAGCTCAGTTTCCATCTCATTTTGTGTGCAGTGTGCAGATAGCCTGTCTTCTCTTGAGAGCCAGGTCTGCCTACGGCGGCCTTTCTCAATAGCAATGCTCACTGAGTCTGTACATAGTCAAAGCTTTCCTTAAGTTTGGGTCAGTCTGTTTAGGGCCAAATAGCATTTTAGTTTTCTCTGTTTCTTTGGTTAATTCTTTTCAATGT